>SMDT01002769.1:0-391540 GCA_005392925.1 Aquilaria sinensis | reverse complement strand
GAACAAACCACCACCATCACCCGTCACCTAATCACAAGCCCTTGTGTCCACCGATGCCAATCTATAATTTCCTTACATGTACCCTCCCGTTTTCCTGAGAAATAAACGAAAATAAACCACAACTCATCTTTTTATTCTCCCTTTTTTGCTGATCATATCATCTTAATCTTCTCTGCCACCACTATTGAATTCGCCTTTGCGGTTTGCTATTTCCCTGCCAATTTGAAATCAAAGCGATTTTTCTCATGTTGTGCCAATGGTCAGCATAGAGTGCCAAATAGTGATGCTGTGCTTTTGCCGATGTGTTTCCTGATGGTGAACTGAGGACCATCAGTAAAGATGACGTTGTTCTTAAAAAAGCACTCTTCAGTGGCGGATGCCTATGAGATGATGAGAATGAGGCATAAGACTAATTGGAGGAAGACTATTGGCCTGATTCAGTTTATGATTTGGGAAAGGGTTTTATTGATAGGCTTCTTTGAGGAGATAGAGGTGGCCAATGATAGGGAAGATTGACAAATGGCATGGTGAAAGGTTTTTTAGTTTGTGTAGAAGGTGATTTATGTGAACTTGCAATACTAAGAACAAGGGAAAATAGTTGAGCTAAGGAGGGACAATGCCAAGGCCTTCTGTTTGCTGGGAGAGTGGTACAAGGCGAAGAACAATAGTGGGTGGTGGGAGGTCATTGGTGGGCATCAGAGGATAGTGGCTGGAGAGGGACGTGAGCGTGGCGGGTTGTAGATATGGTGATTCAATTGTTAGATGGAAAAGTTTCAAAGTTTTCAAGGCAAAAGGAAAGTTTTTAAGGATTAATACTAGTTTTCCACTTTTCTTTAGTCCAACAGTTATAGTTAACGAAAGTTAAAAAAAACACACTTAAATATAAAGTTAAAGACTTTCTATATATGAAATTGAGGTTAGGTTCAAAATGGTAATAAATGCTATTAACCCATTAAATAAAGAATATTTTTAAAAAAATACCTATATTGAGTCCATATATGTAGAGTTACGTTTTAAAAAGGTTGCCCACTATGAAATACGAACCATATTAATGCTTAATTAGTCTGTACTTATACTTAATGGATATGTCCATAGAACGCCAGTTCCATTGCATTATTTGTTGCAAGTATGCGTATATATAGTGTTTCTCTAGAGAAGTCTTGTTATGATGACTTGGAAAAGCAAACAGTCCTAGAATATTGCGTGCTACGCACTCATGAAGAGCGTGAACTAAGTTCTTGACCCCATGGACACATCTGGATCCATATGTAAAAACTACATAATCACTTTTTTTTTTTAAGTTGTGTGAAATTTTTGTCCACCCGACTTATATGTAACCTGGAATACGAAACATTACTTATACCAGTTCTGCAAGCATTGGATAAGCCTCTATATTTGCAGAGTGATTAGTGTTGGGGTAAAAATGTGGAGTCGAGGGTTCAACTTAAGCTAGGGATAAATTATTTCCAATTTCTTTTGTTATTCTATTTTCCGCTTTAATTTATTCTCTTTTTTTTTTTAATTTTTTCTAGCTTTTCTTAATTTTTTATTTTTAGATTACTTATTTTTTTTTATCTTTTTATATTTATTCTTATTTTTTTCTAAGTTATCTATTTTTCTATTCAATTTTTTTTTTCAAAATTTTCAATTAATAAAAGAATAAGTAACTAGTTGAACTAAAAAAGCAAGTTTTTACTTATAAAATAACAATTAGTACATTTAAAAGAATAAAATGATATTGATAAAAAAATAATTAATTTTTCTAAAAAAACAACAATTAATTTTTCTAAAAAAAAACTATCGGCTGCTCATAAAGTAACAAATAGATAATAATAAAAATATAAAAATAAATAGCTTATATAAAAAATTAAGTAAAAAATTATAAATGAATAAATACTTAATTAAAAAGGAACAAACAATTAGTTTATATGAAAAAAATAAATAAGAACCAATAAAAAAGAATACACTCATTAATATGATTTATTTTAAGTTAATTTATATGTGTAAAAATAAAAAAAATAAAGAATATATATATTTAAAGAAAGATAAATCTAAAATATGGAAAAGTAATCGACCACTCTAATACTTCACTAATTACAAATTTACACTATCTGGGCTCCGTCATTGAAACAAGTAAATATTCTTTACCGGGGCTGAACTTTTTGTGATGGATCCATGACTTGGAGATGGGTTTACAAACGCATGATGATAAAAGAATTAAAATATGACAAAGAGTAAAATTCATAGCAAGCATATACGTGGTGGAAGAGGCCAATAATATCCACCCGATAGTATCAATTTCTCAAATAATTCAAGAGCGTCATAATTAACGCTACAAGTAGCTAGCTTCCAGATTGATTTGTAAGGTATTGGTCTCTAATCAATTAATGGATTACCATAAAAAAGATATTGCATTAATGGTGCTGATTCAAGCCAGATTATTGGTGTTCTAAATGTGGCCTTATCTTCCCAACGTCTCGAAAATTAGACCGATACATGTATGCTAATTCTGGTGCAAGTAATCCACTCACCCAACCAACGCTTGCAGACCGATAGCTGCAACAATTAAACAATAATTTCGTCTTTTTATTTTTGTCAGAAAAAAAATAAACGTATATGTGTTAGAGTACATTTTATTTTGTTTGTCCTTCCTACTCCCAAAAGAAAAACATAAAAATGATGTGCAAAACGTTTTTTTGTTTGTCTTTTTTTTTTTTTTTTTTTATTTTTTTTATTAATTTTTATTTAGAAAATTGATTAATTCAATTTTTTTCAACATAAGATTTTCAAAGACGCATAAGCAATATTTCATAACAACTTGCTAGGTCAACAAATATCTACAACAGAATAGCATGCAAGTTAAAAGGCTCACCAGTAAGTACAAACAACAACTCACGGTATTTGTCAAAACTGATTAAAATTTCAGTTTGAACAATTAAGCCAAATTTTATTCGGTCAAATATTATTAATTTGATTAAGATCCGTTTACCTACTACTTCAAGTGTTTAACGCCCCTTTGAAGTCGACCTTTTGTTTAATTTCATTCTTTAACTTAAACTTGTTCAGCAAAAATACAAGTCAGAAAATAGTAATTTTAATTTCAATTAATAAAACAACTCATGTCATCCATAACACGTGCATGCATGTAAAGTTTTTTCTTATTTAAAGAACCAAAGTGATCGATTCCCTAAAGTTCAAGGTTTGAATTGATGCGGTCATAGTTCAAGGTCTAAACTATCTTAGCCACTATAGTTCAAGGGAGCAATAGGCATTTAGGTCTAAAAATTATTACAAGCTCATTTCATTCCCTTAATCATATAAAATTGGATATTTGTCAAACAGTATCTTACAAACTAACAATGACAAAATACTCTAAAGAATAATAAAGGCATAAAATTGATAGCTAAAAAAGGCTACTCATTCCTGCAACACCAAATAAAAGGAACAAAATGAGATTAAGCCAAACATTTCATGTAAACCAGAATAACCAAATAGTCAAAACAAACAATAGATGATTCAGCCAAATAAAATACAGATTAACCTCAAATAGTAGATCAACCAACATAAAGTCTAATGTAATGAAAAGATTAAACAGTTTTAACATAATCACTCAATCCATTATTTGAAAATGCCTTATTATCAATATTTGTCATTTTTCTCTAGCTCCCATATTATCCATTAAAATCAAAACAGATCACTTAGATCTATTTGTTATAAAGCATCGAAAGAACTAGATGATACTCTTGCTAATGGTGATAAATGAATTTTGAGAAAATAAGAAATGGTGAAAAAAAGATATAAGGGCGATTAATAATATGATGAAATATGGACAATAAATCAACAGGTCAGACTTAGATTGAAATCCAAACCTAGCAAGAGGCATGAAAAAGATAGGAAGAATAGAAGCAGAGCTAAAGAGGGGCCGTGGGTGTCTTGCCTCCCTATTATTTTTTTCATGTTTTATGAATTATTTCAGAAGATTAAATAGTAAAAAATATAAAACATTATAAATAGTAAAGCATGTAAAAATATTGATCTTAAATGTCTTTCATGTAACAATTAATACCAAATATTAATATATTATCCTCAATTTTCACTTATTGCTAAAAATACAATTAGTTTTTGGATTTTCTTGTTGTCATGTTAGTTAAATTACTTGTTAAAGCTAAATTGGAATTAGCTTAAAATGTGAGAAAAAGATAAGTAATCATTATTAGATAATATATAAGAGCCATATAATTGTTTTTTTAGGGTAAGAAACTAAGATAGATATATCACACAAAATAACGAGAAAAAGAAGAACTTGCGGTAACAAAGTTGCAAAGTATCATGTAGCAATTTTTGCTTTTTATGATTTTTTTGACTTATATATTTATCGGTTTTATCTAATGGGTTTGATGATGATTTTTTTTGTTAGACAATACAAAATTCCTACTACTGCACTCAGCAAAAAAGAGTCTTGCTACCTCCACGGAAATTTTTACAAGTTAGAAGTTGCAATTGCAACTTTTACATTATTCATGCTACCCCTACCCAAATTTTGTGTACTAATTTTTTTATTTCTATTATTTATTTCAGTGGATTTCATGCTAAAATTGCTACATGTTATGAAGATTGAGATTAGTAAGGTTCAATATTTTAAATTATAGTGGCTCAAATTATAATTTTAGTATATTTTTCCATGTAAAGTGAGTAAAGTTATTTTCATATATAAATTTAATATTAAAAATTCATAAATTTCACCTCCCCTAACCTAAAATATTGGCTCCACTTCTGAGAAAGAAAACAATGCAAAGAATCAAGTGAGAAACAGTGGCATATAAACTCTTTACCAAATGTTTGACTTCATTTTTTTTTAATTTATATATCTTAACATTCTCATACATGAGCACATGAAGAATGGTGGAACCACAAGTTTTTGAAAATGTGGGTCAAAACAAACTCTCTTAAATTTGAATGTCTAAGGGAATTTTGACCTAAGTTTTTGGGGCAAATATAATTTTTACTTCAAAATTAAAGTACTAAAACGAGATTTCAATCAATTCAATTCTCATTGAACTCATCACTTCTTATGATTATAATTGTAATTCAACAAAAAGGATAAATTTGCCGTTAAACTATAGGAGATACAGTAATTTTGCCACTATTTTTTTGTACAGGCAAATTTATTATTAATATTTTCATTGTGGCCAATTTTGCCATTAACCGTTAAACATTTGGAATATTCCATGGCACATCTCTTAAATTAGTACTTGAAGCATTTTCTCTTTAACCCCTAGCTACCCAACTTTTCATAACATATAAATAAATCAAAATCCTGTGTTTAATCACACACCTTCATTGTTACACCTTTTTGTTTTCACATTCTTCATTATCATCAAGTAACCTTCTATTGTTATTGTCATCGATATTTTATTCTAAAATTGCAACATCTCTGCAATTAATCCAATATACATCAATTGAATCTTATTTGATTAGCTTTTGGATTTTTTTTATTGTCACGTCAGTCAAGTTGCTTGTTAAAGCCAAATTGAAACTAGAGTTGAAAAGTATCAGGTAACAGTTTTTGTTTTTTTGTGATTTTTTTACTTTTATGTTTATTGATTTTATCTAATGGGGTTTGAGGTTGATTTTTTTTTGTTTATCCAAACAGTATAAAATTCCTATTACAACATTCATAAAAAGAAAAAGTCCTTTTACCGCCATAGAAATTTATGCAAGTTAGAACTTGAAATTACAATTTTTTCCATTATCTACGCTACCCACTCCCAATTTTTATATGGTATTTTTTTAGTTTTTTTTAATTTTTCTATCTTTTTTATCACCATTATTGATTTCAACTGATTTCATGCTAATTTTGTTACATGTTGTGATAGTTGAAAGTAATAAGTTTCAATTTTTTTAGTTGTAACGGCTCAAATTATAAAATTGTTGAGGAAACTAATTCGGAGACAATAAAAAATTATAAAATTTGATCCAAAAGCGTATATATAAGAGTCAATTTTTGACCTAAAATTTTCAAGTCAAACATTTTAGTTTTAGAATGGGTTAACGTGTATAACAACAATTCTTAAACAATTTTAGCGCCTCCTATATTTCATTAATTTTTTTTAAAAAATTCAACATTTAGGTTAATCAAGTATTTAATGCAGTTAGGATTCTAAGGATTACCCAACTCAAATGTACAAAGTACAAAAGTGGAGATGTAGATATATGAGACAGAGTAGCAAAAGAAGATGGATGAATGGATCAAATCAAGAAGGGGAATAATTGTTGAAATGTACAATAAAAGCTTGCTAATTCAAGAGTAAAAGGAGTAAACTCTTCTTTGTCATCCCTAAACTATATCGTATATTGTTTAATCATCCCGAAACTATCAGATATTGCACTGATTGCTTTTAAAATATTTAATTGTTATTGTCTTGTCCTATTATCCACACATCATTAAGGATAGATGAAAAAATGACATTACATCAGCAGCCACACAAGTTTCAAAGTCATACAAGCAATCATATCATTTTTTTGTCCATAGTTAATGGCTGTGATGGATAGTAAGATGAGATATCAACAACTAAATAATTTGAGAATTGTTGATACAACACTTAATACTTTGAGAACGAATAAGCAACATAGGATAAAATTTAGGGATGACAAGTGGAGTTTACCTATAGGAAAAGCTAGGCCAAAAAGTTGAAAGTTGGCTTTTCACGCTAATAGAAACAAGTAGTAATTACTTCATTGAAGCTAGCTAGCTCTTGTAATAACAATGGTAATATCATGAACTAATCCCCAAATTTACAAACCAAAATCATCCATGGAAAATGCTGCACTCTAGCAATTGTAACCCAAGTGTAGGTTGTCGCAAGTAATAAAATCTTGGGAGTCCGAGTGTCGAACCACAGGGACGTGAATTAAGAAATACAAGTTACAGATTTGTTACTAAGTAAAGATCTTGGTGCAAGGTGTGAACAGATGTTGATAAGAAAACTCAAATTCAAATAAAATAGCTAAGGTTAGGGGATCCACTTTTAGTATATTGGTTATGATTAATTTTAGCTCATCTTGTCACTTAATTGGAATCCACACATAAAGGAGGTCCCAATCGGGGAATTTAGTTAGTATTCACATTCATTGATCTTAAAACGCCAACACTTGCTAATGGGTTCAAGTATCCATCATGCCAACCTTTTGTCTACAATAACTCAAGATTTCAATATAGCCGGCAGAGCCATGTTCTATAGAGGGAATCAAGCAGCTTTTGTGCCAATGATTTGACTATGATGAATCAAGACTCCTACTTAACAAGGAAGGAAGTTAAATAGATTAAGGAAGAAAATACCGTTAACGTTGTGATCCATTCAAATCAATCATAACCTCTATACCAAAAGCTTCACCCTTTCACCTTAGCAAAAAGAAGATTAGTTAGACATAATAAAAGTAAACAACATGTAGAAAGATGAAATAAACATAGATTGAAAGATCAAAGAAGAACAAGAACAAGAACGAGAAAACACTTGGACAGAGCTTCGGTATTGAAAACTAGAACAAAACTAAAGAAGAAAAGCTAAAGATGATACAAGAACATAAAGGAGGCCTAAGAAAATGGCCTAAGAAATTGGCAACCTTCACCCTCCCCCCAAGGTGCCTATTTATAGAGTTTTGGGGTGGGTGAAATGGTAAAAATAAAATGGTAAAATGTAGGTAAATACAAATCAACAATGGCAGGCCGCAACTTCTTTTAATTTTTTGACCATCATAGACATCAGATCAGCTCTTCCTCAAAGCATAGAAGTTGTAGATCTCCTCTTTAGCTTCGAATCAATAGCTTGCTCATTCAAATCGGACATCCGTAGCTCAAGTTATGATTTTTCTACCGAAACTGCTCTTCAGCACACGAAATAACGAAGGGTCTCATCTATAATCAGATTTCGGCAATGAAAATGATCAAACTAGCTTGCGGAATGAAGCAGAGTTGAAGATCTATGTGTTGGCTTTCAGATGAATTTGGAATCACTCAGTTCCGATGCCTACAGCTCCAGATATGATTTTTCTCGTGAAGGGCCGCCAAGTGATGATTTTACCTACGTAAAAAATAATTATTTAATATATATATTTTAATATTAATGAACAGTAAACCGCGTATGTACAGTGAATACATGTATGAACAGTGAAATACGCGTATGAACAGTAAGCCGGTGAATAGTGACTGGTGAATAGTAAAAATGCGTGAATAGTAACCCGGTGGAAAAATGCTCAGAATATAAAAATTAATCATACTCAAAGTGTATAATGATGATTTAAACCCTTAATAACAATACACTTATGAGTATTCATTACACCCCCCAACCAGGTTCTTGTTAGTCCTTAGTAAGTGTAACCTAAGAAAATGAACAAAATACATAATCTAACAACTCATGGCAAATCATGCTATGAATATATGGCACTTGTAAACTTGATTTGCAAGTAATTAATGAAAGGAGAAAAAGTTAAGTGCTTGTTACCAGAGATAGAGGATCACTTCCTACGTATTTGTACTTATTTTAATGTAGGTTTGTAAACAGCTTACTTTGTGTTTCTCAATCCGGAGCTTGCAAGAGGATCCAACTGCATGTAAATTTAAGTCCAATGGTCTTTATACAAGGTTGTAATGAGGCTGGGTTTGGTGAAAGCGAGAATAGGATGGAGGCTTTTTAATGGTGGAGTTTAAGAGAACTAGTAATACAATAAATGTGGGCACCTAAAACACTAACTACCCAATTCAACCCTAGTCTCCAAGTCCTCTCCAAAACATAATTCCTTAACAACACATGAGTTTAAAAAAACAAATATGGTTAAGTTTCAAACTTATTGAATTTAACAATTTTTTTTCTTTTCTCTCTCTTTTTTTTTTACCTCTCTTCGTTTCAAAATAGCTTGCCTCAATTGATTTGCACAAATATTAAGGCTGAAACTTTTTTTTTAATTGTCTCCCATGATTATACGTTTATCTATCCGAAAAAGATAAAAAAAGATATCTTTTATTTTTATTTTAGTATGGATTCACATGGGTATGAACATATATAATTTTATTTGAAAGGAAAAGAGAACTACTTTTTTTTAGACTGCCATAAAAGAAAAAGAGGCCAAGTACTATGAAACGAAAGAGTTTTTTTTTAAATATTTTTTTAACATTATTTTGCAAGGGCTTTTTCTTATGGTCTCGCTTTTGCCTTTTTTCTATTATAAATAACAAATCACCATTTGTTTAAAACTCAACCATCCAATGATATACATTCAATTTTTATGATTTAAGCTTAACTCACCCCAATTTTTCCACTATGACAAATTAAGCACAAGGTAACCTAACATATTCTGAAGTACACCCCACACTTATTCTTTATTTTACAAAAAAAAAAACAACACATTCATTTTAATTCTCTAAGCCCATAATCATATAAGCATCATTAGTTCCAAGAACAATAAAGGATCAAAATGAAGTGGAAGTGTTTAAACATATAGGGTTCAAACAAAGAATAAGGTTATAAGGCTCAAAGGAGCTCACTAAGGGATAATGTACAAGGTTTGCCTTTTGGTAAGTGGTTGGCCCTAAAATGCCATCTTCTTCCTTAAATTTACATACAAGAAGTGAGGTTGCATGGGTCATTAAGACCACTCATCCAAGCAAGGTCTAGCTCAAAATACAAAGTAAGCACTCTCAACAAAGAAATTTACACATCCCAATAAACACTAAGGGCTCAAAAGTGCTTACTGGTTATTTATTTTCCTTAGGTAACAAGCAACATACTTTAACTGCTTTTAAAAATTAACAACTATTTCAAATTTACAAGCTATATATCCAATGATGATATTTCCATGAGTTGGGTTCCTAAATGCAAACAAACAACCTAAATTCATGCTAAATGTTCCTACATGCAACTATTTATGCTTGTAAGAAAAAAAATATTATGCATGCCACATAAAATAGGATGCGTCTCAAGAGTGAAAAATTACTTTTTACTTAGCCATCATAAACTAAGTGCTTTGTCTAATGGGTTTAATATCAACATGAGAGAAACTAAACTAAAAAAAAAAAAAATCAAATATCAACTATCCTACCCCCCAACTAGATTAAGACATTGTCCTCAATGTCAAAGCATAGATAAGAAGAGTAAAGAAGAAATTACCTGAACTGGTAGTTATTGAAAATGAAAAACCTGAAATAACTTAAAACAGAATAAAGAAAATGCTGATAGTAAAACTAAAATACAAAATAAACAGACCCACAAGTCCAATTGCTCTCTTCCACAGTGCTTCACCACTTATTACGGGTTGACAACCTGTAAAAATAAAAAAATAAAAATAAAAATAAAATGACATTAATGTACAGTAGTTGTGATTATGGCTCACATCTTTCACTGGTTTTACGTCCAGTAACGGCTTCAACGCCTTCTATGAGTCGAGGATATGCTTCCCATCCAGTTTTCTTATAAACTAGCAAACATGGTCGTTTAAAGTCAGATTCCCAAGACTGTAACGCTCTCGTTCTCTATGAAAAATACTCCATAGACCAAGAAGTTCATGTTGCACTAATCCACAAGAATGCATCTCAAGAGTTCATCGGCTATTATCCAAAGAATCCTTACTCAAGCCATTCTTAATGAATTGTATTTTATCTTCTCGATTATCAGACACCCTTTTTAAAGAACGATATTTAGTATCACAAGTTCATCGACCACATTTGTGACAAACTAGTAATCTTTGCGCTCTTCGCTTTTTGGCATAAGAGCTTTTACCTAAGCCAGGCATGTGAGACACAAATGCATATAGGGTTTCACTAGCTAAACGAACCTTAGCTTCAATTAACCAACGCACATCTTCAGGAATGCCTATGTGCATCAAAAATTTTAATCGTTCACATCTAACTTGGTAAATCCTTTTAAGAACATTCATTGGGAGAGAAGGAAAGTATTTTCACAAAGTAGAAAGAGTAGATTCCATTTTTTTTAAGAAGAAATTGAAAGAATGGAAAGAGAAAGAAATCAGTTATTATGGGAAACTGAAACAACCGACTTGAGAGCCACAGAGTACCGTATCCGCCTTAACCGGGAAAAGACGAAAAGCAAAGTAAGAAAGAAAAAAATGAAACTTAAAAGAAAACTATCTAAGAAGGAAAAATATATTTACTTTTACTTACCATGATCATTGTGAGGGTCACTAAGATGAACTACTTCTTCCTGAAAATCATGATTCTCCAAAAATGGTTTAACTCTTTGTCCATTTACTTTAAACACATTACCATTTTTAGGATTTTCAATGTCAATGACCCCATAAGGATAAAATATGTTTCACAATAAAAGGTCCACTCCATCTAGATCTCAGTTTTCCAGAAAATATATGAAGTCGAGAATTATAAAGCAAAACCTTTTGACCAACCTCAAGTGTTTTTCTTAAGATTGTTCTGTCATGAAAAGCTTTGGTTCTAGCTTTATAAATTTTTGAATTCTTATATGCATCATTTCTCAACTCTTCAAGCTCATTTAATTGCAACCAACGCAAAACACCAGCATCATTGAGATTTGAATTGAAAGCTTTAATAGCCCAATAAGCTTTGTGTTCAAGTTCCACAGGCAAATGACAAGGTTTTCCATAAACTAACCTATAAGGAGACATGCCAAGTGATGTTTTAAAAGCAGTGCGATAAGTCCAAAGTGCATCGATAAGTTTCAAAGACCAATCCTTTCGATTTGGGTTAACTGTTTTTTCAAGGATTTATTTTATCTCCCTATTTGCTAATTCTACTTGTCCATTTGTTTGTGGGTGGGAAGGGGTGGCAACCTTATATGTGATACCATACTTCTTCAACAAGGATTCAAATGGTCTGTTACAAAAATGTGTTCCCCCATCATTTATTATGGCTCGAGGAATCCCAAATCGACTCAAAATATTTTCCTTAAAAAATTTAATTACAGTTTTGTGATTATTATTTCTACACGGAATTGCCTCTACCCATTTTGAAACATAATCTACTGCAACTAAAATGTACACGAAGCTAAATGGTGGTGGAAATTGCCCCATGAAATCTATTCCCCAACAGTCAAAAATTTCAATAACAAGAATAGGAGTCAAAAGCATCATGTTTTTTTTTTTTGAAATTGATCCTAATTTCTGACAATTTTCACAGGCTTTGTAGAATACATGTGCGTCTTTGAACAAAGAGGGCCAATAAAATCTAGACTGTAAAATCTTTGCAGCTGTTTTCTTTGATGAAAAATGCCCTTCGCATGCTTCTGAATGACAAAATTCAATAATATTTTTTATCACATTTTCGGATATGCATCTTCTGAATATCTGATCAGGACAATATTTAAAAAGATAAGGATCATCCCAGTAAAAGTTTTTTACCTCATGTAAAAAAAATTTCTTATCTTGAGCACTCCATTGAGCTGGCATCCATCCTGTCACCAAAAAATTGACAATATTAGCAAACCAAGGTACTGTAGTGACAGAATAAAAATTCATCAAGAAAACAATCATTTATGGGTGCAGTCTCAATTGTTGAATCCGTTGTCAGCCTTGATAAATGGTCAGCAACAACATTTTCGGTGCCCTTCTTATTCTTGATCACAATGTTGAATTCTTGAAGTAATAAGATCCAGTGTATCAGCCTTGGTTTAACATCTTGCTTTAACATTAGGTACCTGACAGCATAATGGTCGATGTAAATAATGGTTTTTGAACCAATTAGATAAGAACGAAATTTATCCAATGCAAATATTACTGCAAGTAGTTCTTTCTGAATTGTAGTGTAGTTCACTTGTGCATTATTCAAAGTTCTACTTGCATAATAAATTACATATGTCTTACCTTTCTTTCTTTGTCCTAAAATAGTACCAACGGCATAATCACTAGTATCATACATTACCTCAAAAGGCAAGGACGAGTCCGGGGGTTGCATGATTGGAGAGGATGTTAGAAGACCAATTAACTTATCAAAAGAATTTTGACATTCTTGAGTCCATTCAAATGGAACACCTTTCATTAGGAGGTTGCAAAGAGGTCTAGATATTCACTAAACCCTTTAATGAACCTTCGATAAAAACCTGCATGTCCTAAAAATTAGCGAATTTCTCTAACAATTTTAGATGAATGTAACTGAGCAATGAGTTCCACATTTGCTTTATCAACTTCGATTCCTTTGGAAGATACAACATGACCCAAAACAATTCCAGAGGTGACCATGTAATGACATTTTTCCTAATTTAGTACCAAACTCCTTTTTTCACATCTTTTTAAAACCTTTTCCAAGTTTTCAAGATAATTATCAAATGAATTTTCATAAACGGTTAAATCATCCATGAAAACTTCAAGATATTTTTCAATCATATCACTAAAAATACTCAGCATACATCTTTGAAATGTTGCTGGGGCATTACAAAGTCCAAAAGACATGCGTCTAAATGCAAAGGTTCCAAAGGGACATGTGAATGTGGTTTTTTCTTGGTCCTCGAGAGCTACTAGAATTTGATAATAACCTGAATAGCCATCAAGAAAGCAATAAAAAGGATGTCCTGCTACTCTTTCTAAAATTTGGTCCATGAAAGCTAATGGAAAATGATATTTTCTAGTGGCAAGATTTAATTTCCTATAATCAATGCACATTCTCTAACTAGATGGTATTCGAGTTGGTAAAGATTCACCTTTTTTCATTTATCACCACTGTGATGCCAGACTTTTTTGGAACAACTTGAGTTGGACTAACCCATTTACTGTCAGAGATAGGGTAAATAATTCCCACATCAAGTAATTTGAGAACTTCAGTTCTTACTACCTCTTTCATGTGTGGATTGAGTCTTTTTTTAGGTTGTTGACAAGATTTAGCATTATCCGCTAAATTAATTCCATGTGAACAAATTAAAGGATTAATGCCTTTTATGTCCTTTAATATCCATCCAATTTCACTTTTATGCCTCTTAAGTAACTCAATTAACTTACCTTCCTGCTTGAATGTGAGAGTAGAAGAAATTACCACCGGATAAAAGGAATTTTCCCCAAGAAATGCATATTTCAGTTCTTTGGGCAATGGCTTCAACTCTGGTGTGGGTATTTCGTCTTGCTTTTCAACTTTAGGTTTCTCCAACTCTTCAATCTTTAGTTTACAATGTACGTTTCCTTCCACCTGTGAGGAATCAAGTAATGCACATATGTTAGAGGTATCCTGATCCACTTGCATACTTGATTCAAACGAATTAACTAAACACTTTTCAAGAAGATCAGAAATACTCCCTTCTTGGATATAATTTTCTACAATTTCACCAATGATACAGTCATCTTCACTTTCATCTTCTTTTTTAGGAGGTTGCTTAAGCAAATTGAAAACATTTAGCTTCAATGTCATATTTCCAAATGACAACTTCATCAGTCCATTCCTGTAATTAATCAAAGCGTTAGAAATTGTTAAAAATGGAAGTCCTAAAATAACAGGTATTAATTCTTAATTTCCACTGGTGCTGTGTCCAAAATAATAAAATCCACAGGATAAATAAACTTATCAACTTGGACTAACACATCCTCAACAACTCCTGTTGGTACTTTCACTGATCTGTCAACAAGCAAAAGAGTTACGTCAGTTGGTTTTAACTAACCCAAATTTAGTTTTTGGTAAACTGAATATGGAAGCAAGTTTACACTAGCCCCAAGATCAAGTAATGCTTGCTCAATTTTATGTTCTCCAATAAAACATGAAATTGTTGGACAACCAGGATCCTTGTATTTCAAAACAGTGTTATTTTGAATACCAGAACTTACCTGCTCAGCTAAGAAGGCTTTCTTTTTCACATTCAGCTTTCTTTAAACAGTGCACAAATTCTTTAAAATTTTGGTATAAGAAGGAACATGTTTGATCGCATTCAACAAATGAATAGTGATCTTTACCTGCTTGAAAATTTTCAAAATTTCAAGATTTTGGTTCACCTTCTTAGGAACAGTTAATGCCTGTGAAAATGGAGGTGCTGGTGGAGATTCAATTTGTTCTTTGCTTGGTGAATGTTCAACTCCTTCTTTACTCTTAGAAGTTGACTCATCGTCTCCTTCACAAGGATCAGGAATGGATTTTTCAACAACCTTGTCGTTGCGGAGTGTAATGGTTGACTTCACTTGATCCATGGTTTGACTTTTTGGATTTTCTTGTGATTGAGAAGGAAATTTTCCTTTCTCTTGAATGTTGAGTGCAGATGCAAATTTTGTAAGAGTATTTTTCAAATCATTCAGGTTTTGACTTGTTTGAGCATTGATGGACTCTTACTTCTTAATGAATGAATGCAATGTATCTTCAAAATTTTTCCTAAAATGAGGAACATATGGTGCATACCCTTGAGATTGTTGAAAATTTTGCTGGGTGTGCAAAGGTGGTTGTGAAGGTTGAGCATGATTGTCACTTTTCCAACTAAAGTTTGGGTGATTCCTCGAACCAGGATTGTAAGTTTGCAAGTATGGATTTTGGGTTGGTCTCTCGAAGTTGTTCAATGCATTGACTTGTTCATGGAGACATTCTTTAAAAGTGGATAAAGTTGGGCAATTGCTAGTGGGATGGTCATTGGTCTCACAAATATGACAAACAACTTCTTCAACAAATTTTAAATGACCAGTTTTCTTCATTTCTAAAGCCTTAACCTTTCTAGCCAGAAATACAAATTTTGCTTGAAGGTTATTATCTTCTTTAAGATGATATATGCCTCCACTAGATATAAGGGTTTGAGTCTTACCTGGGGCCTCATAGGTACCAGTGGTGTCCCAATTCTGTGCATTCTCTGCTAGCAAGTCTAGGTAATTCATTGCCTCATCAGGATCTTTATCCTCAAATGTTCCATTGCACATCATTTCTACCATTTGTCTTTTCCTAGGTGTCAAACCTTCGTAAAAATGTGAAACTAATCTCCAAGTTTCAAAACCATGGTGTGGGCATGTGTTAAGTAAGTCTTTGTATCTATCCAAACAATGGTAAAAAGTTTCACCTGGTTTTTGTGTGAAAGTGGTGATTTGTCTTTTGAAAGAATTTATTCCATGGGAAGGAAAATTTTTTTTCAAAAATTGTTGTTGCAGTTCATCCCATGAATTGATGGAGCCTGACCTAAGATTCTGTAGCCAAGTTTTAGCTTTATCTTTTAAAGAAAAAGAAAAAAGCTTAAGCCTGATGGTGTTCATGCTACAGTTTAGGTTGTTATATATGTGACAGACTTCTTCAAATTCTCTCAAATGCAAGTATGGATTTTCAGAATTAAAGTCATGAAAAGTTGGTAAAAGTTTAATAATATCTGGCTTAAAATTGAAGTGACATGCATCAGTAGGAAATATTATATATGATTGAGTGCTATTCCTTATGGGCTTCATGTATTCTCTAAGTGTCCTAGGCCGATCTTGGTCATTATGTAGAAAATGATTATCTTCTTTGTTCATTAATGTGTTTAGCCATGTTTGAAGAAGATGAAGATTCTCTTACCAGTCTACCACTTGATATACGTGACCAAGCTTTCATGCATTAACAAAATAACAACAAGAAAAAGAAAATATCAATAAGAAGTTAGGTAGGAGGCTCAGCCTTCCATACAATAATAATAAGAAAAATAAATGAAAAGGAAGCAATATGAACAAAAAATAAAAGATAGGAGGCTCAGCCTACCATTCAACAATAAAAAAAAACACAAAATAAATAAAAAAAATAAAAGTAGGAGGCTAACACAAATTAAGAAAGAAAAATAATACTAACATAAATTAAGAGGTAAGAAGCTCAACCTGCCATATAAAGAACAAAAATAAAATAAATAAAAAATAAAAAGAACAAAAAGAAGAAAAAAAATTTGTACTCTAAATTTACTTCCCCGGCAACGGCGCCAAAAACTTGCTGCACTCTAGCAGTTGTTACCCAAGTGTAGGTTGTCGCAAGTAATAAAATCTTGGAAGTTCGAGTGTTGAACCACGGGGAAATGAATTAAGAAATACAAGTTACAGATTTGTTACTAAGGAAAGATCTTGCTGCAAGGTATGAACAGATGTTGATAAGAAAACTCAAATTCAAATAAAATAGCTAAGGTTAGGGGTTTCACTTTTAGTATATTAGTTATGATTAATTTTAACTCATCTTGCCATTTAATTGGAATCTACACATAAAGGAGGTCACAATCGATGAATTTAGTTAGTATTAACATTTATTGATCTTAAAATACTAGCACTTGCTAATGGATTCAAGTATCCATTATGCCAACTTTTTGTCTACAATAGCTCAAGATTCTAATATAGCCGGCAGAGCTATGTTCTACAGAGAGAATCAAGCAGCTTTTGTGCCAATGATTGACTATGATGAATCAAAGGCTCTTACTTAACAATGAGGGTAGTTAAATAGATTAAGGAAGAAAATACCGTTAACGTTGTGATCCAATCAAATCAATCATAACTTTTATACCAAAAGCTTCACCCTTTCATTTTAGCAAAAAAAAAAAGATTAGTTAAACATAATAAAAGTAGACAACATGTAGAAAGATAAAATAAACATGAATTGAAAGATCAAAAGAAAGAACAAGAAGAAGAACGAGAAAACACTTGGACAGAGCTTCGTTATTGAAAACTATAACAAGAACAAAGGAGAAAAACTAAAGAACATGACAATGGCCTAAGAAAAAGGCAACCTTCACCCTCCCCCCAAGATGCCTATTTATAGAGTTTTTGGGTAGGTGAAATGGTAAAAATAAAATGGTAAAATGTAGGTAAATACAAATCAACAATGGCAGGCCGCAACTTATTTTAATTTTTTGGCCATCGTAGACATCAGATTAGCTCTTCCTCAAAGCACAAAAGTTGTAGATCTCCTTTTTAGCTTCAAATTGATAGCTTGCTCATTCAAATCAGACATCCGTAGCTCAAGTTATAATTTTTCTACCAAAACTGCTTTTCAGCATACAAAATAACAAAGGGTCTCATCTATAATCAGATTTCGGCAATGAAAATGATCAAACTAGCTTGCGGAATGAATCAGAGTTGAAGATCTATATGTTGGCTTTCAGATGAATTTTGAATCACTCAGTTCCGATGCCTACAGTTCCAGATATGATTTTTTCTCATGAAGGGCCGCTAAGTGATGATTTTTACCTACATAAAAAATAATTATTTAATATTAATAAACAGTAAACCGCATATGTACAATGAATACGCGTATGAACAATAAGTTGGTGAATAGTGACAGGTGAATAGTAAAAATACGTGAATAGTAACCCGGTGGAAAAATGCTCAGAATATAGAAATTAATCATAAGCTTCTCAAATATGAGCCTTCTCTGTTGGAACCTTCTCCTCCTCCTTCATCAGCTTTTTTTTTGTCAGTTTCTTCTCAGTTGCCTTTGATGCCATCAGAGAGATCTCACAAAAAACAAAGATTTTTTTTCTCTTTCATTCTTAGAAAGCTAAAATTGCAATGATTTCATCAATTACAACTTTTTGTTGATGGCGAAGTATTTGATTGGTTAGTTTTTGGTGACACATGACAACCCCGTATTGCCGATTTTCCCATTGACAACCCTTGCACCATCCTCACCTCACCGAACCCTCATGACGCCAGATATGGACACGACAAGTCTTAACCGATGACTTTTTGCCCCTCATTCCGCAATCAAGTTATTTGGTTGGAATTTCTCATTTGTTCTTGAAGTGAATTAAAGGATAGTGGGAAGAAAAGTTTGGGGGGGTTAAATGCAGATGTTTAGGGAGAAAAGCTTTTTTGAATGAAGGTTGGGGGTAAAAGAAAATTCTTCCTTTTTTGTCTTAACGGTGAATCACAAAATTAAATGTTGGGGTGATAAGTTAGGACAAAACTGTAGTTCAAGCAACCTCAGAATATTTGGTAATTTTCCCTTGTAAAAATACCTTATATCTAACAAACTCCGTCTTAGCATATTCTTCCTAAATGACTAACCTAGAAAAGAAGAACACTTCAGTACAGGTCCCTTGCCGAATACTGTTCACCCTCCATTCCCTGTGCCTCCCTCCCTTCCACCCGATCCCTACTACCTTCCTTACATCCCATCCCCTTCAATTTGATTGGGAAGTTAAATATTGCCTCCTAATACAGCATGGGGCCACAAGCGTTTAGGATTGGCGTGAACCAAGTTGCTCCATGGGGCGGTCCAATGGCTTGGCAATACACAATGAATGGTGGATGGAGTCTATGTATGACTTGGTGCCACATATTGGGACAACTGGGATGTGAGGTTGGGGGATAGGGGTGGAGGGGTTGGATAATGCACGGTGGTAGTAAGAGACAATTGGGTGGGGAGGGGGGGGCGAAATCAGGACAACTAGTTGAGTTAAGGGCTAAGGACAAAGATGTTTGTTTGGTTGGATCGGTTTTGAACCATTCTTAATAAAACAATCCAATTTATTTTCAATTTTTATAAATTTGATTTATCATCCAAATTGCATATTAAAACTGATTGGAACTATTTGAATTATAATTCATTTTTTTTATTGAACCATTCATATTATAATTCAGGTTATTCAATTTTTATTATTTAATGTTTTACTAGAACTAAACACATGGTGATTGAATATATATATATAACTTCAAAAAAAATACGACACAAATTGATAATATTCCATTTTATATCTAAAATTAAGGGTTGATAAATAACATATAATCCAAAATAAACAAAAGTGACTTTATATATGTATGGTTGACAGGTATAATTACAAGATACGTATTTCTTTTCAATTATTTGATTTGTTCAGGGCTTAAACTTAGGAACCAATAACTAAATAAGAAATTCAGTTTTGATCCTATATGAACCAAATAATCAAGGCCCAATTTGTCTCCAGTTAACTCAATCACGTTAACGCGTTATTCAACGTTAACGCGTTATTCCCATCTGATGCGGTCCACTACACCATCACATGCCAATTGACAAGAACCTTTATAGTCACTCTTATTTATAGTCAACCCTTAGTCAAAATCCTCTTTCCCTAAATTGCACACCAATGTTGCTACTCACTGGGTGCTGCCCATGTCATCAAATCCATCTGATGTTCACCAAACCAGGTGCTTGCTTGCCTGAGGCCTTATCCATTTTAACCTGGCCTTCCATAGCCTAGATCGCCGAATCCTTCCGTGGCCCATTTAGCCCTACCTTTAGTTCACCAGAAAAAGATAAGATCACCCTTGAAGTTCACCAGACTCGCCGACAAGTCGCATTTCCACCTTTGCAACATCCCGACCCAACATGCTAAAATCAATGGCAACGATTCACAAAATGAGCAAATTGATTCTCAAATACAAGGCAAATTGAAAGCCTCTACTGACCCAACTTGTTTACGGTGAAGATGGAGGATTAATGAGCCTCTGCTAACCCAACTTGTTTCCAATGAAGATAAGCCTCTACTGATCTAGATTTCAGCCTTGATGTTTCCTATCGTGTTTAAGCTGTGAAGATGGTTTATTGATCTAGATGGGCCTCTGCTGATCTAGATGAGGCTTTGCGAAGATGATCTTGTTGATTGTGTCAGAGCTTTCTGTCTTAAGGGCGAGGTTTTGATCGTGTCAAAGCTTTCTGTTTTGAGGGTAAGGGTCTGACCGGATGAGCTACTTGTTCTAGTGAAAATTAACTGCTATTGATCTGAAGAATTCCTTCAAGGGAAAAAAAAGTTTTTGACTAGGTTTATCTCATAAATAAGTCAAATTTTAAGAACTTTTGCCGAATCAATTGAAAGAATGTGACTTGATGGATCCCACTAATTGGAGAAAACGCATTAATAAATGTGTGTGTGTAAAAAATGAACTGACTATAAATAACTAAATGATTTTTTCAATTCAAATAATTTATTTAAATTATTTGATTTTATCCAAATAATGAACATCCTTATAAACAGATTGGAGTTAAGTGGAATGACATTTTTTGTAGTTATCTTGAAGATGAGGTATTTTCTAGATCAGAATCAAGCATCAACCAGATCAACCCAAGAAAGCCACAAGTTTAGGTTAGATTGAGTCTAGCCGAATTGGGCAAAGTCGCATGTCAAGCCATGCCAGCACTCACGAAAAACTTTTGTGTACTTGTACTTCCATATGCATTTATCTATATAACTTGCATCTTGGCACCTAGTTTTTTAACTGGGAGATGATGGTGGCAGTAGTACGAGTTGCTATTAGTAATTTTCTCCGTCTTAGTAATTGACGTAGAAATCTTTCTGCAATTGGTACAAGTCCATTTTCAAGTTTCAACTAATAAAAATTCTTTTAAAAACTCAACCTTAATACCTTATTGGTCACAATTCCGAAAGCCCAAGGAGCAATTTGGAACCCCGGAAAAGTTCAGCTGGTTGATGCCTGATGGACATTAAAGTTTGATGTTGAAAGGGAAAATTTTGCCGTGCACCACGGCAAATATTAATTAAGACTTTTCTTTCGTTTTAACTTAAATTGATTGGCTTAATTTTATTTTTAAATTTTTTTTACTTAAAATCAATTTTATTTACGAGTTAATATTATGTATATATAACAAGCTATTTGAAAATAAATTTTCATAATATTTTTAAATTTTTACTAAAATTTTCTTTTTTAGTGCTTTAAATAAGAAAAATTTATAAAAAATTAATAAAGTCACAAAAATTATATTTTTAATGGATTATTGTATCTACATAATGTTGGTTTTTAATTAAAATTAGTTTCATGTAAAAACTACATAAAAATAAAAATAAGCCATTTTAAAATTAATTAACTTAAGTTGAAACGAATTGAATATAAATTTATATGTCAAATTGAGTATTCCTCCGTTGTTTCCGTTTCCTCCTTCACCTCTTTTCTTTTTTAAGCTAATTAGAAGCATTTATACAGACTATAAGGGTTAAGGATAGAAAAATAAAAGATGCCTTTTTTCCAGGATCCAAAAAGTTTTAACCACTGTTTAATTTTAATTTCTATTCATCACATCTTGTTTTACAGGATTACCTCTGTACAATTATTTGTAGTTCTAATATCCATTTCTGTGTTTGTTACCTTTGAGTTTAACATACCTTTATTGCGAAATTTCTACTATTCCGACTTCCAGTGTAGTTATTTTGTGTGGAAAAGAAGACAATTTAACGAAGCGAAGATTGGTCTCATTTGTAAGTGATGCAATTGTCGCTCATAATAAAACAAAGGTTCTTTTTTGCTTCACTCGTACAATATCCGGCCTGGGACTTGCCTCTGTGTTAGCCTTAAGCTATACTAGTGATCTCCATCACCACTACCGACCTCAGGGTGGCCGGGTTTCATCCACCCCAGTTTTTTAACCCTTCTGTTACTAACCTCCATCGCATAAAATGGGTCTCTTCTTTTATTATAAGATTATTTAGTTGATATTCCCTTCATCCCATAAAATTTTAGTGTCCCTAAAAGTCACTCTTTTTGTATAATTGTATATGTGAAGTAAAACCCATGAACAATGGTGGAGCAAAAATATCAGAAGGTAAGTGCCAAAATAAACTTTTTATCAAACTTTTAGAAATGATTTCACAAATTTTAAAATTTTAAACGACCAACTTTAAATATTTGAAAGTTCGTATGCTATATTGTATTTTTTTCATAACATAAATACTCTATATAATTCTTACTCGATGGCAAGGATAATGAAGCATACAAATTTGTGAGTGTCAGGAAATCTTTAGATTGTGAGAATGTTGGAGAATCCTTCTCCAAACTCAACCAAACAAAGAATTGTTAGAATTTTAATATTCCTAACAATCTAAAATTCGTCAACTAAACATCTTAGGTGGTATCTTGCTCAAAGTAATATCGTAGAAAAAGTAACATTTTGAAAAGCAACAATCCACAATTTTTAAAATGCCAAAATACAGCAAAAGTCCCTCAACTCGGTTGACCAAGCAGCAAAAGAAGACGGATCAAAACAAGAAGGGGAATGATTGCTTAAATGTACAACAAAAGCTTGCTAGATTCAATAGGCAAAGCCAAGCCAAAAAGTTGAAATTTGACCCGTCACACCAATAGAAACAAGTGGTAATACTTCACTGGACTTGAGCTAGGTAGAAGCTCTTGTAGTAACAACAGTAATCCTATTGCTGGGTGGTGTTGGTGGGGTGTCTTATGTTCCAATACATCTGAATTTCCTCAGCTGTTCTCCCTGGGATTCTCCCAGCAATCAAAGCCCATCTGCTCCAAAATAATAACTATACTCTATTAATCGGTCCACCCTTTTCCTTTCTTTTCTGGGGAAACAAAAAAGAAAAGAAAATGAGGCAGAAATTTAGAGATTAGATTACCTTCGCCCAACTAAACTAAACATTATGGTGACCAGTTTTTCTTCATCTTCTGAGAAATGGAGATCACAGCCTTTCTCATTCCTGCAATCCTCCAGATCTGCCATATATATAAATTAAACAATGAGTCAAATTCAAGTCAACCAATTTAGACCAAAGAAAAACCAGAATTTGGGTCGAACCGAATTTTCTACATGATCCTTGACTTATCGCAGAAAAATGGCATGTAAAAAATTCAAAATGACGACGGATCAGATAAGGATGTAAGAACAGTACCACGGGAGATGTCCTCTGTTCTTCCTGTATCATCAGAAGAAGAGGGATCCAAGGGAGCCATTTTTGTGTCAAATCTTGTTGTTTTCTTGTGAAGCTGCTGATGAGAAAGTGAGAGATACATGTACATATACACAGATATATATATTGGGTGGGGACAGTAGCCTAGTGTGGGAGTGAGAACAATATTCTCTGAGTAATTCAGTTGAAAATACTGTTGAGACTGGGAAGAAGGGAAGGTGAGAAAAGGGGGAATATTTTGAAGACTGGTAGTTGGGCTATGGGATTGGGGACAGACACTACTTGCATTGGTTGGCATGTTATGTTAGTTCCAAGGGATTAATTATGTCATGGCTCCACCCATGACATTACAATTGGGTCCTTTCCTTTCCATTTCATTTGTTTTTTTCTCATTTTAGGAATTAATTGATTTATTTGTCTCTTTATATAATGCTCTAGCCCCAGAAGCTTGAGGTCAGGCCTAGTTAGTCTTGGGCGGAGTTGGGCTAGGTTCAGCCGATAGAAATGGATATTGAGTGATTCGACTCAATTCGAGTCCAACCCAATCAAACTCGACACCGGTTGGTCGGATCCATGGTAACGGCAAGGCGATGAAGGAAGGAGGTTATACGTAGCACATTTGGTCTAATCTACCGTTTTTTCCCACATGGATCGAAGAAGGGAGAGAACAAACAGGCCTCACCCGCCATTTTCTCATCACAGTAAATAAGCCCACTTTGACCAGCCCATTAACGGGGCCTGATTAATGGGTTTCCCTAAATCTCTTATTACGACATGGGACTTTGAGTTGAGCCTTAGTTTCAAATTTAAACGTTTAAAAGTTTATTTTTGAGTTATTTATGCTATACAGTTGACATATAGGGTCCAATAGATTATATGATTCTACAAAAGCGACTGTACTATAAAATACCTTTTTACGTTTTTAATATGAGTTGATTGTTTCTAAAGTTATAAAATCATATATTTTTATGACTTAAGTCACGTTTTTAATAACTATGTATCTAAGCTTGGATACTTGTGAAAATATACCTTATGAATATAGACCATATGTTTAAATGCATAAATTTTGTATCCGGTACATTACTTTTAATTATCGTTTAGCAACTGTCTCAGTAGTTTTCCTCGGACAAAAAAAGCTAATTTACAAAAAAATAAAAACCAATTTAAGTACAGGAAATAAATAATTATACATATACATTTATTATGATAGTTACCAAATAGTTTAAGTTTCACTATAAATTAACAAACTTCATCAAATGGAGTTCAAAATGTTTAGAAAATATAGGAAAAAATTAAAGAATAAAGACAATCCTTGTAATTCAGCTATCATAGATTTTATTTAAAATAAAATACGAAATTGTTGGTATGAAATTCTACGAAAACGCCGAGCTACCAAAATAACACTAGTTATTTTACCCTCTCAAAGGGGGACAAGGAGCAGCCATTTGTTTGTAGGGGAGAAAGAAATAAGAATACTAATTAAGAATACCAACTCAAAGCCAATTTGGTCAATCGCTTCCTTCCAAATTGTCCCTACTTCTGGCAACTGTTTTACCCTCTGGCAAGAACATTATAAAAATTACTTCTCATTTCTTCGTCTCTTAGAAACATATCATTGGTTATTTGAGATTATTGCACATTCAAGCAAACGCCTAAAGAAAACATACTTGCTACAGACAACACAAACCATAGGCATTATTGAGTCCATAATCGTCCAGTGTAGCCGAAACCAACAAAGACGCAAACAAGAACCAAAGGTGCACCGGATGCACAACCAAACAACATAGGAACAACACAGACTGGAGAATAACAAAGCTTCAACACACTTATAGCTACAGACCACCAGCAGACACACTCCTTACTTCATCGGCGAGAATTTTCCGTGTTCACACATACTGCTCAGCTAGAAACCATGGATCTTGATGTTATCCTTCTTCACAATTCCAGCCTAGTCATAAAGATTAATAAATTAGCAATGTCAAAACATCAGTACCAGCTAAGGAGTTGCACCAGGTAATGACAAGCACCTGAACCAGGAACGTAGAGACGTTCTTCCGCTGATCACCTTGAAGTTGAATAACCTAGATGTAAATGAAGAAACAAAGACTTCAACAACTGCGTGACAATATCAAAGCATATATAGGTTTAGCATCTTAAAGGAGGGCCATGAACCAACCTGTCCTAACTCAGGGTCTTGGACCACAGTACCATTGCAGCAGAACTCCTTTTTGAGGTCCTTGAGTATTTTGTTGTAGCTAAATTCTTTCTTCAAGCCCTGGACAGTTGTCAAGCTTTTCCTACCGTTCCGCTGCTGAACACGGATATGCACATACTCCTTTGCTCCAGCACCAGAGTTGTCAGCATTTGCATCAGCAAACGGGTCTAGCATCAACCCACACGTATAAGCTAGATTCATTGAGACCAATAGAAGGGCAGAGAGGTTCTTAAGTGTTAAAAGAAGGCTCACCAAAGGTAGTTGGAATCTGTACGTCGAGCTCAGACATGAAACTTTGTTTTGATGAGAAGAGCCGGACACCTAGGATGCTCAGACCTGTACAAGTAAGTGAAAAGACATGAGCGAACAGTTTCAAAGATAGCTATAAACCCAACACGACCATAATTCATACCATAACAATCACACATGACCACTATCGGGAGATCAAACGAAGTTTCAGTGCGGGCAACAAGTAGACCCATCCAGCAAATTAACACTATTCCGCTAACATTGAACTCCAGTTCTAAGATATAATACACATTATTTATTGTGAGCACCATCCAAAGACTCTGGACTGATAAAAGCAGAAAACTGATCAAAGCGTAGTGCCTAAAACAAGAGCAACGGAACCATGCAGGAACACCAATTCAGAAAGATAAACAATTTTGCAATTAAACCATGCCCTAAACACCAAAAACAAGGAACACTAAAAGCAGACAATAAGGCAGGCAATCGAAATATCAAATCCCCAATTTCATTCATATGAAAAAAATCTGTTCTTTTCAACTGCCAAAGGAAAAGCAAAACCCGTTTCTCGATCCCAACCGGTATAGCGCAGAAACCCTAAACAATCAACCAAACAAATTCAGTTTCGCTGAAAAAGAAACAAACATGATTCTTGCATCACGAGAAATATCGGAGAACCTAAAGGAGGACACGACGAAAGATCCCTATAGAATTAATACACAAACCTGTAAAAGCAACCAGCTATAACCCTAAATAATATAAAGCGGCCTGCAATAGAAAGCAATCAATCTGACCTGATCCGAAATTAGGGTCTCAGATATCGGATTCCGATGAAGCAAGCTAACCCAAATCCGGACGAGGCCGAGCGATCAATCACCCCCTACCGTTTCGAGCGAGCAGTTGTTTGGGAACACGGAAAATATGGACGAAGAATCTGGAGCCGGATTTAAAGAAGTCTTTCGTTAGAGAAAGGCTGACATCCTAAAATAACCATCCAACTTTCATGAATCTGTCTAATAGCCCACTGAACTAATTTTTGTTCCCATAAGCTCATCAAACTTCCAAAAATTATGCCAATAAAGGCATTGGGTGCCTGAATTGAAAATGTTTTGAAAACTTTCAACCCACTTTTCAATGGAAAGAAAATCATGTTTAATGATCCAATTTGGGTCAATTGCCTAGTCACTAATCTAATATGAAATTGATCGCCACATTTATCTGCCAAAAAAGCAGGGCGTAGCCACTTCACTAGCGATGACTCTCACATGCCTTTAGCTTCCATCAATTTCTCGTAAAACTCATTCAATTTAGGGTACAAACCAAATTAAATGAAGTTCAAGTGCAATTGTTGGAAATTGAAGCATGGTGAGAGCCAACACACTTGGAGCAGGCAAACTCATCGTTAGCCAATAGCTAAGGTCACTAGTTGTATGTAAAGGGACCTTAACCAGCCATGGCTTATGACCCCCAAGCACCAATAATTTTGAACCCTATTCTAGATGTTGCTAAAGTTCCATAGTGGTTGGGTTGGTTTTCTTTCTTGTCTATGGATATTGGACATCAAAACTCCTAATGGTGTAGTGATCATTAGCTAACAGAAAAGAAAGGCTGATATGGTCATTTCAATAGTGGATTGGATTACTAACCACAATTTTATTTCTATTAAGAAACATGGTGAAAGTTTTGGACAAAGAAAAAGCTCAATTTAGACACTTAATAGTTTAATGGGTACCCTTTTAGAGTTCAGTGGGTGGATGTGAATGGTAAGAAAAAGTTCAGTGGCCTGATGATCAGTTCTGTAAATGTTTGATGGTCATTTAGGGGTTTAAGCCTTCTATGAAACGAAATTGTTTCTCCCCGGAACTCGGATTAGGTCGGTCGCACGTATTTTCACGTGCACTTTAAAGCCGGGGTTCCGGTTAAACTCGCTCCACGTCGAACAAGATCGCGGGAAGTAGACACATGTTGGTCATCTATGGCGAGTGCACGCGGCAGGTTGAAGGTGGGTGGGTAAAGTCGTTCATAGCAAAAGGATTGGCACACCAGCCTCGCCCTTTATTATTATTATTATTATTATTATTGAAAAACATTTGTAAAAAGTATATAGAATTGACTTTGGAAGGAATACATGTATTTTTAAGGATATTGAAAGGTCACTAAACTAACATATGTGACATTTAAGAGAAAATTGATAAAAGTGGGATTCAAAATCCAATCTCCCTTTAGTGTACCCGAAAGTGGGGATTTTTTTTAATTTTTTTATTAGGTTGGATCGTATATATAATACAAGCAAAATTTCTTGTTTATATGGCAAATGGCTTAAATTTGAAATATTTGAAATATTACTTGAGGGGCAATAAGCTTCATATCCTCAAAATATCACTTAAGAGGTAACGAGTTCTTTACTATTTTACTTTACATGTGTTTAATTTTGTTGAAAAAAAATCTTCAATAACTTATCACGCACAATGGAATACCCAACACAATCAAGTAAGTATACATAAATTTAATATGGTTCGACCCAAACTAGTCTATATTTAAGGATGAAAGAAATCCACTATAATAAACTATAGAGATTATAATAGAGGTATACTCTTAATGTTTACGTTGATCTATGAATTTCTTTCATACTATTGATAACCCTATAATCTTACCCTCATACAATTATAAGATATGAGAATCACATAAAATTTCTCATTTTAGCTTTCTTTGGCTTCCAGATTTCTCATTCATCCTGAAATTCTTACATCTTACCTCTTCACAATAATTTGTTTTTATCTCATACTTAAAACTATAACACAACAAACCTTTTTATAGGCCACATACAAACTCAAACTACATTGAAATATGAAAACTAAATCCTAAACAAATATAAAAACTAAATTCTAAACAAAATCAAAATCCTCAAGCTTCTTGAATTTGAGATAATAAACCTAACAATCTTCATTTTTATTCAAATTCTTCACCATGAACATAAACACTACAAACACACGATCACAAACATGAAAGCCATGAACATTGCCAAAACATAAACATAACAATGAATGCAAACAACTACGAACAACACGAACATAACTCCAAACATCAACATCACTAATATCAACACACATGAATAAAATCTTCAATATTCAAACTTGTTCCAAGCCGTTGGTACCATGCGTAATCATAACCAAACATCCCTAGGATAATTCAAAAGGCCCCACCATCTTGTGGACAATTTTCAAACTTTTTGTCAACAACAATCAAAACACTCCACCATACTATAAACGAACCACATGCTTTACCATACCAGAACCATACCACAAGTTCTAATACCCCTTGTTGGGATTCCTCAATTACCAATCACGCACAACAGAATAACAAACATAATCAAGCAAACACATACAAATTTAATGTAGTTTAGCTCTTAATTAGCCCGCATTCACGGATGGAAGAAATATACTAAAAAAATATAAAGATTATAGTAGATGTAGTACTCATGTTGGTCTATAGATTCTTTACATGCTATTGATAATCCCATAATTTTGTCCTCACACAATTACAAGATATGAAAATTACAAAGGCTTCTTGTTTCAGCCTTTTCCGCTTTCTAGACCTTTCCTCTCTTTTGAATAGTGGCTTAGCTAGGAATTTGGGATTGGGAGTGTAGAATTGATCCTTAATTCCTTGTTCATTACTTGATAGTTTTCAACCACTTTTGATATTTATTAATTTTTTCATCATCTTTGGCCAATAAATCTAATGAAAATTTTAATAAAACTTTCACCACATATAAGTTAACCCATATAGAGGTCTTATTTATATAGAAACAAAAACTAAGAGCTAAATTTGTAAAAAAATTAGCAAAGTATAGAACAGTGTAAAAAGTTTCAAAAATTTAGTAAAATATAACAAAAAAATGTCAATTTACAAGTCTTAGTAAAATTTGAGAATCATCAAGCACAAAAAAAAATTATGTTTGAGATGAATTTACTACAAAAAATGAACTTTGTTGATTGCTGTACAATTTACCTAGTAATAGTATGTGGTAATTTTACATCATTAGAATAACAACAAAATTTATGGTAAATGCTTTTTACATTGTCTGCAATTAGAAAAATAATTATAATCACTTAAAAAAAATTCTTGTTAATCAGAAATATAAGTAAATAATAGTGTTCTAATATCATAAGAACATAATAATAAATTATGGCATAGAAGTTCTTTAAAATGTAAGTAAAAAAATATAAAATATGGTGCAAAAAATTTATCTTATATGTTTTTTTGTTAATCAATAAATGAATTTGACTTTTGAGTACTAAAACTAGTATGTTAGTTAAGAGCATCTTTTAAGTTCTAAAAAATTTGTTTTAGGATATTTTGTTATACAGAAAAATTGAGTAGGAAACAAAAATAAATTTTAGAAATTACTCCATCCGTCCCATATCTTTTGCACTATTTTCTTTTTTGGGTAGTCTCATAACTTTTGCTACATTTCCCTTTTTAGTAACTTTTATCCATTTAAAAGACAACTATGCCCCTTTTCCCAAAATTGAATTAGGCTTAGACCAAAGCTGATTATTTGTGACCTTCGTCAGCCAAGATTTATGTGCAAGCAACAGCTCATCTAATTGCACCTTTGCCAAGGAAATCCGACCATGGCAACTAAGGCAAAGGCACATGTGCTTCAGATCTAGTAGAAAACGGAGGCGGTGTTGCCTTTGGAGGGCAAATGCCTGCAAAGTTGGATTCAATTGAAATGGGTTCTTGGGGTTGCAGCCAAACGGATGAGGAAAGTGAAGAGGTGGGGTTAAGGTGGAAATGAAGTCAATGGGAGGTAGGTTAAGGTGGAAGGTAGTGCAAGGGTGGATGTTAAGAAGAAGGTCCGCAAACTCATGAGCAGTAGTGCGAGCATTAATTGATCTAATACAAATGAAATTTTTAATTTTTTTCTATATTGAATTTGAATTGAAGTGTTTATCTATTTATCGTTCTCTCTTTTCACCGTCTCTATTTCTTTTTCTCTTCTCATTTTGCTTTGAATCTTTGTGCTTGACTCCATCTTTCTCTTTTCTTTATCCCAAAAAAACTTGGTTGTATCCAGATCAGAAGGGAAAATGAGGCACATTCCTGGTAGCCAATAGCCATGGGATTTTAGACATAAGCAACAAAATCAGGTGAAAAGTTGCACGAATTGGTGGTACAATAGAGAATGGAGCAACGTCGAAGTTGATAGAAAAGGATGGGCCAATTTTTTTAAAAAGTGCTTAAATAGTGTAGTTTATTAGGCTACGTGCAAAAGCAATTGGTACAAATGAAACGGGACAAACGGAGTATGAGGCTTTTTGGAGTCCTACCTTTACTTATTACTTTACAAGTAAATTACTCCAACATGATTAATAACAAAAAAATATTCTATATAAATGTTGAGAAACAAAATAAACTACTTTCATAATTTAGTAGCTTTTTTTTTTTTTTGTAAATACATGTTTACCAATATATCCTAAAATATATGTTTTTCAAAATTGTTGGGAGTGCCGCTGTAGCTTCTTGCACCCCTTAACTATGCCACTAATCTTGAAACCCTTACATCTTACCTTTTCGCAACAATTGGTTTTTTTCTTATACTCAAGAGCTTAACAGAACAAATCTTTTTATAGAACATACACAAATCCAAACCATATTAAAATAAGAAAACTAAATATTAAACAAATAGGAAAACTAAAATAAACTAATAAACAAAATCAAAATTCTTAAGCTTTTTAATTTTGAGTAAACAAACTCAATAAATTCTATTTTTCCATCTCAAAATGGAAAATTTGCGATATTCATGACTGAGACAAAAGTTGTGTCACTTAGAGTTAGATGGTGTCGACATATACATGCTCATGGATAGGGGTGTAAAATCAAGTTTTGGGTCAGGTTTGAGCCCAAATCTATTTTTTTAAGGCATAAGCAGCTGTCATTTCCTAATCCGAACCAACCTTAACCTTAAAAAAATAAGGTTGGGGTTCGGTTGGGTCAGGTTTACCCAACACTCCACTCTTGCCACTACCGCCAGCAGTCGACGATCTGACCAATGGCGAAGAAGGACTACAAATAAACACCAAAGGCGAACGACGATGAGGGAGGGAGGCCGAACAACAACGTGAGGGAGGAAGGAAGGGAGGTAGATGATGGCAAAGGAGGGAGGTAGATGATGGCAAATGAGGGAGGCCGGGGCGAAGGACGACAATGAGGGAGGTAGAATGATGGCATGACGAATGAAGTAGGCAATGGCAACAACGAACGACGATAGATGGTAGTGAGGGACACATAGATAGTAGCAATTGTATGATGATGGATTAGGATTAAGGATGTTAGATTAGGTATTTATAGTATAGGTATGTGGGTTGGGCTGGGATAGCATTGGGTAGGAATAGAAATGATCAAGGAATTGTTAGTAATTTTAGGGTTGAATTGGGTCAATTGGGTTTAACTTAAACCAACACAATTTTTGCATCTCAAAATCGGTTCAGGTTCGAATCAACCAAAATACCACTTATTTTCTCCCCTGATCCGATCCTAACCTAAAAAATAGGGTCGGTTTTGGATTAGGGATTAAAATCTTACACTAGTTTGTGTTCAAAGTTGAGCCTAATAAATGTAGCCTAATGTCCCATACATTGGATAGCCTATTTGAAGTATCAGGGAAGTGGCCTAGTTGGTGGGTTGGTATAAATGTCTGCTCGTGACACTACAATCTTTCCGTTTCTTTTTTACTCCCGACGTTCTCCTTCCGTCCCTAATTAGAGAAGCAACGATTCACAGGGATTGACATTCCGGCGTGGCAATGCTTGAACAGAACAGCGATAAAAAAGTATCATCTTGCCCACTCAAATGCCAACTGAACTGGAGGTCGGTATGGTCTATTTTATAGAGTTCTGGGACGAAATTGGAACGATTTGTGAGCTTTAGGGACCGATATAAGTATTGCAGGGACCACGGACCACCCAAGCGCAATTTACCCAGTGGCTTTCTTTCTTTCTCGTTCAAAACTTCAAAATACACCATGCTTCCGACCCCCGCTCGGTACTGTCTCTTTTTAATGTCCTACCGATCCAAAATTTGAAGTTTGAAGTTGAACCGCCCGCCACCAAAATCCTGACAGGGAAACACCGCTTTTCTAGCCGCCGATCAGCCATGGTGGCCTCTGACGGAGCCAAATGCTGTTGCGGCTTCATTTTCACTCTCGGCTTAACGGCTCTCTTCATGTGGCTAAGCCTCCGCGTCACCAAGCCAAGATGTTCGCTTCAGTTCTTCTACCTTCCGGCGATCGACAAAACCTTGAATTCCACGACAAACACCACCTTATCTTTCATGATACAGCTCGAAAATCCCAACAAAGATAAGGGAATTAAGTACGACGACGTTAACGTCACCGTTTACGACGGCGCCAGCAACCGAACCCGCGTCGTCGCCAGGGCCGTAATCCCCAGGTTCCGACAGGGGAACAACAAGAAGGCTAAGAAGTGGGAACCTAATGTGCAGACTAACAGTACGGCAGTTTCCCGGGCAGTTTCTGAGAATGGGACGGCGGTTTTCCGGGTGGATTTGGCGACCAAGGTGAGGTTCAAGATCATTTTTTGGCACACAGACAGGCAAACGATCAAAGTCGGGGCGAACTTTCTGGTCCACAATGGTACGAAAGTCAACAAGAAAGTCAAGCTCAAGTCTTCGTCGCCTAAGCTCGGTAGTTGTTTAGTGGTGGTGGTTTTTTTCAATTTTCTTGTCTTGCTTTTGCTGAATTTCTTTTATGATTCACTTGCTTTTTGAAGTTCTGAGATTTTTGCTCAAGAAGGGAATAAAATCTTCTTGTCACTATTGTTTGTAAGCTGAATTTGATTAATGATCAATTATTTCTGAAAGTTCTGAGCTTTTTGCTCTGCTGATTAGGCTAGTCCATGTCTTTGATTTCTCTGGAAGTGGGGATTACAAGATTTTTACTTCGGAAGCATGCACCTACCTTGCTGGTGAGGCGAGAAAAAGTGTGCTTGTTTTTGGTGTTGAACCGTTGATGAGAGCCCTTTGACTTATTATTATCATTTTTTTTTTTGAAAAAAAAAAATCAGTTCCACAACTTTCCTTGCAATTGGATAACGTTTCTAATAGTCATTGTTAGGAAATTTCCGAGGATATGTGTTCGACTTACCAGGAGCTTCCAGGAACATCACAAATATAATTTTCTATTATGCTTTATGTGAACCACTTTATTTGTTCGCAGCTACCAGGATACTTCAAAGAAGTGATGGATATCTAACCAAAGAAGTCTTATTGTAGAGCGAAGTATTAATCTTGCTGCCTTGTGGATAATGGATTTGTTTGCACGTAAATCTCAAAATTTGAATCAGATACAGTACTGAAACCCTTTAGTTCATTAGTTAATATAACAAATGGTGAAAACAAGATTATTTTTCGTTCTAATGCAGTTCGAGTGGTCAACTGCATCCTTCATTCAGCAGGTACAAATTGAAGCCACGTTCAAAGGTCACTTACAAAAAAGCATGCAGACCAAGCTTAACCATTTGAGGTACATGTTTTTTGCAAAATGCTGCAGCATTTGTTCTGAACTGCGGTTTTCATCTGAACGGTGAGCTGCTTACTTGTAGCTTGATCAATGAGTAGTATGCTCCACCACGCCCCAAAGAAATTAGTTCATTGTGTGAACCTTGTTCTGCTACCTTCCCGTTCTTGATAACTGCAATGGTATCTGATTTTTGGATAGTGGATAGCCTGTGAGCAACCACAACACATGTTCGGCCAACCATCATCTTTTCAAGCGCTTCTTGTACCAAGCTTTCGGAGACACTATCAAGTGCACTGGTAGCCTCATCCAGCAGCAAGATTGAGGGGTTCTTCAGAATTGCACGTGCTAATGCAATTCTTTGTTTCTGGCCCCCTGATAGCTGAACTCCTCTTTCACCACAGTATGTGTCATAGCCATCTTTCATTCCACTGCAATAGAAACAAGCATGAAGCCGATCAAACATGAAACAACAATTTGTTAGATTAAGAAACTGCTTATATATCAAAGATACTAATGGAGAGGAAAAATGAATTCATTTTGTACCCGCATACCTTATAAATTCATGAGCATTTGCTATAACTGCTGCCTTTTTTATCTCTGATTCCCTAGCATCTTCTCTTCCATACGCAATATTTTCACGTATAGTCCCTGCAAATAGAGTTGGCTCCTGACTAACTAGGGCAATCTGTGATCTCAGCTTTCTCAAATTATAGTTCTTTACATCCACTTCATCTATATGAACTGAGCCCTTGAGTGGATCATAGAATCTCTCAATAAGCCCAATAATGGTAGATTTGCCAGAGCCACTTTGACCCACCAGTGCCATAGTCTTACCTGCTTCAACTCTAAGATTCAGGCCTTTGAAAATCAGTTGATCAGGTCTTGCAGGGTATGCAAAGAACACATTTCGTAATTCTATCCTTCCCCTAATTGACTTTTTTGTCTCCAGTCCCTGGTAACTATCAGCTTCAATCTCACTTCTCCGATCAAGGATTGCAAAAACTGATCCAATCGCATTGCTTCCCTTAGATAAGTCATTAGTCATGCTTCCAGCTTCTGCTATAACATAGGCAGTAAATAGCAATATCAGGAAAGCCTGGAATAGATGTTCCGGTGATATTAACCCTTGTGTCAGTAGCCTCCCTCCATACCAGTATGCTAATGCTGTTGAAGCTGTGTTGAAGAATTGAGAGCTGAAAAGTCCAAGGCCGGAAAGCCAGGAGTGTCTAACACTCTCTTCCTTAGGACCTCTTAAGGTAGCCTTGAAAAGAGACAATATTTTCTTCTGAGAAGAGAATGCAGTAATAGTCCTGTGGTTTTTTACGGCCTCACTTGCTAGTTGGCTTCCTTCCTTTTGTGCCTTTTGGGCTTTCCCTGCCATACTTTTCATCAAGATACTCCTCAAATAGTAGCTTCCAACAACTAGTGGTTGAACTGTAATCATTACGAGGGATAGTCTCCAACTGAGAGCAAGAGCAAGAGTGTAAGCAAAAACAGACCCGAATATTGCTTGAACCAGAAGTGACATTCGGTCCCCAACCAGAGACCGAACCATGCTAGCCTCTGTAGCTAATTTTGCACAGATTGATGCGCTTGCGTTCTCTTCATCATCAAACCAACCAATTTCAAAAGTCATGAGTTTCTCGAGCAGTTTCTCCCTTACTCTTTTTGTCAACTTCTCTCCCATGACTGCAAAATTATAATGTTGAAGAAGACTTGAGGTGAAGTTGAGAACAGCTATGGCTAAGAAAACCAGTGACAAGGTTCTAGATTTTGATTTCATTTCAGATTTATCAGGTCGAAAATGAATTGCTGTAAGTAGTCCAACACAATAGGCATTTATGGGCTGAACTGCTCCTGAGGCTATTGCAGCTACACAACCAACCAATGCTGATTTCCATTCTTGTCCATTCATTTTCAACAGACGAATTTGGGAGGGAGCACGATAGGCCACTTGCACAAAGTTGTCATCCTCACTATAATCTATATCATACTGGATAGTGTAAGAGTAAGGTGTGCCCATGGGGAAAGCAGGGCTGAAAGGAGACATGACCGGAGTGCTTGCAGCACTTGATCGATAGCTCACTGGACTTGGTGAAACTTGAATTCTGTGTGGACTTCTTCCTTCAGTTTGGTTACTTATACTATCAGATGTCTCAGTTTGCAATGCCGACAACTGCAAGTCAAGCATCTTTTTGTATTCTCCATTCATTTCCATAAGCTCTTCATGTCTACCAGATTCTATTACCTTACCTGCCCGAAGAACCGCAATTAGACTTGCTGCTCTAACTGTTGATAGCCGGTGTGCAATGATGATTGATGTCCTTCCAATAGATGCCTTGTCAATGGCTTCCTGGACGGTTCTCTCAGATTGTGCATCAAGGGCACTAGTGGCTTCATCCAGAATCAAGATTTTCGGATCTCTTATTAGAGCCCTGGCTATGGCTATTCTCTGCTTCTGCCCACCTGATATCTGAAACCCAAATTGACCAACCTGGAAGGTGCATAGATGTTTGTATGGTTAATTTTCAGTTTCAAATACTGTTTTATGTATATAATCTATCTTCATAATTTACTGTTTCTTAAAAGACAATTGCCACTGAAATTTGAAAAGAAAGAAGCTTTCCTATAACTGATAACATTCCTAACATTTTCTAAAGCAGGTCTTTCAAAACATTTTCCAAGTAAAAACCTTCTCTTTTTCATTCAAATGTCTTATAGTTTTGGTGAAGTCTTGTCCTTCTGTTCCTCTTCCTCCCCCCCCCCCCCCCCCCCCAAACCCCTGCTTAATCCCAGCATTGTTTTAAATGAAAGTGCCAGATATTCAACTTACTTGAGTTTCATATCCATCTGGTAACTTGACAATGAAGTCATGGGCATTTGCGATCTTAGCTGCATCTATTACCTCCTCAACTGAAGCTCCTTCTTTCCCAAACATAATATTTTCTTTTATGGATGTGGCAAAGAGAACTGGTTCCTGATTAACCAAACCCATCTGGGATCTCAACCATTTCAGCTGAAGTCTATTTATCTTGTATCCATCCAACAGAACTTCTCCTTCTGAGGGGTCATAGAATCTCTGAAGCAATGCGATAGTTGTGGACTTCCCAGAACCACTGCCTCCAACAAGACCCACAGACTTACCAGCTGGAATCCTAAGATTCAAACCTTGTAAGACTGGTGTATCAGGTCTTGATGGATAGCTAAAGTAGATGCCCTTGAATTCAATTTCTCCTCTTACGTATGACAAAGCCTTTCCCTTTCCATCTTGGGTATCAATACTTGGAACTCGGTTGATGATATCGAAAATCTTAGTGGCAGCAACGGTTGCCTCTGTGATGGCAGTTAAATTTGGTAGAGCACCCAGCACACTCCTGCAAAAACATAACCAATCAGTTGAAGATCAATAGAGGTTACAAATGCTGAAGAGCGTTTCGTTTGGGAAAGAAAACTCACAGTCCTCCCATGATAATATTGACTCCTGCCACAAAGATGTTGCCACCTTTTTCTCCCTTCTCTGTAACCAGATATGTTCCCATCCATGCCTGAAAGGCCCAACCAACATAGATAATTCCCATACTTCCCATCATCAAACCCTTTGCAAAACCTTGCTGTGTTCCCAACACCATAGTCTTCTCAAGTGCACTACTGAATTTTTGCAATGTTTGGTTCTCAGCCACGTACGAATATACAGTTCTTATTGAGGAGATTGCTTGTTCTGCTATTCCACCCGCAACACCATATGATTCTATCATCTTCATGGTGACATCCATCATGCGCTTACCGAATACAAGCCCTGGGACAATGAAGAGAAGGCAAAAAGGAAGAGCTGCTAAGGATAGTCTCCATGACACAATGAAGGCGCTCAGGAGGCAGAAGAAGAAAGTTGAAAGGTATGCAAGACAGTCTGGTATCTACAATAAGAAGAAAGCAGTTCTATTAGAAAAAACAAGCATCATCAATTGATGTGATATAGCCTTCATTTCTTTTGGTGTACAGAACCAGACCTTCTCGCAGATTGCAACTTGAACTGCATTGGCATCAGAGGAGATAGTCGAAACAACTTGAAAAGTTGTGGAAGAACCAGCAGCTTGTGTGTCAAAGAACCCAACTTCCTGCCGAAGCACAGATTTCAGGTATTCCATTCTCATTCTTGATGTTTGTCTCTCCGCCGTTCTTGTCCAGCATATTCCTTCTGTGAAGATAAATTGCACCAAATGGTAAAGCATTCACAGCAAGTTATTGTCTTTGTTGAAAATGGTTTATATTTTTTTTTCTTACATAAGAACTGTTGCTTACCAACAAAAGCTGAAAGTCCAACTGCAATTGCAACATAGAGCAGCTGAAGTGCATACTGTAAAGGTAAATTTTGGCCAGTCTCATGGTCAGTACAGGTAAGGTAATGATAAAATAACCTGTAAACCAGGTAAATTTTGCTTAAACGACATTATGATCTTCATGTCATTGATCACTATGTTGTGATCAAGGTTTTAGTGTATCATATTGGTGGTAAGAAACAACTGAGAAGTTAAAAAGAAGGGCTAAAGCAAGAGGATTAGAAATGAGTACCTTATTTACTGTATCAATATCCAAAGGAGAACTAGTGCTTCCATAATCATTGATCACTTTGCTTAAGACGAAGGTGGTAAGAGGATACTGCATTCCATCTCCTATGCTGCCCAAGGCCCCGAACAGCATCAGCAGCTTATCGGTGCAATCAGCATAACGAAACATGCCATCTTTAGCTGCCATATTCAGCAGGAGGCCTCTCCGAACTGTTTTGGTTTCACATTGTAAATTCCGGTTTGGAATGTAAATTGGTTTTTATAAGCAAATGAATGTTGATGTAGCTCTAAGCCAGCAGAATCTCTCTTGTGTTGTCCTATTTTGATCCGCACATCCTTGTCCAGGACAAAGTGGATTAGATTTCTGGGTGTTTTTTAATCAGCCGGCTTTAGGTTTATATCCTGGTAACAATATATGTCCACTTCCATACTTCCAATGAAGGGCCATCAGAACCTGAGGGATTTAATTCTTCAGAAATTGTTCAGCAAATCAGAAGTAATTGCTTCATATTGCTGGAGTTTGATGATTTCTACTTGGATTATGCTTGATTTGTCTCTAGAAAGGAAAAAAATAAAAAATTCAGAAATGTCGTTTTGTTCACAATAATCTTCTTTGTCACATCTTTCTATTTCATTGTTGTTTTCTCCTTGTTATCTTTTACTTGCAGCTTGTTGAGCAGATCAAATCAAACACCAATTCTTTATTTAATGGGGGCAATTTGGCTCCCGGAAATTGCTTAATGGTGAATGCACCAGCTGGGTTATAGATTGCAGTTTCAAACATTCTTACTATCAGTTTTGGCCAAGGTAACAAAAACTTGTGATAAAAGGAACAGTATGTTCTTCTCTTGTTGGTTTTCCAGTAAATTGATGTGATAGAAGGATCATATGGAGGGTACTTTGATAAATATGGGCACCTGCATTGGGAACAACTATTACTAGAATCCTGCAATTCCCTTATTAAAATACTGCTATATTCCTAGGAGAATAGTGACGCAGCCGGGCGGCGGACGGGTGAAACGGCGAGGCTGTCTCAGGCGGTGGTTGCTGTGTGGAAATTATGAGGCAATTTTTCGGATCACTGTGGTAGAGAAAACTGGGTGGGGGTGGCAGCGCGAGCGCATTAAATTCGATATGGGGAATATATATTTTTAGTCTTCAACTTCGCTTACCTTTCTGTTTGAGTCCTAAACTTTTGATGTTACTAAATCAGCAATTTTTAGCAGTTATTCTTATACATACTGAAAGACAGTTGCAGTTACTAAACAGGAATATGATTTACAGAAAGAAAAATCTATTAATTTAAATGGTCTGCTCAACAAATGATTTAATTTTTAATTTAAAAAATTTGTTCTGAAAAAGTGATCAATTCTAGAACTAATTGTGTATATGATCTTGTAAATTTGAACTTTATTAAAAAGGTAAAAAAAAATTTCTAAAAATGAAAAAAATTTTAGACTAACTGTTTATACAATTGCAAAAGTTTTATGACTCATTTAGAAAAGTGAAAATTTTTAAGATTAAAAGAGAAAAATATATAAAGTTTTAGGATTAAAGATGCACTATTACCTATTTTTTGTGAAAGGCTATTCCTCATATTGAAATTAGCGACCTAGTTTAGCTCTTGAATGTTACTTTTGCCATTCACTTTTTTATTTAGTCCATTTTGCCACTAAATCAATTAACTATTTACCCATAGTGCAAAATTGTCTTTAAAATAAGAAAAGTAGCAAATCTGTTATTAAAGTAACCATTTTTGCACAATTTACCCTTTCATTTATATATCTCCATAAGATGTTAGTTAGATAAGTACATACTTTTTTATAAAAGTGATTTACTTACTAAATTTTTAAAAGCTGCTTACCGCTTTTATTAACAAATTTTTATATTTATCAGTTGAATGTTTAACAAATATCCATAGATGGATGGCCAATTGTTAAATTTACTACATTCCTTATTTTAAAGACAACTTTATGATTTATGGTATAGTCTAGGGACAAATGGTGCAACTTGGATACAATAAATAAATAAATAGTATTTGCAGATATCATGTGAATAAATTCAACTTATCAACATCTTATGAGTAACAAAGCGAAATTTCCTTTCGACAAAAAACGGTGAAATTGACGTGAAATATTATCCAGTACTGATGATAGTATAATAAAAATTTCTAGGTGACTGCAACTATTAAGAGTATTGAAAGCGTATATTTATTCAAAACATAATAACTCATTATTTTCATTTTATTTTTTATTTTTTTTTATCCAAAATCAACATCAATTGAATGTTAATATTTATCTAATTAATAATCGTTTGAACAAGTTTTTTGAGGAAGTGATAAATGTTTAATGATTTTTTTTTTTACTTAACCAAGTAAAAGAAAATGATGATATTGATAACATTGTTATTCGATGTTTTTTTAATTCCAAACATACATACATATATATATATATATATATATATATAAAATTAGAAACATTTATAAAAGGTATAAGGATAATGAAGTGTTCATATGTAAGTGAATAGGGGAATGCTTTGCTTTTTTTAGACCGAAAGGCAACCGAACTAGTGTTAAAGCATTCTATGGGAGAATAATCCTCCGAACCCTTTAGCTACTAGGGCAAGGGCTAGAGATATCTCTTAGTGGGTTTACATTAAAGTGTCTAGTAAAATAGATTACAAACATTTTATTCAACTTCTTCTACTTACTAAATATGTCAGTTTTTTTCCTCCCTGTTTCTAAGATACATGATTGAACACAAGGAAAGAAAAGTAAGCATCAGAATGGATGAAAAAATAATGAAACCCACCCACCGAATTGGAAAATGGCCCTAGGAATTCAATGTAAACACAAACTCATTTGACTCAATGGGGTGCTGCGAGGTTTGACATAAACTAAAATATGAATTGTTTTGGGTAAACTGCAAAAGAAATCAAAGTTGATTTGCTTGAGCATCAAGAAAACAAGTACAAGATTGAATATGTTTGAGCATCAAGAAAGCAAGTACAAGATCCAATATGCTTGACCATTAAGGAAACCCCGTCTCAGGAACCGAAGAATTCTCAAGAAAGCTCAGCAGCCTCAGCTTTGACTTCTCCGCCATTAATCTATGTGCGAGTCCGACTCATATCCCCCGTTAAGTTAAACATTGACTGTGATGGTAATTTTGACGTGGCTTTGTACCTTTTCCATTAAAAATCATCCATTATTTATATTTTTTGTTGATTTTTTATTTATAATTAATATCATCTGAAAACCTAAACTTTATCTAATTATAATCACCTGGGAGTTCTTTTAGAAAAAGGTAACTAATTTTTTTATGGTTTTTTTTAGACAACAAAAAGAAAAATCAATTAAAAAAAATACACAGCTCTTCCAAAAAAAAAATGGTTAAAAAATATTTTTTGAACTTCTTTATGCATCAACTTTCAATTGATATAGAAGTTGAGTGAATATAATTACTATATATCAAAATAATCACTAATAACTTATTTTTAAAATTAGTATCAAATTTATTATCATTTATTTATGGTTCTGTTTAACTTTTATTGTTTTGCATGCGTAATTTCATAGTGTAACTTTAATTCAATCATGATAAGTTGAGTCAGTGGGTTGAAGATTTAAATGTTGTTAGAATTTATCCCAACTGTACAAGGAGAGGGTCAAACCACTCTTCTTTTTTTTTTTCCTTTTTTGAAAGTGGCAGGAGAACTTCATTAAGAAGGGGCCCAAAAAACATCTAATAAATAGGGTTTGAAAGGAGGTCACCACCCCATTCATACATCCGGATAACTTATTAGAGCCTTTGGGCAAAGATTACAAGAGAATGAGCTATAAGAGAACAACAAAAATACACAAAGGAACAAGTAGAAAACAGTCTATAAATTGATGACATCATCTTAAAACTAAAGCAAAAGTGTGATTTCAAAGTGTATGGCCAAAAAATGAAAAAAATAAAAAATTCAATAGTAAAAGTTCATGCTTGGATCACTCAGTTCAAGAATATCAAAGGAATCAAATAATAAGTGCATGCCTGGATGACTAATTTAGTAGCACAATTAATTATACATGCAAGTAAATTAATTTTCTTCACGCATTCAATTAAACGTGAATCTCTCATTATCCTTTCACAAGTTTCATAATAAATTCAACGGATTTATCTAACATGTGCCCTAAGGGCACAAATTAATTGACTCTCATTGAAAAAAAAAAAAGAATAAAATCTATTAATTAATGTTGAATATCTTTTTATATCTAAATAATCCTTCTTAAATTAACTTAATTTTAAGGCTTAAATGCATATTAGTGCCTTGAACTTTGATAACTCGGTCACTTAAGGGCCTGGACTATAAACCGGGTCGACTCGGAACTCAAACTCTGAAAACTGGTGCAATTAAGTCCACCTAGGGAGTCTGACAGTCACGTGTCTTAACATGTTTTAACGCCGTTTACAATGTTTAGGTCGGTAAAAGCAGAGAAAAGGAGCGATGACAAGAAGTTGGGATTCAATTTTGGAATTGAGGATTTTGGTTCGAAAAACCCTAGACAACAATTGCCTCTTCTTTCTCGGCTTCAATCTCCCTTCTTTGGCTCCCTCCAACTACAGTTACGCTAGCCGAGCTGGTGGCTGATTTTGTAGCCCCGACGATACGGTCCAGGCCTGGTGCAATGTTTTCTACCTATGGAGACCCGATTTTGTGGTGGGTTAGCCTGATTTTTTAGCAATCAGGTGATGTGAGTTTGAATTTACTTTGTTTAAAATATGAGAATGAGGAAGAGTGTTTCAGCCGAGAAGCTTGGCCATTTGTTTTCTGGTCATCATGCCTTTTTTTTACAGTAGATATCAAACACCCATTGAAAAAAATGAGTAGTCTTTCGCGTTGTTAACCTGAAATTTCTAATTTGCATTCGGCTAATAGTTTCCTATTTAATGTCTATTACTAATCACCTAACAGAGCAACTCTTATTATATTCATAAATAGTAGGACAATTGGGTGCATATATGTATGTTTATATGGGTTACCTCACATGATTGTCAGACTTCCAACTGGACTTAATTGCACCAATTTTCATAGTTTGGGTTCTGAGTTGACCCAGTTTATAGTCTAGGCCCTTAAGTGACCAAGTTACCATAGTTCAGGACACTAATATGCATTTGAGCCTAATTTTAATTCCCATCTTGTGTTCCAACTACCCAAATTCTTCCTCTTTTTTTTTTTTAACCTTTTCTGGACGTGCTTTTTTTTTTTCCCTCTAACTATATATTTTTTGTTGAGTAAATCGTGTAAGTCCAATTAAAATTGTTTTATTTTGGTCTCTCATCAGATGAAATTCATTAACTTAGAATAATTGTCTCACAAAAACTTTTAAAATTCTAATTTAAATATTCGATAACTGTCTTCCAGTAAATTTAAATAATTTAATATTTTTTGATAGTAAATAAACAATTTAAATTAATATTTTTTTCTTTCTGAATGAAATAAGTTCAATTTACAGAAAGAAAAAAAAAAGTAATTGAATTTTTTATTAACTGTAAAAAAATTATTAAATAAATTAAATTTATTATAAGACAGTTACTAGATTGTTTAAATTATGATCTAAAAATTGTTATTAAACAAATAATTTGAGTTAAAAAATTTTATCAAATTGTGACCAAAATGAAACGTTTTCAATAGACTTTGGACTAAAATGAAAATTTTTAATAGGTTTATGACTAAAATAAAACATTCAATAGGTTAGGGACTAAAGGGAAACAATGAGTAAAGGTTAGGGACCATTCATGACATTTACTCATTTTTTGTTAAAGATGTTTGAATTATTAATGAAATAGTCCTAAAGCCCCTTTTACCCCCTAAATTTTGCCAACTCGGACCTTTTACCTCTTGGACTTTAACTTGGTTCGACTCGCCCATCAAATTTTGCAAACTAGGACCTTTTGCTCTCTTAACTTGATTAAATGAAGAATGCGTACTAAAATAAAAATAAAAATAGAACTAAATGACTAACTAAATCATTTGTTCAATAGTTGACCATTGTGATTAAACAATAAACACAAAGACTTTAATTTCACATTTGAGATTGCTTATTTTTCCCTTATTTTTGCCTATAAGTTTGTGTTAAGGTTTCTTATTGTTTGCTCACAAAAGTCAATAATTGGATAAATGATTTAGTTAGCCCTTCAATTTTCTTTATTGTCATTTTAGTACACTTTTTTTTTATTTAATTGGACCGAGGGGTAAAAGGTTCAAGTTTGCAAAGTTTGAGGGGTGATTCGAACCGAGTTGAAGCTTAGGGGTTAAAAGGTTTGAGTTAGCAAAGTTCAGGGGGCAAAACGGGCTTTAGGCCAAATGAAATCATATAAGAGTAAAAGAAACTGTGAACTCAGTGATGTTACAATTAATAATCTCTTAGCCATAGATATTTCTTTTTAAGTAATGTTGAGATAACAAGGACATGGGTGTCACTTCATCTTACCTAATTAAGCCCATCATTTTGTAGTTAAAAAGAGAGTTTTTACACAAGTCAAAGTTTGTACTCAGCCAACTATAAAAAATGGCGCGAATCATATTAATAAGTCAAACAAGCACACCAAATTTATCCATCAAATATGTAAATATTGCCCTTTACCCCTGATGATCGTGAGATGAAGGGAATCATTGTATCACATAATAATTAATAGCAAAATTAGCAAAAAAGTTGGTGAACTCAAAAACCTAGATCAAGATACTTGCCCTTAGAGATCTTTTTTAGAAAGTTCTAGAGTTATGTTTCCGGTGAAAATTTTCTTTAACATTTTATAGCACAGTTTAAATTTATGAAAAAATAATTATTAAATTAGAATTTAAAAAAGTTAATATCAAATAACTTATGAAAGTTATTGAATTCAAACAATTCAATAGTTGTTTTTTCAATAAATTCAAAATGTATCATAATTTTTTTCATAATTAACAGACAATTTAAACTATGATTTTTTATTTGTCTATTGAGTTTCTGTACCTGCATAGATGGACCTACATGTAATGAATTACAAAGGTCTAGGACCAATTTACAATAAAATGAAGATTAGGGACTAATTTGTAATGAAAATTAAAGATTTAGGACCATTTGTGCTATTTAATCATAAAAGTGACAACCCAATCCTTTTAGAAGTGCAACCAATGAGAGATTTTATTCCCTGCAGGAATTATCTTTTATTAAATAATTTCCTTAATTACAATTCATATTAATCCAGACCTCCCATGAATTGAATTTAAACAATTGGTTGAAACCGTTTAAGCTCAATATGATATATGGTTTAAATCTCCGCTTATGTCTTGGCATTTCTTTTCGAGGAGCCAGCGAATTGGTTAGGTGACAGTAGCTTTAGGTAATATAAGGTCTCTTTCATCATTACTTTGATAATGATTCTGCATATGCATATAAAATATAATTATATAAAAAACTGTGGGTAGAAAATTATTCACATTATTGTATTTGGGGAGGTTACTGAAAAATGATTATCGATGATTATTACTTGTATAGTTATTATTTACTCAATTTGTGATGTAATAAGAAAGTGAAAAAAATCAAAAAGGCCAAAATTAAATGGTATTTCGATTGTCATTAAAAAAAGTACTCCGAGTATTTTTTTCATTCATTGAACTTAAAAGTCTGAAAGTAACATATTTATAGCTATTATGTGAACCCTAAACAAATATAAACACAAAAATAGAAAGGACTCTTAATACGCAGTAATTCTCAATCTTGCTTATGACCCACTAAATAATATCTTCAATTCTCAAAGGACGTAGTCACAAAGGCAAAGCTTAATATTACCTATAGAGCGTGAAATTCTTCAAAAATCATATTGTAATAGTAGTAATATGACAAACATAACATAAGTTACACGACTCTTAATACGCAGTAATTCTCAATCTTGCTTATGACCCACTAAATAATATCTTCAATTCTCAAAGGATGTAGTCACAAAGGCAAAGATTAATATTACCTATAGAGCGTGAAATTCTTCAAAAATCATATTGTAATAGTAGTAATATGACAAACATAACATAAGTTACACCTTTTCAAAGTTGAACATCTATTTAGGTGTCATTTCTATTTTTTTATATGGTTTGCACTACTCAGTCCAATCTAAATATTCATCCACATCACATTTTACATCAACTTATACATCAATTGAAATCCTCCATTTTAGGAAGTTGAAAAGCTACTTTTAGTTTTTATGTTTTTACAAAACATTTGAAGTCGAAAACTTAAAATTCATAAAATTATTTTGTTAGAAAAATGAAATAGATGGCATGTCAAAATGACAAACTCATCAAGGTTGTCTAAATGAGGTGAGCCTATGAGACCAACTTTATATGAATGGTCATAATCGGTCCATCATTGAAGATGGATTGATTGAGGGTCATAGAGATAAAGTGAGTTCACAAGACTCATTTCATCTCAAAAGTCATGATCTATCAAATTACTGTGAATGTTAAATGATTTGGTTAAATTATTGTGAGAAATGAATGTCACTTAAAAGTTAACAATTTATTTACCAAATAATTACTTGAATGAAATTTTTTATATTCAATTTTTTATGAACTCTTTTCCATACCCAATTTAAAGAAATTTTTTTTAATAGAAGTATATATTTTTTTTAAAAAAATATCTTTAGGATTATTAAATTATAAGCAAAAAATCAATAAAATCGAGAATAATGCATTAAATAACTAATCAATCTAATCTCTATCAAATATAACATAAATAAATACGGTATTAGGTCTCAAATAACATTGCTTTTATGGTTCTAGAAAAAAAAAATTTCACTTACTAACTAGTTATATGTGCTTTTATAATGTGGCCGGGACATATACTCCGATTAAAGAGAGCGCATTATAAATTGGCTTTTTATTTATTCGTCGAAGTTTGGAGAAATGGAAATAACCAAATATTCCAACAAAGCAAGAACGAAAGCTAATGGCCGAAGCAAAAGCAAGAAGAAGAACAGCTCAAGTAAACAGACGAGACGCTTCCAATTGTCTTGAAGTAGACGTAAACGGAGCCCCCCGGTTTTATTTCCAAATTCTCTCATAAAAGGAAAATATAACAAAAACAAAACGGTGAAGAAAGAAACAAGAAAAGGAAACGGAAAAAAATCTCTCATCTCCTCATCATTATCCAATCTCCTCCCTCTCTACCTAGATCGTTCCCCATTTCCCGTCCCAAAAACCCTAAAACACCCAATCTAATCTCTACTTCAGTTTGATTTTATTTGTTCAAAATTCATTCCAGTAAAAAGATTCGTTTTTTATTTGGTAAATTCTTTCCCTTTGTTCTTGGAATAGCGAGGAGTAGGAAAAATTCGCAATCTTTACGACTATCGTATCCCCCTTTGTTTCTAGTCTGGTTTTTGATGAGACAAGAAAAGGTGCTGAAGCTTGTTAATTCTGGGGTTGATTTTGTTTGGATTTTCATTGGTCGTGTATTTTTTGTCCCGTTGTTTTGCTGAACCGAACGAGGGAGATATAGAGCAAAGCGCCCAGCGGTTCTTTATTCGATTACTATTTTGAAGTTCGTCCCTTTCAAGGTCTATGTGAAAATTGTTGCCAGACATGCACATGGGGACAGTCTTGACATGAAAATCCTGGACTATTAGTTTTGGTTCTCATCGATTGTCTCTGTGTCTTTAAGTTTTCCCTTTTTGGCCTTCCGAGGAACCTGTTGAAGGATTGGGAGAGGGAGATATATTGGGACAGAGCTTTGGGGGGTTATGCTTAAAGAAGATATTGGAGAACCGGCGATATTGTTGTGGGTTCTTGGAATATTAATCTGCTGGGTTCTTGGGATTATGAGGAATAGTGGTGATGGGCACAATAGAACTCAAGCAGGTGGGGTTGTTTCAAGATCAGCTCGGAGTTCTTTTCGTGCCATTTCCAGCTACCTAAGAATTGTCTCGTCGGGGGCTTCCACTGTGGCTCGTTCCGCAGCTTCAGTTGCAGCCTCGATAGTCGATAGAGATGATTCTTCTGGACATGACCAGGTAAAAGAATGAAGTTTGTTTTGATTAAAAGAGCTGTTCCTGGCATGAGACTGTGTTAAGATGTGTTATTTGTCTGACATAGCTAGTGTGGTCTTATCATCGGGTTTGGGGGAGCTAAGATTGGGGTGAGTACTTGTCCTGGGTTCGTCTGCATTTAGTTTTGGGTCATGAGTCGAAATTGCCATAGCTGGTGGGTGTGCCTTCTTCGTGGAAGAAGTAACACTGGCGTAGCATCAGGTTTGAAGCCACTTGCTGGTGCAAGCACAATTCAGATGGCCTCTTAATGCTGCTTTGACTATAGGTTTCTGTGGACACGTACTTGGATTGTAATTGGTCATCTATTTTTTGTCATGGAAATGTTGAGAATTCATCCTTGTTATAGGGTGGAAGTGTTTCTAAAACTTCATGTGCAAAACTGCTATATGTATTTACTTGAAAATGTGATACTGTAAGCTTTTGTTTTTCACTTATTAGGTGTCTGCTTCTGTTGTAAAGATGGAGATTTTGTGCATTATTCTGTTAAAGAGTGCCACAGTCTATCTGATTGAAATAAACTGCAGGTCTTTATTTATTTGAATTTCTGTATTATGGAAGTGGACTTTTGCCTTCAGCTTTCTTTATTCTGAAAATCTTGAATTAACTATATGAATTGATGGTTAATATGATGATGTTGTATGCTGCACAGGTACAATGGGCTGGATTTGATAAAGTAGAGTTCAGCAAAAACATCATTCGGCGAGTTCTGCTGCTAGGTTATCGGTCTGGTTTCCAGGTTTGGGATGTTGAAGAAGCAGATAATGTCCGTGACTTGGTTTCTAGGCGTGATGTTCCTGTTTCCTTCATGCAAGTTCTGCCAAAGCCAGTGACATTGAAGTGTACTGAGGACAAGTTTGCTGACCGACGACCTCTGCTTATTGTGTGTTCTGATGGCTCCTTTCCTGGGGGAAGTAGCAATGAGGATGGGTTAGTGGCTCCTGCCAGTGGGAACACTGCACTCTACAATAACATGGGGACACCAACTTCTGTCAGTTTCTATTCTTTAAGTTCTCAATCTTACGTACACACGCTAAAGTTTAGGTCTGTAGTATATTCTGTAAGGTGCAGCTCTCGAGTTGTAGCCATATCCCAAGCAAATCAGGTATGTTTGTTGTATTATCCACTCTTTTCCGCCACTTTCATATTTTATTAGAATATTTAAGAGTTTATGCACATTGCAGATTCATTGTTTTGATGTCACCACATTAGAGAGGGAATATACTATCCTCACAAATCCCATCGTCATCGGCAATCCTGGTTCTGGGGGTATAGGGTATGGGCCTCTTGCAGTTGGTCCTCGTTGGTTGGCATATAGTGGAAGTCCTGTGGCAATCACCAATCCAGGTCGTGTCAGTCCAAAACATCTTACTCCTTCTGCAAGCTTCCCTGGTTTTTCTGCTAATGGGAGTGTAGTGGCACACTATGCAAAGGAGTCAAGCAAGCAGCTTGCTGCTGGGATTGTGACTCTAGGTGACATGGGGTATAAGAAGCTGAGTAAGTATTGTTCTGAGCTTTTGCCCGACTCTTATAATTCTCTGCAGTCAGGAAGCCCCAGCTGGAAAAGCAATGGAACTACTAACAGTCATATGCCAGACACGGATAATGTTGGGATGGTAAATAATTTTTCTCCATAAGCTTGTTAAAGCCTGCTATGGAAATATTTTTGCAATTGCTTCTGCTGTTTATTTTCTGTTGAATGTTGTAAATAAATTTTGAATTTCTTTACAACTGGGAGTATAGATAAAATATATGCATTCTTTTTCTACAAGCGTGCACTGCTAAGCTTGGCATAAAAAATGTGCATTTTTATTCATTTAAGTGAAGAAACCTAAGTTAGTTGCAAAAAGTGGCTATTGAAATTACCTGATGGGTTCACCATCATAGTACATGAATTAAACCAGCAAGTTTCAGGCTTTGTGATCTACCCATGAATGCTCATGAAACTAGTGAAGCCAGAAATTTTGTATTTTATATTTCCCTCACTTTTTATGTCTCATTCGCAGGTTATTGTCAGAGATATTGTGAGTAAAGTTGTTATTGCTCAGTTTAGAGCGCACAAGAGTCCTATCTCAGCATTATGCTTTGATCCCAGTGGAACCCTTCTTGTGACTGCATCAATTCAAGGACACAATATAAATGTTTTCAAAATAATGCCTGGTTGCTCTACTATATGCGACAGTGGTGCATCATATGCGCATCTCTACCGACTGCAACGTGGTTTCACAAATGCTGTATGGCTGGATTTACAGTTCCTTCTGAGTCTTTTGCATAATGCCTGCAGCATGTACTTTTCTGAACAATTTTTTTTTCTCCTTTTTGAGATTTCAGGTAATACAAGACATAAGTTTCAGTGATGATAGCAAGTGGATTATGATCAGTTCTTCTAGAGGCACAAACCACCTATTTGCCATCAATCCTCTTGGAGGATCTGTAAATTTTGAATTTGGTGATGTCAGATTCGCCCCTAGACATAGTGGATTGGGTATTTCAGCTAAGGCACAAACACCTAATCAGCCGACCATCTGTGCTCCGGGACCACCTGTGACTCTTTCAGTTGTTAGCAGAATAAGGAATGGAAGTAATGGTTGGAGAGGTGCTGTTACTGGTGCTGCGGCTGCTGCAACGGGCAGGATAGGTTCAATTTCTGGGGCAATTACCTCAACCTTCCACAACTGCAAAGGCAACACTAATTATGTATCTCCTGAGAATTGCTCACTGAAAACAAAGTACCATCTCCTGGTATTCTCTCCCTCTGGAAGTATGATACAGTATGAGCTGCGACCAGCAGCAGATCATGATTCAACCAGTTTTATCTCTGGATTGAGCACTGGCTATGAACCAAGCGCAGAATCTGATGGCACATTAGTTGTGGAGGCAGTCCAGAAATGGAGCATATGTCATAAAAACTCACGTAGGGATCGAGAAGATAATATAGACATTTATGGAGAAAATGGAACTTCTGACAGCAACAAGATATATCCTGAAGAAATAAAAGTGTTCAGCCCATTGGAGAGGAAGGATGGAAAAACCAATATGAATTATGTAGAGGAAAATCATCTTTATATTTCAGAAGCAGAGCTGCAAATGCATGAAGCTCGAATGCCATTGTGGGCTAAACCAGAGGTATTCTTGCCTGTTGTATGGATCTTCATGTGGTGATTTTATGCGTTGAGATGTGTATTTCTGTTTCTTTAAGAAATTGATTTGAGTGTTCGTTAATCTGTAAGAATTGAATTCCATTTTTTTGCTGTTGCTCTCCAGCTGTACTTTCAACCAATGGTGATGAGGGCCATCCATGTGGATGGAGATGCTTTTGGAGAAGTAGAAATTGAAAGATTTCCAACTCGTGTTTTAGAAGTGAAGTCTAAAGACTTGGTCCCGGTTTTTGACTATCTTCAAGCACCCAAGTTCCAGCAAGCAAGGTCTGTGGGTATTTTTGTTAGTTATGATCAAGTGATTCTCAGAAAGCATAGTACTTGTTTTTTTGGTGCATAATTTTTGGTTCCTGATATTGGTTAGACATGCTCATATTTAGCCAATAATTGACTTTAATTGAACTATTCTGCCGAAAGCATGTACTCTCTCCATCCCAAAATAGATGAAACGTTTCTCTGGGCATGAAGATTAAGGTGTATGTAATTTATGTTATTTTTTTTTAATTTTACTCATGGAACTAAAATTAATTTTTTTTTTTTGTGTAGTGAGAGTTTAAATAATGATTAAAAAAGAAAAGATTTTTTTTTTGGGTTTTGTACAGTGAGAGATTGAGTGAAGATTAAAAAAAGATTCTTTATTGGGTTTTGTGTAGTGAGAGTTTAAATGGGGTAAGAGGGTTAATTGATTGTTTAAAATTTTCCAAAAGATGAAATGTTTCAACCTTTTTGGGACATCCCAAAAAGAAATACGTTTCATCTAAATTGGGACGGAGGGAGTATAATATAAGCAAGAGACAAATTGTGGACCTTTTGGTTAATAATATTGTAAATAACATATTGAATCTCAAATGGAAACTCTTCACCATGTTTACATTCCCTTGGGACCATATTAGGATATGGCCACCAAAGGGTCACAATTCATTTTTTATATAACTTGCACCAAGGGGGATGGCAAAAGCGTTCAAAAATCAAGAACCAGGACCTAGCCCAATAGTTGAAGTGTTCAGAAAAAAATTGGGTTTTCTTCTATCTGTGCACAAGATAACTCTTATTATAAGTATTATCTTCTCCCTTTCTCCCCACGCATTGCACTCCCTGTATCTCAGTCAGGCTTCTTGGTGTACACAGCTCATGCTAAGCACTCATTTTCGAATTTTCCCTTGTTGCTGCACATACTACAAACAACTCACGCTCCCTATTTCTCGGTGTCTAGGTTGGCTGGAATTAATAAACTGATGCATTGGTAATTCTCGTATGTTGATCAGCAGAGCCAGCTAGGACTTTCTAGAATGACAGTTTGCCTTCTTCACGTCGTCGTTATTTTTTCTTGAAGCTTCATAAATCTTCCTCTTAAAGCCGGGGATGACCTCATTTCAACAGAAAAGTTACAACAAAGTCCATGGCTCAAGTACCACAGTGCCTTTTGCATTACTCATGCGTACCTAAAATATCGTGCAAAATCCAGTTAATAAAATAATCAGCATAAAATTCTTGAACTCCATTCTAGTATACATACTGATAATCTGTATTGCTTTAGAAGTATGTTTAATCTAAACAGGAATTTAGTTGTGTTTAACTGCCTTTCTTAATGCCAGCTCAATGCCACCATTATCTTGATGCTTTTCTCATAGTTCAAAAGTGGTTCCTCTCTATCAGTCATCCATCCCTCAGGGGAAGAAACATGTTCTGTGCCATGGAGGGAGTTGTTTATGTGGGAGTTATAAAAAATATATTTACTTTTCCTCATGCAGGATCCCAAATGGAGATAAGAATTGGAATGGCCAACTGCTGCACCAGGTAACCGGGTTGTCTGAAAATGACCAGGCTCTATGGCGAGGTAGCTCAGGCTCACTTGACTTCCTAACTGAAGATGGCACTCTAGTTGCTGAAGTTAACAGTGGTCTTGAACAATCAGGGTTGGATGGTCTGATGGCAATAGAGAACAAGGGCCTTGTAAATAATAGTGACAGCCCAAGAGCAAAAAGTTGTATTCAGAATGTAAATAATAGAGAAACGGAGGCTCAATTGAAGCTTGTAAATACGAACAGTGAAAGCCTCAAAGCAGAGAGTCATGTTGAAGATGAAGGAGATGAGTTTGATTAGAGGTAATTTTAATTCCAGTCAGTTGGCTTTTACTTGTTGCATATTTTTCTTGCACCAGTTTGTGTCGTTCTGGCTGTCATGCATATACCAAAAGTAATTGAGTTGTGCTACTCTGCATTTGTTCGCTTCATTTCATTGTGTTGCAATTCCATGTGATGGTTCATGTTGAATTGCAAAGCAATGATAGTTCATGTTGGGACCAAAATGAACCATCATGGATTTTCAACTCAAATGACTTTGAAGCAATGCAGTTATATAGGTATGCCTTCCAACTTGTTCCAGACTGCTTTTGCCCTCATATGTTTTGATATGTTCATTTAGTGCAGACCGATAACTTCTGTGAGTTAATGCTTGATTCTGCATCATAAGAGTAATCCCTGTTTTGGTGGCCAGTGGTTATTCTGGTAACATTGAAGGTAGCATTTCTTCTGTTGTTTCAGGTTGTGCAGCTATTCTTTTTATTTAGCGTGGCAAGCCTATAAGAAGTGTTAATAGTAATGCGTGGCAATGTAGAAAAGAGGGAGGCTCGACCATAAAGGGGGGGAGTCTGGATTATGATGTTGGTTTTTACCTTGGTCGAATCTGTAAATAACAGACCGTGTGTAAATCATAGCAGCCTTGCATTTTAAATGTCGTAATTTTCGACCTTCTAATCTGGAGATTCCATGATTTGAGCGACCATCTGTTGTTACTTTTATTTGTTCTTCGTTCAGCGAAAATTTCGAGCGGGTGTTCTTAGGTTAGCAGCTTGAGCCATGCATGGCTCCTGCCATGATTTCCTCCTTGGCTTGATGGAAGAAAGAGGAGCTACCCCAATTCAGGTAGGGCCAGTAGCGTTGTCGATCGGGACCGGACTGGCTTGTTTAGTAGACGTGGTTCCTTCAAGACAAAAGCTTTTTAAGTGTCGTTTCAATACAACCTAAAGAAGGTAAAGATTGGTCGAAACCACCAGATTCGCTAACCTACTACGCAAGGAATCTGCAACCAAATCCACTGGACTGATCAAACCTGGATCATTAAGTAGTTTTGAAGCAAGGTAAAAATTGAAGAGAAAGCGAAACATGGAGAATGCTTTGAAGCAAGAGCCAAGGTGACAAAAGATAATCGGTCTGAATCGTCGTCTTTGCCGGAGAATTTGACATGGCGGCAGGCACCCTTGAAACACTATAAGTCTTTTGGCTCAACTGGAGATCACTCACTATGGTTCTCTCTCTCTCTCTCTCTCTCACACACACACACACACAGTTAAATCCTTACCCATATTTTTTGTTTTAGTGAAAATCTGTCACTAATATTTTTTTTTCGAAATGTCACTAATAGTTTTGATACATGATGAATTAGCCATTTTAATGACCAACGGTGAGCATATGTTGTTTCTCTGTGGAATATCTTATTATGTATGACGGTCGTGTGGTTGATTTCACGGGGTAGACACATGATTCATCCCCAAATTCTATCATCTGATGCACATCATTCCCTAAACTGAAAAAGAGAACAAATGTCATATTCTTCCTTAATTCCCAAAGCTTCATAAAACTCCGAATTGATATGAGAAAATTCCGACGATTAAAGTAATGTTGTAGATTGTAGATTACCAAAAGTATTGGGCACCAATTGTTGTTTATCTAAGTTAAATGTAAACCGTAAATTAGTTGTGTTTGTGCTGTTTGTTGAAACCCTAAACCTATGCCTTCAATATAGGTTCTTTCGATGAAATTATGGAAAATTTTAGGAAGGGAAAGGACCAAATGTAGGTTGAGGAATCGAACCCTAGAGCCACTAGCACAGTTCTACGACTGAGATGGCTGGGAAACTCCATAACCCGAGGCAACGATGCTTCAAGATAGTGAGGTTGCTTGCGACGTCAGGGGCGGTGGTGGCCTATAGAAACAACAGCAACATGGTCACCAACTCATGGGCTGTGGCGCCCGTCTGACCGATGACCTCTAGTGATTGGAAAGAGGGTCATGAATCATAGGTTCCCTGACCTTTGAACCATTTCATTCATAACAATTATACTACATAATGTGTTTCTCAAACTTTTATCCTATGTAAAATCATATTTCTCTTTCTTCACGTATGCATGCGATGACTATTATCATATCATCAGAATTTCTGAAATCATACAGTTCGTCCATTTTAACAGTAATGACAAATGTCTGCTCATATGAAAACATTAAATTAATTACTCATATGAAAACCCTAAACCTAAACCCTAATTACAAAAAGAAAAATCACGTAATGACCAATCTAACTATATGAGGAAAACTATAGTGAGTAATTTGTCCTTTTTGCCATTGCTTGTAATGGAGATGGATAAAAGACATAAATGAGAGAGAGAGAGAGAGATAGAGGATGGCCCATTGTCGCTAGTGGTTGACCATTTTCTTGAGGAACAAAAGGCCTAAAACTTCTTTTGCATCTTGAACTTTGTCAACTCGGACATTTTATTCCTTGAACTTTAACTTAGGTCCACTCGCCACAAATTTTGAAAATTGGTACCTTTTACCCCTCAATTCACTTAAATGGTTGTCTAGGTTATATAATGACCGAAAGGAAGATAAAGAGTTGATGAAGGACAAACTGGCCATTTTCCCACATAAACCTTGAGTTTTGTGAGCGAGTTGAGTACTATAATTAAATGAATTAGTTTCAGTACAGAATTCTAGTTGGATCGTATAGATTATATAGGATTAGTGGTTTCCTAAATTGCTCAAATCTAGAAGAATGAAATATATAATCAAAATAGTGTAGAAGTCTAATGGTTAGCTAGTCTTTTATCTTTATTTTATCTTAGTTTTAGTCTCAATATAACTTATAAAGCCATTTAAATGGACCGAAGGGGTAAAAGGTATTAATTTTCAAAATTTAGGAGACGGGTGAACCCGAGTCAAAATTCAATGAGTAAAAAGTATGAATCTGTTGTAAGTGAATCGGCAGAGCATTAAATTCGGTGGTGAAACCTTGGTGGAAAGCTGATATGGTCCTTGCAAAACCAGTAGAAAACAGGGCGCTTTAGTTGTTTATGTTTCCCCATGTACACAGGCATTTCGTCTGCTGTTATCACAAAGGAGTTCTGGGTTTCCTGTGTTCTTCGTAGTGTGTTTGAGGTTTTTTTCCACATCTGTTCTCTTAAAGAGTACAGAGTGAGTTTGCAGAAAAGTTCGAATTACTGGTACTTAAATCCGCTGTGGTTGTTTCTCCTCTTTCTGCTTGCTGTTGCTTTGGTCTGATTCTTTGGGGAAGAAGCAGTTGTGTTGTGTACTTCCAGATTTTTTGTAGATAAAGTTTGTTTTTGGTTTCTTCGCCCTTCAAGATATGTGGTTCTATCAATAGGAGGAAAAAAAAATAAACAGTATTTCATGATACCATTCGTGTGTGTCTAGTTTCTTGTCCGAAAAGTAATTGCGTATTTCCCATTTATTTACACCGTTGTAGCTTCTTCTTTTTTTTTTCCTGGTCGGATATATGTAAATACGTTTCGTTGAAGAGAGCCAACTGAGGTCAACGGAATAACTTTCAGTAAACGCAGTTAGCTGCTTAGGTCGACGCACGAGCCCAACATGTTCTTTATTTTTGCTTAGGTCATAAAACATTTCAAAGTTGCACTTACGTCTTTTCACAAAGTCTTGGGTTTTTGTTGCCTGCACACTTCCAGATCCGACAAACAAACGGACGGAAGAAAGAGAAAGGGCATCAAGCAACCGACAGGCCATCCACAATAAAAAATTGAGACATGCACGACTCTACTTCGCAGAGACAGGCAGGCTTATTAAAATTTACATTTAGGTACCATCAACGTACCATAATAGAAGTAGTCAGCAGTCATCCACCAAATCCAAGTTCGAATGCTTCAGCTAAAACTATAACATCCCACACCAATCACAAAAACGAATACACATTCTTGTGTCCAGGCCAAAATGGAAACACAAATCACCACCCGTCCATCGGCTTAAGCGACAGGCGGGCGTAATACATGATCTTGGGAAGTATCCACCGAAGCAGGGGGCATAAATTGCCACATTGCAACACCTGGATAACCAATGAGTGGGACCAATTTGTGACCAGGAGCTTGGCCTTGGGCAAATGCAGCTGGAATTGCAGGAGGGGTAGGCAGGAAGCTAGGTTGTGAGTTCATGGCTTTCAATTGTTCCAGCTTCTCTTTCTCCGCCTTCAGCTTTTGTTTCTCATCACGAAGCTCAGTCTTTTCAACCTTCATAAAAACATGGTTGTCATATTACACACTGGGAACTCACACCAACATATTTCAGGCTCATAGGTTCTAAAGCAGCAAAAAGTTCATTCAAGAATGGAATTCCCTACGTGCAACTAACACCAAGTGTTTATAAGAACTTCATGGGTTTACCTTCAGCTCTTTAATTTTTTCTTTAAGTCTGTTATTTGTCTCTTCCAACTTCTGTGCTTCCCCCCTCAACTGGGTCACCATTCGAACAGCATCTACCAGAATAGCAGACTTGTCTGTTTTAGGAGGTCTTCCAGGCTCTAAAATGGAGGATAGTTCCAGAAACCTGTGGATCATGAAAAACAATCATAACTTTGTCTTTGAAGAAGAAAGCGAAAAGAAGAAGGGGGGGGGGGGGGGGGGGGGGGGGGGGTGGCAGAAACATAAAAGGACAAAAAGATGAGTCGGAAGAAGAATAGCAAAAAGAAAACCATAGAAAAATAGGTTAGGACAAAGAGAAACTGCTACTTGTCATTGAGTCTATCCCTGCGCAACTTCTCCCTACACGCTTTTGAGCTAGAACTATTGCATGTTTCGGATCTTAGCCTGCAAGAAAGGATGCATTAGGTACCATATAAAACAAGAAAATTGATAGCAGAAAGTGGCCGAGTCATCATTCTGTCCAATCAGCAGTTGGCGTACTCCAATATTTCAAATCAACAGCCAGCAGACAGATTTAAAAATATTCTCAAGTGGAAGATGGTAACAAAGATACAATGTATACAAAAAGGAGAAACTCTAAAGTTCCCTCACCATCTTGCACAGAGTTAAAGATCAACCAAATATACAAGTTCTACGTCCTCAAAAGCAGACACCTCAATATTATTAGTTGCTACAGCTACACATACTAGACAAAAACAGATGAGTATACAAGGTGATGAAGTTTTGTGTGCCATCGATTCACTCATTCTACAGCTTCATCAACTTACAAGCTTATTTAGTTTTAACCAAGCACTCATCTGTTAAACATTCGTTTGTAAGCACATTAACCTACCCTTTTAGCATAGCCTTTGAATGTCATGGACCAACTGAAACACGGTGACATAATCAAACTTCAAGAGGAATAGACCTTGTTTCACGGAACATTTCTCTTTTAATGTGTAAAACAGACAAACCATAACCACTAATAACTTGATGATCCTTACTGGCAACATCGGCTTTGCCTTCCCTCACCAGCAAGAGGATACAGATTCAAGTGAAAACAATTTGTCCACAGTGCATGAAAGTATATTTTAGCTATAAAGAAGAAAAGAGGTAAGGATAGACCTGGGATCACATGGGCTGGCAGTGAGAGAGAGAAAGAGCACTAAGAGAGCTGTTAAAAGGACTGCTAAAACCAGACTGAATGACGACTGGAGAGTTACGACTGATGTAGCCAAACTCAACTAGTTTGACACCAAAACCCCGTTATCAATTGAATTACCACTAGTAGTACCTCTTCTTTGAAACGGACTCCTTTGCACCAGCTGAATCTCCTACTGAAACATCAGTCTCCACACTAGAACAATCAGAACAATGGACACCAATAAGAAATCAGAAAGGCATCAGCAACAACCAGAGCAAAATAGGACATGGCCACAGAACAAGAAGAATAGGTTCTGGATTAGGAAAAGAAAACCATTGTTGAGCCTACGAAGCCCAGAAGACATTGTATTTTGTTCTACTGACACATTAATCTCCACACTAGAAACAATCGGAACACAATGGAAACAAATAAGAAATCAGCAAAGGCATAAGCAATAACTAGAGCAAAATAAGAAAAGGTTACAGAACCAAAAAGAGAGAAGGTTCAGGAATAAAAAAGTAAAAAACATTATTGACCCTACAAAATCCAGAAGACATTACATTCTGCTGTTAAGTTGTGGGTTTCTGCAGATGTCTACAATGAGTTTCTATGCTGGCTACCACAAGGAAGCTTCAATGAGGGTGGGAGCAACAAAGGAAATGGAAACTGAAAGTCAGAAGCATGAAAGTCAAAAGACCTGCCCTCGCAGCATAGTACATCGCATTTCGAGGGAGAGGAACTTCAGATGCTTTCAACAGAAAACCAGGTCAAAGGGCACCATATCAAATTTGAAATTGTTGTCAGTTTTTGACAGTTTAATTTATTAGAAATAACTGGCTGGAAAATGTCCTTCGCAAGAACTAAGCACACTAGTCTTGGGTATGCTAACCAAGAAAACCATGATTGGCAGGTTAACACAGGAATCTTGCCAATTGCAATAAAATCATCAAGTATGAGGACATTGTTTCTACCAAATTATTATGATAATATAATACAGAACATTTTTTTGTTTAAGAAGCCTGCCGTGAATTAGTTCCCAAGAATCAATTGATCAAAAGCTTTATGAAAACACTAATGGCATTGATACAACCCAAAAAACTAGCAAATTTCTGTTTTATTATAATTTTAGTAATTGTTTTAGGGCTATCTTATTTTGTTGATTTAAGAGTTATTGTAGGCATGGTTATTAAAATCGCATTTTAAGTCATAAAAACGTATGTTTTTACGATTTTAGAGGTGGAAGACATTTTGAAACACAATAGAAACGCAACTCTGGGTAGAAACGAGTAGAAATGCGTTTCTAGTCGTAGAAACATAGAAACATTGAGATTCTACGACTCTAGTCTTATTGGGTCAGATCTGTAAAAAAATATAAATTGGGACTAAATTGTATGTTCCTGGAAGCCAGGGACTGGAGCTATAATTACGTAGTAGAAAGATTCAGGCGTGGCCTAGTGCCAGTTCTGGTCCTTTATTCTCCATCGTGTTTCACAATACTTCTAACATTTGTAAAATTTCCAGTTAAGGCAGCAGGTGCATGCACTACAACAAAATAGGCTTCTAGTAACGTTTTCCTAGTGTCTTTTTTACAAATGTTGCTAAACATAATTAAGAAATAGTTAAAATGACATTTAATATAAATGTCTCTTTAACTTTGCATTTTTGTAACATTTCATGGAGCATTTGTTCGAATGTAATTAAAATGTGATTCCTGACATTTGTGGAGTTTAAGTAGCTTTAAGAGTTTTTTTTTTTTTTTATGCAGACATTTAATATATTTTTCATAAATATTAATATTATTATGTTCAATTCGTCCTAGAATCAGGCACCTTTTGTATAAAATACATAATATTTTCAATATTTTAATATTCCAAACAAAAATATAACTACGTAACAGAGTATCTTCAATTTTATTCAAATCAAATATAATTAATTCTATTATTAGTTTTAATAAAATACTTAAATAATTATTTAAACGGATTTTTTAATTACCTAAACCAAAACTTGCCTCCCCTCCACAGAAACACCAAGACTGAACCCTAAAGCCCCAACCAACCTAAAAATCTGCCTTATTTCACTAAATTAAGCACAAAATCAATAGGATTTTGGGTGCAAATTACATGTTGTTTCTGATACTTTTTAAGACAATTTAAATAGTTATATATTTTTCACAATTTGTCTCCAAGTTTTTTTTGTATTTTTAGTAGAGTCTTACGACTCTATGACTCTAAAACAACCAAAACGACTCTAGGTAGAAACCCGTTTTTGACAACCTTGATTGTAGGTTTTAATGTTTTATAAGGTTAAATAGCGTCCTAGTAGGATATATTCAATAAGGCTTCTAATCTCAATTAGGATTCTAAGATTTCTTTCCCTAGTTTTTTTGCATTTCATTTCTACCATTAATTCCTTAGGAGAGTTTAATAGGCTTAGAACTCCAGTTTCTCTCAGGATTTAATTAACTACTTCTAATAGGATTCTAGTCAAGGATTGGTGACCAAAACCCTATTTAAAGGGCTCTTGTACTACAATTGCAATAGATTTTTCCTACTTTTATCAATACTATTTCAGAGAATTTTCTCTTTCAAGCTTCTCCTATTTTTCCAAGAGCGATTAATTCGTTTCTTGAACCCTAACATGTTGTGTACAAGTTAGTTTTCTTTCTTATGCTTCTGCTAGTGTATCAGTGGTGTGAGAGCAGGATTTGCATAAATCCAATGGCACAATACGACACTGGGAAGAACCAACCCTCTGACGGTGATCAGAGATCTGAACACATGGAACAGATGCTTGGGCAGCAAGCCAAGCAAGCTGCTAGGACACAAGCAGGGATTGATAACCTGTTGCAAAGTATGAAAAGTTGGTGCTGCTACTGGAAATCAGCCGACTACTACAACTGTCCCCTGTAATCAAGTCGTGATTTGTGAAGGTCCAAGACAATAATTTAATGAAGAGCATACACTGCAACATAGGATACAAAGGTTGATACATGATTGTAGGAAACTTCAAATTCACTCTCATGGAGACAGGGAGATGAAGAGAAAGTAGTAGAAGGGGAGGTGAAAATAGAGCAACTTGTTCTTGGAGATATTGACAAGCAAACCGAAGGACTCTCACGTGATGTCATCAAGTGCAGAAGCAGAGGAACTACAGGTGGAGATTGAGCATGTTGATGAAGATTTCCACGATGACCAGAATTTTCAAAAAGAAGAAATCACAAATAATTCAAGAGAACCCTTAGGTTCTGGTTCTCAAGGTCCTTGCAAGCCAGATTTCATCTTTGTGATTTTCTTAGAGTTGAAAAAGGTCTTATCAAGTCAAAGCAATTTGATTTGTGCTTGGATAAAATTACGAGTTGACGAACATCAACATGGTTCAACATCTGGGAAGCATGGCAGGCTCCATTTTGTGTTTGAAGCAGTTGTTAATATGGAATGGACAGGTTCAGTTTCAACCAAGAAACTCAAGGATGAGTTTTTTTTTTCCAAAAGGAGACTGATACAACCCAAAATTAACAATTTTCTGTTTCATTTTAATTTTGGTAATTATTTTTAGGGCTATTTTATTTCCTTAACTTAAGAGTTATTTTAAGGTTTTATTAGGTTAAACAGAGTCCTAGTAGATTATATATTAAATAGTTTTCTGATGTCAAGTAAGATTCCTAGATTTCTTTCCCTATTTTGTTTGGGTTTCATTTCTGGCATTAACCCCTTAAAAGAGTTGACTAAGCTTAGAACTCTACTTTCTCTCAGGATTTAATTAACTACTTCTAGTAGGATTCTAGTTAAGGCCTGGTGACCAAGACTCTATATAAAGTGCTCTTGTGCTACAATTGCAATATAGATTATTACTACTTTTATCAATAATATTTCAGAGAATTTTCTCTATTTCAAGGCTTTGGCTATTTTTCTAAGAGCGATTAATTCATTTCTTGAACCCTAACTTGTTGTGTACAAGTTAATTTTTCCTTTTATGCTTCCACTAGTTATCAGGATTTCATTCAGACTTCCTGAAAGCATTACTCTTTGAGTAACAAGTATCAGTTTTCTGACTACACAAGTACTTTAAAGTATCAAGACACATGAGAATGCAAAGATCTGAATTCCAGTCCCACATTAAGAACACTAAAAGGGGACATCCCAAAAATGAGAAAGAGATGAAGAAAACCAACCAAACAAGAAAACATAAAATGCCATCTTCTACAGAGAATCTAATGGCATTAAAATGAAGTGCATCGCCTAGTTATTGAGATTACCACATTTGGAAGGGATATATCTACATGCAACTATTCCCCCAAACAAGCTTTTTAGATAATTGAACCAATGAACAAAAATGAGAGAATCTTATAAAGTAAAAAAGCGCATAATTATACTGGTACAAATCTCCATCGTTGCCTCCTTCCCTTCCTCTTTCATCCCTTTCGATTTTTTTTCTATTCATCACACCAAAGATTTTGGCAACTGAAGACAAACAAAAATGAAAAATTGTATCTTGCAACAATTCATTCTTAGATTGGACCCAATGAAACACGCAGATAAACCAATAAATCTACCAGGAAGGAATCTAAGTGTGCCCATTCCAGATGCAAGTAAAACCAAAACAGCACAAGATACTGAAGACCGGTTTTTATATCATGCCTTCAACAGAAAGCTCGAATTCAAGAGAGCTTAAGTACAGCCTATTTGAGGTACAACAAGCGGATGCAGGAGTTGGAGTACATGTAAACAAGAATTTCAGAAACAGTTCAGCCCAGTAACATGACGCCTAATCAGTAGCAACGCTGTATAATAAAATATATTGAAGTAGAATCCATCCACTCCAAAGAACTCAATACAATTAAACAGAAGCAGATTAACTCGCCATCAATTATTCTACCATCATAACAACCTCACTACCCGCTTGAACTTATCGAGTCAATCTGCAACACACAAACATAAACATACCTATCCAACAATACTTCAGTGTTCTGGCTCCTCTAAAAGAGGCCAGAAAGATTAAATTCAACATTTCTCACATAACCGTAACCTCATTAAAAGGGAAACGTATCTAGAAAACAAGCTTACAACAAAGGATCCCCTAATCTAAACCAGAAGAAATCGAATAATCCATACAAAACCCTAACCAAAACAGAAAAGCGGAGGGAAGAATTGCAATACCCAGAAGCATTAGGAGGAGCGTTCATCGGCTGGGAAGGCCAGGAGAAACCGGAATAGGGGCCGGAAAAGTTGCCGTCTGTGACAGGGATGTCATCCATCAAGTTGGCGTAGTCAAACTGGGACCAGTAATTGCTGCTTTCTGGCGACACCATTCTCCGATTCCGCCGGAAAACGAATCCTGGCAGAGTAACGTTCCGGCTTCGGGAGGCGAGGGAATTATTTGGGTGGGAGAGAGAAAACAGTGGGAACAGACAAATACGGTGGGCGTGTATTTATAGTTGCTGTTTTCTGGGGAAGCGGAGGTGGAATCTGGTGGCGGGTGGTCATTCACCGTCGTGAAACACACGCACATTTTTTACCTGGTTGCTGTTGGGCTTGGGCCTCGAATCGGCCCATAAGCCCAGGCCTAATAAGAAAATTCATTTTAGTCAATCTAACTCACATCACATGCCAATCACACTTTTTAAGTGGCACAAAAGTAGTAACATTTGAGCCAAACTTGTTGATTAGAGCGAGGTCTTGTAGTTGCGTAATAGGCATGGGTCAGGTGTGGAATGATTATACCACAAGGCAAAAATCAAAATCTCTTGCTTGTGAAATTGAAATTCGAGCAACGTCTACAGGTTCGACTGTGAAATAAGGAAATAGTTTAGTTTCTCTTATTTGCTATATATCGAGGATTGAATGTGACATATAGGTATGGTTGTTCTCTAATTTATAGAAGGCTCTAGTCTTACAATTTGTTTTTGAATGAATGTTGATTATATTGAGAGACTTTTGGTCATAGATTTAAAAATATAATTGAAAATTAAATATTTAGTTCAAGTGACAAGCCTTTAAATTCATACAATTTGGGGAAGCCCAAAATAAAATTTTCAGAAATTGCTAGAGGAATTTTAGAACTTCCCCACAAACATGTTAAGATTTGGGTATGCAAATCTTGTACCAATTAAGGCACAAAATTAAAATTAAAATTTTAACAATATGATACACAAACTAATCTTACACCAATTAAGACATAAAATTTTCAGTTAAATTTTAACTAACATGATTGACAAACTTCTAAAGAATGTATATCTATGAAAACATATAACATGTTACACACTCCGGTAATAGTTTTTTTTTTTTTTTTTGTGCTCTCCATTAATACTTTAAAAGTTAAAAGGAACAAGATAAATTTTACCAATATGATAACATATGGTTAGCCATTAGAGCATGTTCCGTTAAAAAGCAACAGAAATATGAAAATGTTAATCATTTTTCCAGTTATAAACCCGAGTCGTTTAATTTCTGACCTGTATGTAGTAACTCAAACAGGACAGCAAACGCAGCAAAACAAATCTGACATGTCGTGAGACAACTAGTGGCTGACGGCTTCTAAGAAAGTTGCTTGCTGATCGATAGGATCTGTTACATCCAATAGTTGCAGTGTGTCTTGATTCCTGTTTGATGGGTGGTCACAATAAAATTATCTTTACTCTTACCCTCGTCTTCTCTTGAAATGACGAATCTATCCTCAGTATCTGGATATCCTCCTGGTGGCCATGAGGTGGGTAAAGACCCTTGCAATGGATATGAGAAAACTACAAAGCTAAACCTCACCGGTCTTCAACTTTCAATGCTGAAGAATTCTCACCTCTTCACAATGGCTCAGATTTCAAACTTAAACGGTCTCTCGTCCGAGGGCTTACCGGTAATCCCGAAGCTCTCACAGGTCCCAACCAGCCATAGGAGAGTGATGGTGATTGCATTTCCTGGCAAAGGAACAGAAAACTCTAAACAGCAGCCCCTGCAGCTGCAAGCTACAAGAAGAGTAGCATTAGGCCTTGCTTCCATAGCCCTTGTTTCAACTTTCAGGAACCGTATTGCTCTTGCCGAGGATAACGGTTTCTGGATTACTGATCTAAAACTGCCTGTTCCATCAGTGGAGAATAGTAAGCATTTTGATCTTTCTGTGTGTGTGAGTACAGATGTCACTGAACTTTTTTTCTCAGCTCAATGTGCTTATCTATCTTTTAAGAACGATTGCAGATATCGTGAATGAGAAGACAGGCACGCGTTCCTTTCTGAAGAAAGGGGTGTATATTCCAGAGCTCAACACCAAAAATCGTATGTACAAGCTGAAGAAGAATGCATTTGATCTGATTGCTATGGAGGGCCTAGTTACACCTGATACCTTAAACTATGTCAAGAAGTATTTGAGGCTCAAGGGTACCATCATGTACTATGATTTTGACAAAGTAATCTCCGCTGCAGCAGTTGATGATAAGCCTGCTTTAACAGCTCTGGCTAACAGATTGTTTGACAGTTTTGAGAAGGTACCATCTACAACTCTCCTGTAATTACCATTGCTGGATGATAAATTCTGCATCCATGTTGAGAAGTTTCCTTCAAATGGTGGCAGCTTGAAGCCGCTGCCAAATCCCACGACTTTTCAGAAACTGAATCTTGTTATTGGGACACTAGGGTCATTCTTGAAGAGGTCATGGCCCGGATGGCTTAAATCTGCAGAATTTGACTGCTCGCCGAGCCTTCCAGTGATCTAAAGAACTTGTACGCTTTTAGTGTGCCAAAACTATCATGTTTGTTGTGAAACACAAAAGCTACTTGAAGGGAGTTACAGCTACATTTGGCTCAGAAGAGAAACAATTAAAGACTCATCAAAGGTGGATGCTTTGATTTTCTTACGAAAAATGCAACAGAAAGTACATTACAGCCTGATGCGTACAGGTATAGAGATTAAAGGGTAAAACCCCTTGTACAAATTACAATGACCATATTACAAGCAGCTCATGTTAGAATCACCTCAACTGCTCAAACTATCATTGCTACTAATGCTATCACTACCTAAAGGACGTGGAACTAATTAGATACAGATGAATTAGTAAAGCTTGGAAGGAAACAAAAACATGTTAGATTCCCCGATCAGCCATAGCTCAAGCGAGATTCTGAAGACCGTACACTGGTTTGGCGCCTGGGGGTTCCTATTTCACAGGCATTGACCCTGGCTGCAAAACGCAAGGAGCACAGAGACTCACCAGCTGAGGAATGTTCCGGAGATATATTTACGAACATCAGCGTCTTCGAGTCACCACCTAGACATGGCTGGATAACGAACAAGACAAGGATAAATGGATATGGCTGCCCAAGAATCGAACAGAACAACAGAGGAAATATTCCTAGTATCACTTCTTTTTTCCTCCCTTTCCTTTCAGCAGATGCTGTATTATGAATTTAGAAGAATGAACAATAAAGCTAATGATCTAATTCTGCCAGGCTAAGGATCTGCAGACAACACCTGGTTGCTGTTCTTGAATTATTTATATAGCAAAGCAATCAAACATTTGCATTAGAAATGAAATTACCTGAAGAAGATAAGTGAGCTTTGAATTCCTAAATGGCACATGATCCTCTTTTTTGGCCAATGCAAATATAACATCAGCTAGCGAGGATAAACTCTTATTAATTGCCTGGAAAGATTGAAAAGAAAAGCACTTCTTATGAAGAGAAATGACAGATAGAGCCATTAGAAGTGAACTACAGGAGTAAGTTGAAGTACTTGAGTTTCTTTTAAGCGGTCCCCAGTTGAGCCACTCTTTGAAAGACGCTCACTTCCAGCAAGATCAATTAGATTCAGAACACCTTGAACTTGTTGTTCGGTGCTCTACCAAATAGCAGACAAATAGCCAACCCAAGTAAGAAAAGCAATGAGGAGAGGAAAACTTTTGAATGCTATCCTTCTGGCCAAGCACAGCAATAGTGGGAGATAACGGTCTTACCTCATTAATACCTGATATTCTCATTGTAAAAACAAAATGACTTCTAGATGACTGCTCATTCATTTGTGTCTTCCCCACAGATCTGCATGAGAAACATAGAACTCATGGATCCAATTTCATATAAATAAGTCACCATTAAGCACGGCTTAAGAAACTAACGATAAAATTACCTGCTGTGTGCTGCCCGGTCAAGGAGATATGAAACCTCTTTTGTGCTCTTCACGTCCACAATTGTAAGATCAGAAACATGTGTGTTTCCACTTGCATCGTGTTTAATTGTGTATTGTTTTGCACTACTGCCTTCTCTGCTTGTTGACAACAAATCTCGTAATGTTTCATTGTATATTTCTAACATTGACACCTATAAATGTTTGTCAAGCCAGAAGTTCATCAACAGTAATTTAAACAATTCTAGATATAATATTATAAACAAAAGAAGGTGGCTTGCCTGCATTTCATATTTCCATCCCTGAGGCTGAAGAGCTTGCCTAGTTTGAAATATTTGCTCTAATGAACGAGGTATCAAACCTTTTTCCTCTGGCTGTCCTGGTCTGCCCATCATGGTATAGGTCTTGCCCGAGCCTGTTTGTCCATAAGCAAAAATGCAGACCTAGAATATATGGTTATAGAAGAAATCACTCTTCAAAAAATAAAATTTTGAGGATGTCCAGCTTATGCAAGATTGAAACAGAATGAGGAACTAAGCACATTTAGTCTTTGTTAGAAAAGAAAAAAGAAAACAAAACCATGCATATTTAGCAAATCCATGGGACAAGAAGAAATGCAAATATGATGAAATTCTGCCGGTGAACATCTAATTCATCTGTCACCTTATAACCATCGAGAGCACTCTGCACAAGCTGTGAAATTTCCACAAAAACATCCTCTTGTGTTGCTTCCGGCATAAGAACCTTGTCAAATGTGAAAGAATGCTTTTGCCCTGATGAGAAGATATAGAAGACAGACTTTTAAATTTTCAGCCCATGAAACTGCTAAACTTAGTTGTTGACCTAGCACACACATGTACTTCGAGTCTATAAATTGTTTAAACAAAAAATTACCATTTTGTGCCAGATCAATGGCACGACCAAGTGTTTCCATTGATGTAGGAAAAGAAATGACCTTCCCTTGATTGCTAACACTATCATCAGGTAACAGAGGCCGCACTCTACAAAAGACACGGATGTTCCCTTTCAATTCCTAGATAAAAAAATATTAGGTTAGGCACTGCCTATGTGCATGTCAAATTTTAAGAAAACCTATGGTTTAGAGCATTACCAAGATGGTATTGTGCAATTTCTTGCGTAATTTCTCCCCTTCTATCAGTTTTAACTCTGCATCATCTAAACGACTATGTAAGTCGCTTATGAGTTGCTTTTGTGCTTCAAATTCAGCTCTCGTCTCCACAGCTGATAAGTCAGAAAGCTGAAAACAGAAAAGAAAGAAAATAACGTTGTGTCCGGGTCTCTCTCACATATGCAGACACACAGAAGAACATGGTCTAACCTGCAGTTTCCTCTCTGCAACAGTTAGCTGATCATGCAATATCCTTATCTGATTACTTTGTGACAGACACTTCTCCTGCAGAGAAAAGCACATCACGTTAGGGATGTACCAAGTAATGTTCACGTATTTTGGTGGGATAAAATACCTCTGAAACAAGAGATTACCTCTAATTCACTTGAGCCAGTTGCCAGCTCTTTGTATTTACTTACTTCAGCGGTTAAAGTCTGGACCTGCACTTGCTGACGGTCACGCTCTTCTCTGATCTGTTGGAGCTCAATCCTGAGGCATGCGACTTCATTTACCAGAGCATCTTTTTGTTTAATTATCTCATTGTGGGAAGCCTGACACAGCAAATATAAATGTAAGGAGTCATGCTTGATATGAACAATGAAAATGATTAATCGTACTGTAGTTTATCACCCATTTGATCTCATTAAGAGACAGATAGATACTCTCACCAATCCAAACTGTTAACCTAATTATTAGGTAAAACAACAAAAATCAAGATCAAGGATATTTCAGTTTAGTGATTTTAAGTTCATAAGATTTTTTTTGAAAAAAAAAATCAAAGCAGATGTTTGTGTGAAAGTGGTTTAGCAACGCTATGTGTAGAAGTAGATATACACATACCAAGAGCATCAAGCCCTAAACAAAAAGCCTAGTATGCTCAGGGTAAATTTTGTGATTTCCAAAATAATAACAATAATTTTCTTTAAATAGCAGCATAGATGCAAGGATACAGATTCATTGCAATTTGCTATTCCATGTTCAGCTCCTTTTTGGTTTTTTTTGTTTTTGTTCATGTGATCAATTAAAAAGAAAATGAAAGAAACCTTCTTTCTCCATCAAATTTAGGCAGTGAATTTCAACACCTAAAACCTTATCTAACCACATGGATGATTTCAGCACATGGTCTCCACCATTAGAAAAGTTAACAATATGAAGCATACTTTACGAAACCTTCAAAATTACAGGTCTCGAGTTAAAGCTCAAAAAATTTTAACAGGCTGTGTCCTATACTTGTTCTTCCTTCGTTAATGACATCATCTCACACAGAACACCAGTTGGGAATCAATTCTATTCAGTTTTATTGATAAAACATGTAATTCAAAAGTCTTAATAACTAATTTGCTTCTATATTCAGATTGCAAATGCTCCAAGAAAGAAAGTTAGGTCTCTCTCTTATTTGTTTGTTCATCCAATTCAAACTGTTAGCCAGGATAGCATTCCAAAATAGTGAATCCATCCCCGCAAAATACCCTTGATTGTGCAGAAAAGACCCCTTCCTTGAAAACCTCAGAAGATCTCAAGTTATTAAAAAAGAAAGAAAGAAAGAAAAAGAGAAAGAAAGAACCAAAGAAATAAAGAAAAAGGAAACAGTAAAAAGAAACTATTGTAGCTATTACATGCCAAATGCACGAACACGAAAGGGTACAAAGATAAACATCAAAATAACTATAAATCCATTCCTAAACACGAACCTACTCTACCAAAAGCAAGTCACTTTAAAAGAGATAGTTTGCATGAAACGGAAAAATATAAATAATGCAAAACGGATGCTTCATTTCACTAACATAAGAAGGCTAAGCATTGGAGGTGAACACACCTGACATGAAGTAAGTTGCTCATGCAAGGATGTATATTGACCCCTTAATGTTCCAAGGTTCTCAACAATAGCTGCCTTCTCTTTCTCTCCACGCTTAATCGCTTCTTGAGCTGTGTCAAGATCTTTCTGAAGCTTACTATTGTAGAACTGTAAGCTTGAGTTGTACTCTTGTAGAAGCTTGTACATGTCATTGATTGATACTATCTGCAGTATTTGATAGAGTTACTTGATAAGAATATATTTACTATAATAATTTTTTACAGAATGCGGCAAATGAACAAAATAAAACTTAGAAAGGAATCCAATACAAATTAATTGAGTTTATGATCTTACCCTTTGATTAGCACTATCAAGCTCTCCTTGAACTCTACCAAGCTCTTCTGAGAGAGAAGCATGTGACTTTTCAATACCAATTCTAGCCTCTTTTTCTTTTGCAAGAGCATCCACTGCAGCCTAATTATTACATTTAAGGGCAAAAACTCAGCTTTAGATAAAATATAAAAGCTGAGGAAGAAAAAACCAATGACTAAAAAATATTCAAGAAGTAAACCTAGCTCCCTCACCAGCTTATCAGACTCTTCTTTAGAAAGTTTCTCTTGTAGTGAAGCCAAGCTCTTTCTCAATTCCAAAATTATCAAATTAAGTTCTTCCTCCTTGTTCTTTAACATCATTTCTACATCAAAATAAACAATTTGCGTTGTTTCAGCTACAAGGACAACTATTTCATATAAAAATTACAATACCATAAAAGTAATAAGAGCCCATGAAATAAAAACTATTCAAGAGAACAGAGAGCCCAAAGTTTTGTACCCATTTCAGCACATTTTCTGTCCGTCAATTCCAAAGCATTCCTTAGCTGCTCCTGCTCAAATGCGTATTCCCCCTCAAGTTCTTGGAACCATCTGATGCAGAGCCTAAGCCTCCTTATGTAGTCCATCATATTCTCACATCTTTCCTGAATAACCGAAACAGAAAAACTGAATTTATTTCAACCGCACCACAATACAAAGGGGAACAAGCAGACACTAACCTTATAATTGTATTTGCTCTTGTATTTCATTTTCTCATTGAGCAATGCCTCAACGTCCTCCCTCGTGAACTCAGTGCCACCATACTCAGAACCAGCATTGCTGGGAGGAGCACTTTCTGACCCAAGATCTTGCGACCCGTTTACAAGTGATAAAGCTTGCCGGATCCTGCCGTTGGTTGGAGTGCCCACCATGTTTTCTTCGCCAAATTGTAGCCCCTTTTCTCCAATTACCTCATCACCAAAGTACTTGTTCTAAAATCCCGTCAAATTCAACCATCGAAGGAAACACAAAAAGGTTAATACTTGAAACCAGACCTAAGGATTCGGCTTCACACTATATATTTATCAGTAAGAAAATAGTCACTTTACCAACAAAAAATAAATTGTAGATGTGGAAAATTTGAGACTAGAAACCCCAGTAGAGAAAGTGAAAAGAAACCGACACCGCTCAAGTATAAGAATTATGAGCTTGAAGAGAAATCTTTTGATCCCAAAATGGAAACAGTAACACACGCATTAACACTAACGTAAAGATCAAAGGTTCATTTCCCAGTGAAATGGGAACAGATTTCAGCCCCCAAACAGCTGAACGAACAAGAAAAAAAGAAGATGCAAGGTTAAAAAAATGTTAGTAAACGAACAAAAGAGGAGACATTCCAGAGCCGACATGTAGATGCTAAGGAGAAGCTAAAGGAACATACTTTGAAGGGGCCGGTGAAGCTCCCAATGTGAGTCGTGCTTGTCTGAAGCGGAGACTTCTTAATCTGGTTCACCGAAGACATGGGAGAGAGAGATGGGAAGACTAGTGAGAGGAGGGAGGGAGGGAGAGCTACGGTTGATTGATGGGTAAATTTGGCCTAGCAAGGTGGGGCCATGGATTGCATTCAAAGCTACCGATTGTATCACAGCCGTTGCTTTTACGAAAAGGTGAAAGTACACTTTAAGTACTTAAGCTATTTGTAATTTCCCAAATCAGTCCAAAAGTCCTGAATGTATCAAAAACGTCCTGAAACTTAAAATCGTTGACCCTATTAGTCCTAAACATTGCATTTTGCCAGGTAGGTCCTAAAACTTAAAATCGTTGACCCTATTAGTCCTAAACATTGCATTTTGCCAGGTAGGTCCTAAAACTTTTGTTTATTATGAAAAATGTTGAGGTATCACTTAATGCCATGATCTCTCTCTAGTGACTAAGCTTCAGCTTTGGTGACTTACTTGAAAATTTTATCAAAGTTTATGGTCATTTGAAATTTTAAAAAATATGGAACTAAGTTAACAATTTTCAGAAATAAAAGGGCCAAATTATGTAATTTCTAGGAGTGTATTGTAATTTGAAATTCTATGAACCAGAATGGGGCTTCAATAACTTGAAGTTTCACGGATCAAGATGTGCATTCTACATTACTTAATTTACTTTGTTGAAGCTCTGATTTGACCTACCCTATTATATGCATTTTAAATAATATGGCTTTGCTCACTACAGTTAGCTTCATATTGCTTCATTCCCAAATTTAGGGTAATAACTATATAACCCCTAATTTTTTATCAATTATAATTTAGTCCATTCCAAAAACTGAGAAAATAACTTTAGAGTTTCCATTTGTTTAAATTACAATACAGGACTTGTATTTTTTTTTGAAAATTTCAATTTAGACCCCATGCTTTTTCAAAAAATTGTTAAGTGGCCATAAATTTTAGGGAAATTTTCAAGAAATCACCAAAGTTAAAAAGTGTTAGTTTAGTTACTAAAAATAACATCATGAAGTGTCACGTCAACTTTTCCATTACAAATAAAAAGCTTTACGACTAACTTTGTAAAACGTAAAATGTTGAGCACTAGGGACGTTAACAATTTTTAATGGGAAAAATTACATAAGCCCCCGGAGGTTTGGTCTAACCTATACTTTGCACCATTTATTTTAAAAATTTACATTTTACCCATTACTTCCTTTACAATGTCTGACAACAACTTCTGAAATCTTAATTAAAATTATCCGGTAACTATATTCCAATAATTTCAAAATATTTGATATTTTTTTTACAGTTAACTGATATTTAAAAAATATTGATTTGCATTTACATAGACAAAAATATGTTTATAGAGAAGAAAAATTAATAATTTAAAATGCTATTAATTTCAAAAAAAATACTAGAGAGATTGAAAGTGCTAAAGATGACTATTGTGTAGCTTAAACAAAAATTTTATAAGTTGTTGTTAGACAGTATAAAAGAAGCAAAGAGAAAAATGTAGGTTTTCAAAAATTAGTGGGCAAAATATAGATTTGGTCAAACCTTATGGGGGGTTATATAAGTTTTCTGTTTTAAATTATGAGATTTCTTCGGCAAATCAAAAAATTTCAGGATTGATTTAGTAAAATATAAAAGCTTGTAGGACTTAAAGTATACTTCCTCAATGTAGGATAGATCTATAGACTCACAATTTTTTTTCTTATAGAATTAAATGTGACACATTCAAATTTATCCCATGAGATATTCAAATGTCTTATTATAAATCTTTTATGGAATTGAGTATTTAGTTTTGCCACTGTCTCAAACCTATACTAAATACTACTCTCTCCGTTCCTAATTCTTTACATCATTCACTTTTTAGTAATTAATATATAATTTTTTATTTTTAACGTTCTAATATATAAATGAAAAGTTTTTATATATAAATGATAAATTAAGACGTATAGTTTTTAAATACATATTTTTTAAAATTTTTTTTCTAACAAACAATAAAATGAATAAATTCAAATCAAATTATTCAAAAAAATCAAATGGAGCAAAGAAAGTGGGACGGAATGAGCAAAGATTATAAAAATTGTATTTTCAATTGATTATTGTAACTACATAATATTGGCTTTTAATTAAAATTAGTTTTAAATAAAAAAATAAAAAAATAAAAAAAATCATTTTATAGTCAATTGACTAAAGTTAAAACAAATTGAGTATCACTAAAACTGGAAATTTGAGACCTCTACCAACGTTGAAAGGTAAACTTTTTGTACCGGAAGGTTTTTTTTTTTTTTTAGTTTTGCTGCCGTTGGGACTTGAATATTTAAAATGGTTCTGGCGGTATTTTTGTGTCGCTACATTAGATACTAGGCTAGATTGCCAGTATTTTATTAGGGTATGCTCAACAATTCACATGAGCGGAAAAGAAAAAACCAAACCAGCAAACAATTGACATGAGGTCAAAGTTATTCCATCATCCAGAATAAAACCTTTCTACCATCTTCACCTTTCCCCGTCAGTTGCAGTTGGGGAATTAGTTGAAAAAAAAAAATACAAACTTAACATCTGTGGAACAATTTATCAAATAAATCTAAGAATATATTGTAAAAAATTATATGTGCAACAATATTCACAAAAAAAATTTAAAAAAATCTCCCGACGGACAATATTTTCCCTAGATTTAGAAGGAAAGTACAGTATTAATCAGTAAAACAAAATAAGGGAAATGGATAACGTAATCTTTAAGTTAGAAGAATATGAATTTGGTTTGGTTTTGCTCCTAATTCTTGGCAACTACCAAGTCTCATAGACTCAAAGACCCACAAACCAACCTATAACTATTATTAATTCTCCTGTTTGCAGTTAGCTATGTGTACGAGTTCAAAACGAAAACCCTAATTAAATACCCCATCTGTTCAAAAAAAAAATTTAAACATATTTCTTTTTTAGATGTCGTAAGAAGAATAAAATATTTTTCATTTTAGAAAATTTTTAACTTTTAATTTACCTCTACCCTCATTTAAACTTTCACTATACAAAAACCAAAAAATTTTTTTTTTTAATATTCATTTAAACTCTCACTACACAAAATCAAAAAAAATAATATTTTTTTTTATTCATTATTTAAACTTTTACTACACAAACACATTAATTTTCGTACACAAAAAAACATTTCATCTATCATCAGATGGAGGAAGTAATAATCAGAAAAATATGCAGTTCTTTTATTTTATGGTTAAGCAGTCTAGAAATTATGAGGAGTTAAAATGATTAAAATCAGAGCATTCAAACATCATGATTAGCAGAAAAGGTTGAGAAAATGATTCAAATCTATTTCTTATTTACCCGAGGGCTTTATGTCTAATTACCTAACCTAATAAAGAAACGGATGATCCCATATATAAAAATAAGCAGTAAAATCCAAATTTAGTCCCTTAACTATTTGATTTGTCCTAAAATGATATCTTAACTCTAAAAATGACTATTAAGGTCCTCTAACTCAAGCAACGTTTTCAATTCAAGTCTCATCCGTCAATTAAGCCGTTATTTGGATGGAACTTGCCTACGTGGCACCCAAAATGCCACGTGACTTTCCCTTTAACTAAAATAGGTGACCATTTTGTATAGATATGAAAATTTAAACACAGATTGACACAAACACAAAATTATGGGACCTAAAATATAGATAAACCTCAATTGTCAAAAGCATATGGAGGAGGCGAATAACTGGAGACGGTGAACAGAGCTAGAGACCGACGGGCTGGAGACGAATGAATTGATATGGTGGCAGAGAAGGACGACTAGAGAACGAGATCAAATACGGAGGAGGAAATCAACAGGGACAGAAAATGACAGATATTGACGACGAATGAGGGATTCTAGCTGTCGATTCGAGACGGAAACCAATGGAGATCAAAGATAGAGATCGAATGCGTTGAAAGGTGATGAAAATCAATTGAGGGGTGGAATGAATCACTGCAGCCTCCCCTACCATCGAATCGCCACTTGAATCCCTAACCCGCTGCTAGAATCATCGATGAACGAGGTTATACCTTTCACTCGAGCCCGCCCTAGTTTTTCCTTCAATTTTGTTGGGCAGCAGCAAGATGGCTTGTCGATTTCCTTCAATTTCCATTGATTTCTGTCGATTTCTATCCATTCGTCTTCATTGATTTCTGTCGATTTGCTCCTCTATCGATTTTCGCCTCTATCTTTGCTTTTCTTCCTCCTCCTGTTGTCCATCTCTATCCCGCCCATCACCATCTCTATTAACTGTCTCCAGCTGGTCGCCAATTTGCTTGGTTTTTAGAGCACCTTGCTACCAGTTAGACAAATGCCGTCGAACCAGAGGAAGGATCATGATCGTCGGCCGAAGAAGAAGGCAGATTGGGAGCTTTGGATTGGAATTGAGGAAAATTGAGTTATTTAATTTTTTTTAAGTACCTAAAATTATATTTTTTGTCAACTCGATTTTAAATTTTATTATTCTCCCAATCTTGTCACTTATTGTTATGCCAAGTGGCATTTGTGGGACCAAGTAGAGATATTAAATGCCACATACACATTCACCGTTAGAAATAATACTAGAAATAACAAACGGGACTCAAATTGAACGCACTTCTTAAGTTAAGAAACCTTAATAGTCATATTTAGAGTTAGGGGACCATTTTAGGACAAATCAAATAGTTAAGGGATCAAATTTGGATTTTACCCCAAAAATAAGCTTCCACATGGATATATACTTCCTTCTCGTTTCAGCTTTCAATTGAGTTCTAGTAATTTAATTGAATTAGTATCCAGAACCTATGTTGGCTATTGATCTTCCTGGCAGACTTTTTTTAACCCGCACTATTTGAGTTGAAGAATATTGTTTTCAGTGGCTGGAAAGGGGCGGAACGAAGGATCTCCAGATTCTCCACTTTAATTATTGTGGACTTCTAATCATTCTCTTTCACTCGACACAAGCTAGTAATTAAAAATAAGTCAAATTTTTATTAATATTTTTAAGATGAGTAAGAAAAAAAATTAACAAAATCAATTGCTTTTTAGAGAAAAAAAAATGATTGAATCGATTATTGGATGACGGTAGCATATAAGTTTTTAAATAATGTTGGTCCCGGATAAACAAATTATGATCAGTCATTTGAGGCAATTCATTCTAATTTAAATCAACTTAATTTAAAATAACTTATATTTATTTTTATCTAAAATCAAATTCATTTGAAAATCAACATTATGTAAATGTAATAATCCATTTGAAAGTAAATTTTTATAATGTTATTATTTTTTATGAATATTTATATTATTAAGCATTAAAAAATTCATAAAAATTTAATAAGATTATAAAAATTATATTCTCAATGAATTATTATACCTACATAATATTGGATTTTAAACAAAATTAATCCCAAATAAAAAATATACAAATAAAAATAATCCATTTTAGATTAAGTTAACTTAAGTTAAAATGAATAGGCTCTTAATTTTTGTCAAAGAGTCTTCAAGGCTTGAGAAGAGTCTTCATTTTGACTCCAGAAAACTCTTCACCTCAAAGTTGGTCATTGAGCCAATTCATTTTAACTTAAGCTAACTTAATCTATTTTATTCTCTTCACCTTATATTTTTAATTTTTACATCTTTTTCACCTAAAACCAATTTCATTTGAAAACCAATATTATATAGGTGTAATAATCCATTTAAAATAAAATTTTTATCAAGCTATTAAATTTTTATGAATTTTTCTTCTTTAATACCTAAAAAATAAAAATTCATAAAAAATTAATAGTATCATAAAAATTTTACAATCAATGAATTATTTCACCTAAATAATATTAGTTTCCAAATAAAATTTATTTCATGTAAAAAAAATGTAAACATAAAAATAAGTTATTTTAAATTAAGTTATGTCAAATTATAATGAATTGGCTCTGAAATCTCTCAGCGGTGAGTCTAATGTACAAAAAAATTTGATTAAACGAAGCACATTAGATGTAAAGTGAATAGCTAGCCATGTCACATGGAGCTAGCTAGTTGTTGGCATATCATTTGGTGCTCAGCCTCAGATCTGATGACCTTCTTATTATATGAAACGTACGTATTGCCCTTGCCCACAATATTTTTGGAGGCTTCTTTCTGACCCATCCATCCCAGTTCCCAGCTAATAACTCCTTACTCCCATCCTAATATTCAATCCATCCTCTCTTCCTCTATGACCCCTACCTCTCTCTCTCTCTATCAAAGTTTGTGTTATTTAACTTTCCCCATAAAAGTTTAGTAGTGCTATTTATATATTTCCCCCTAAATCTGGAACGTTTTATATTAAACAATTGAAAAAAAAATTGCTTGTAAGATAGTGGAAATTGATAATTTAATATTTCTTATCATACAATTTAGATTTTATTTAGAGAAAGTTGTACTTGTCAAAAATTTTAATTATAATTTCAAAAATTGATGTCAAATTATGTGGGAAAATCTAGAAAGTGAGAGTAAGAGTGGATTTTAAAGTCAAGGGATGAAAACGTAAATAACACTAAATCTGGGGCAGAGTATAGTTTATGCGAAAAGTTTATCCCAACCGTGTCGCGTTTACTCTTGGAATAATGCGAGCCTTTTGTGAACATATAAGATACGACAGAAAACTTACAATCGCCTTATAAGTTTACTATAACTTATAGTTTGCCCCATTTATTTTTAAAATATATACTTTATCCCATATTTCTTTTACACTATTCGATAGTAACTTTAAAAATTGTAATTTAAATTATATGATAGTCATCTTCTTGTAATTTCAATCCATCTATTATTTTTTTGTAGTTAATAGACATTGTAATTATCTTATTTTTCTTTCTATAAATGCAGTTTCTCCTTATAAATGCATATCAATATTGTTTAAATATCAATTAGCTATGAAAAAAATATCAAAAATTTTAAAATTACTGGAACATGAATATTAACTAATTTAAATTAGGGTTTCAGAAGTTGTTATCAGACACTGTAAATGAAGGAAAGGGCAATGTGTAGGTTCTAAAAATAGAGGAGACGAAGTGTAAGTTAAAACAAACCACAGAGGATTTTTTTGTAAATCTCCCAATTTATAATTTGAATCTTGCTGCATGAAATCTTTGATGAGTCAGAATTTAGTTGAAGTATAATCACATATTGTAGAATCCAAAAAATTTAAACTTCTAATGACAATTTATTATATCAATTTATAGATTTAATCTCTAGCCGGTTCTGTTTTTTTATTAAATGATATATAATTTAATGCATTGTTTTCATTTTTATTGATTTTTGTATAAAAAATAATACCATCTACAAATTATAATACTTTACTGATTTTAGAAATTATTTTCAGGCGTCAGCCCAATTATATCAATTGATAGATCTTACATTATTCTTATTCTTCAATTAATTAATGGGAAAAGAAAAGGTTACAGCATCAACTTTTACTGCTGGATGGTCACTTTCCAGCTTAAATATAAAAGGTGGCATTAATTATATATACTGGCACCTAATGGAACAAAGACATGACATTTGTATCTTTAAAAGAAGGCTTGATGTTCATGGCTTGCCATTTTCTGGTACCAAGTGAGCATCCCAAAACTAAGCAATCGGTTTTCTTTCCCTTTCCTGTATCTTTTTAATTTGTCGACAATTTCCTAACTAAAATAATTGACATCAAAATATTGCATTTTTCATTAATTGTGAGTGCATAAAATTATTAACAATACGCTGCTGAGATCAATGTCGGTTAGAATGACGAATTTTATTTTCGCATGCAAACTTATTTATATGTATGCAATCAATAATATATTATAGTCATTTAACGCTGAAAAATTATTATAAGGGGAGGAATATGAGTTGGTATGGGATTTAATCGCCTCCTTGTTAAGCAAATTAGCAAAATACACAGGAATGTGTAGCATGTGCCAATTGATTTGATATTGAGAAATTGTCACCTTCTTCATTAAGAGGTGGGGAGGTGTTTCTAAACATGGCAAATCCAATAATAATTAGGTAAGATGATTTTAGACCAAAAAACAAATTGAGCCGAGTTGAGTAGTGGGCTAATCATTTTTAATTTGAAATATCTATCGAGTTTTATACTTTTATTCATATTTAGTTTGAATTAAACAATATGAACAAGCTTTTAACTAATCAAGTTTAAGCTGTTCGTTTAAATTAATAGGAGAAAGCTAAAATTAAGAGGGAAAGTTAAATTTGAGTCGAGTTGAGACAAGCTGAATAATAAGTAAATCAAGTTTTATTTAAATTGTGTATGTATCAAATATGAAATTTTGTTTAAACTTGGCAACAACAGTTTAGATGAGTTAAAAATAAATTTTAAACCGAGCCAAACTTAAGTTGAGCTCGAACTGTTCAATTATCTCCTACCCCTACATATGAAGATGGATTAGCAAACCATAGCAGCAGCAACAGTATTTTTTTTTTTTTCCTTTTACAACAACATCAGTAACAATATATAATAATAGTAATGATGATAAAGACGATAATGATAATGGGGGTAAGTATAATATTTCCCTATTTTTTTTATCTATGTTGCTGCAATGGTATAGATATCATTAGCTACCAATAATAGATTGTTGCGCGAAGCTGCAAACTCAGATAAGCAAACAACATTCAATGATGAGATGTCTTTAGATGAAAGCTATATGAGTAATTGCTTCCCACTACCATTTTCTTTTGGGCATTCAAAATCAATATTACAAGGTATAGGGTCTAAAAAATATACATTTAAAATATAGGAATAAGGGGAATGTCCACTTGTTCGGGATCAATGGTAACCAAACACATTGTGGGAAACTAGAGAGAGGAGGGAGTCGATTCCTAGCCTGAGTTGGAGATCTGGTATCCCTTTGCTAACCAAACTTAGGTGGTAGGACGTTTACGACATTTTTAAAGCACAAAGGCATTTCTTTGTCTTGTAAGTACTTATTATATTCAATCAAAGTTGTGGGTGTGGAGAGGTCCAATGGAGGAGGAAAAAGGCCTACAACCAAAGACAATATTAGAGGTCATTGGAGTTGTGCGTCCGATGAAAAACTTCTAATATTTAAATTAGTACTCGAGCGAGAGGAAGTGGATGAATAGTTTCTTAAGAGCAATGTGTGTATCTAGGGTTTTCCATCAAGCCGGATGATTCCTTACGATACAGACTAAGGGTTCCCCTTTCCAATTGGACTTGGCCTCGTAATCACATATTTGACCCTTTATACCACAGACCAGCTCGACTCCAATATACATACATAATGGATGATGGGGCTGACCCAATATGGAATCACCACGTCTTTAAAGTAGCATTGAAAAGTTTTCATAAGTAACACATAATTAACAGAGTTTTCATGAAAGGAGTTTTACTTAGTCTAAGGTCTAGTTTGTTTACACTTAAGTTGAATTATTTAAAAAGAACTAATTACTTTCATTTTTACAATCTTTTTTGTTCAGAGATTTTATCATTTCAAAGCTAATACAACATATGTTCTATAATATTCATTGACTAACAATTTTGATAATACTGTCAATCTTTTATTAAATTGTTTTTTTAGGTTGAATAAGTAAAAAATCACAAAAATTAATTACTTTATAAAAATGTTATTCAATGAATTATTGGACCAGTTTGGAATTAATGTCAGCGATTAGTGATAGAGTTTTGAAAAAACCTATCTAATGATAGCTTTTAACTTTTGGCTTTAGCGGTTTTATCTCTATCATTAATAAATTATCTAAAAATCTAACATAATCATAAAAGCTATGAGTGACCAGTATTTGGTTCAAACTGAAAAAACTAAAATAATTTAAAATTTTAGTTCAATGAATTCGGTAATTCAATTTAATTTTTGTTGAAACCGAATAATAAAAATTTCAGTTTTGGATATCGGTTTTTTGTTATTAGTTTTTTTCAATTTTTTTTCATAAACAATAAATCTACAGATCAACCTAAATTAGCTTGGATTCTTTTTTTCTTTCTTTCCATGGACAATAAATCTTCTATATTGAATAGAGTTACGAAGGAAAAATAATGCATCTCTCTTTCCCTCTCTCATAGAATCTCACTCCCATTCTTTTTGGTTAATTTGGTTTGGACTGAATCGAACTGAATTAGTTTGATTCGGTTTGAGTTTGGTTTTAGAGGCCAATTCGGTCTATTCGGTTTCTTATCATCCAAAACCGAAAAACTGAATAAACCAACTAATTTAGTTTGTTTTAAACTGAATAAATTGAATGATCACCCATAATAAAAGTTGTTCTTAAACGAAGCCATTATAACTATATTGAATTAACTTTTCAATTATATTAATTCCAGATATAAATTCTAAAAGATGAGATATAAGTCATTTTAGATTAATACAAATTGAACCTTAATGCAAAATTAACGTACAGCCTAGGTATTATTTTAGTGGTTTGCTCATACTATCTTCTTTACATTTAATGTCCCATAGATGATGTTGATATTCCATTCAATAACTTGTTCTGTTCCCATTGTTCTTTAAGAATTTATTCTTTGTTTATATATATGCAGTATAATTAATTATTAATTGAAATAAAGACTTAATTAATTATTAATTGAAATAAAGACTTATACCCAAACCTAAGTGTTTTTGTTCTTAGACCCGATGAGAATCATCCCGTGTACAGTTTTGTTTTTGATCACTAAGTCCCATAATGATATACTCATGATTTCAAAGGAATTGTTAGTATTAAATATATAGACGCCAGAAACCATCATTTGACAAGACGAAGACCACGCCTGTTCACTTTCTCTATATGTGTAAATAAATACAAAAGACAAATACTGTTCATGGCCGAATTAACATATAGCTGAGAACGATGGATTTAATTAGTTTGTCTTAATATGTGTTTCTCAATTAATTTCTCTAATTTCACTTCACATGAACTTGAACTTATCATAAAAAAGGGGGTAAACCATCCAGTAATATTTTTTAGTAAATTCTTTTGAGAGTTAATTGATAATTTAAATCATAAAAAAAAGGTAATATTTTTCTTTCTCCAGCAAATGTGGAAAAAAAGAACATAAGAAAAGTGCAGCCTTTGAGCTTAAGGGTAAAAATATAATTTGTGTCAATTCTCAAAGGAAAGTGCAGGTAATTAATCCATAAAAAATTCACATGCACGTTTTTGTAGACTTCTGAGTATATGTGGAATTGTTTAATTAAAAGGATAGATTATCTATTTATTTATTATTACCTGGTCAAATTAATCCGAGGAAAGGAAACTTAGAAGCCACAGCTTTGTCACTTTCACGCCCTCGATTGCTCCGACGGACCGACCCCAATTATCCCAATTACCATATTTGTTCGGGGGCCACTTCCTTGTCCCTAGAAGGCCAATTAAATTATTGTACATGTTTAAGGTACAATTTACAAAGAGAAGAAAGAATCAAAATTCAACTTCTCAAATAATGTCCACCGGCCAAGGCCTGCTGGCAGGCAAAGGCGGGAAACCCCGAGCTAACCCTTGAACTTCCACATATCTGTCTACACAGCCCTGCCCTTCGAATATGGAAAGACTTATGGCCGAGCAAGCAAGACTACTGATTGGAAGTTCCTCTAAAGTGCCGCCATATGGAATAGGTTTTAAGCTGGAATGCCCTTTGATTTGTGGCAGCTGCAACCCCTGAAGTTCTGGTGTCGAACCATCGTGGTGGTGGAAGCGGTACGGCTGGCATACCCCTAGGCCAATTAGTAGCCCTGTGATAGAAGTTCCTCCTTATGTTTAATATTTTGGTCATGTAGGAACTAGTCAGGCGTGTAGTAATTAAATGTTTGAGGTATAATTGGAAGAGTCATTTTTTAGTAAGTCCGGTACATGTCGTGCGCTAAGACACATGGAATAGTGATAGCGGGTTATGTAATGGGCTCGAATCATCATTCCCACAATTTCCTTTTTCTTTTTTCCTTACCCACTTTTTTTTTTAATCTTTGTTTCATTTTTTTGAATTATTCCCATTTTTGAAATTCTATTTGCCTGGTTTTTTCTTTTTCTTTTTTCATTTTATGTATCATTCTCTTCTCTTTCATATTTAATTTTTATCAAGCTTTTTCCCCTCAATTTTATTCAATTTACTAGCAGCTGTTTGTTTTTTTTTATCAATTCATACTTATTTTTTTGTTCTTTTATTACTAACTATTTGTTCTTGTACATGTTGCTATTCATTCTTTTCATTTACATATCAACAAAATTATCGCAAACAACTACTTTAAAAAAACATATGCATAGTTCAAAAAGAACATAGGCATATAAAAAAAGATATACAAATAAAGAGAGGAAAATATAAAAGTAAAGAAAAGAACATGTGTATGCGAAGAAAAAAACACACATGTTAAGAAATATTTATTTAGAATAAATTTATATGTAATATGTGCATGTAACACTCATGTATAAATGAACACATGCATAGAAAGAAAAGAACATATACAAATAAAGCAAAAAACATATATGTAGTTACATCAACTATAGTGAAAAGAACATATACATGTGTATAAAAGAACATATACATATAAATAAAAGAATATATGCCTTCAAAGAAAACAATACATACCTTCAGAAACATATACATAGAACAAATATCTAAACACACATGTATAGTGGAATATATGCATTTAAAGAAAAGAATATGTGCATGTAAAGAAAAGAACATATATCTACACAAACTAAATATAAAAACACATTATGAACATACACATATGTACAAATTAACATATACATATGAAGGAAAGAATATGTGTATGCAAAGAAAAGAACACATACATTTAGAAATGTCTATTCTTAACAAATTTGCATGTATATACACGTATGTATGAAAAAACATATATGTAGAATGAAAAAAACATATTCAAAAAAAGCAAGGAATATAAACATAGTTACATAAACTATGGCAAAATAAGCAATTTTTCCATTAAAGTACAGTTTGAAGAGTAATTTTGCCACTAAAATACTTTTCCGGATAAATTTGCTACTGACGTTTTTGAAATTGGCATATTTGCCATCAATGTTTTGGAATAGTAGATATTTACCACTATGATAGTCAATAGTGGGAATATTTCACCATTGCACAGAAAATTCTATCAGGATGAGGGTGAGTCAAAAATTTCACCAGGCACATAAGCCAATATGTGGCATATTTATCATTAATGTTTTTGAAACAGACATATTTATCATCAATATTTTCAAAGCGAACATATTTGCTACCAAGTTTTAATACATGCAACAGTGTCGACATCACATCTGGGGGGGCGAACGAAGTGGGAGATTTTTCAATGGCGGCAGATTGAGCACGAGACACGACAAGCAACAATTGTCCAGAAATTATGGTAAGCAAGCAACGATTATCTAGTAATTACCATCGCTAGAGTTAAGCAAATTTATAGATTTGAGTTGCTGTGGTTGGGGTTGAGGATAAGGTTAAGGAAAATCATCATGGAAGAATTCACTGGTGCACTTCTCTAGCCTTTCCTTTCCAGCAAGTTAAGGAAGACAAGTTGGAAATGACGGCTTTAGTGTTGGTGACTAAAGATTAAGGTGAGAAATATGAAAAAAAAAAATATAACTTGAGTGATTATATAATAATTTTTTCTTTTTACCATTTTCACTTATGTCTCCATGTTAACAAGGTATTACCACATTATTGCTTTGTTAGCATATCTTGACACGTTATTAATGGCAATAATAAATGTGTCCATTTCAAAAACATTAGTTGTAAATTTCTCCAAAAAAATATTTTAGTGACAAAATTACTCTCTGCTTTATATTTTAATGACAAAATTGCCTCTTCTGCCCATAAACTATAGAGAAAAGAACATACACATACGTACAAAAAGAACATATCCATATGAAAAAAAATACACATGCCTAAAAAAAAAACAACATATACATTCAGAAATATATATGCAAAACAAATATTAAAATACACATGTATAAAGAAACATATGTATTTAAATAAAAGAACATCTACATATATAGAAATCAACATATACCTTAACATATATTTGTACAAAAACCATCATTCGATAAGATGACGACCAAGCCTGTTCACGTTCTCTATATGTGTAAATAAATATAGGGTAAATTATAAAAAGTCCCCCTATGGTTTAAACTAACTTATACTTTATCCTCTCTATTTTTAAAAAACCTACACTTTATCTCATATTTCTTTTATAGTATCGACAATAACTTCTGAAACCTGAAATTAAACTATCTAACAACCATGTTCCAATAATTTTAAAATTTTTGATATTTTTTTTCATAGCAAACCGATCTTTTAAAAAATACTTATATGCATTTATAAGAAGAAGTATAAAAAGAAAAAATTGATAATTTAAAATATCTATTAACTGTAAAAAAAATGTTAGAGAAACCGACATTACTAAAAAATTACTATTGTACAGTTTAAATTACAATCTCAAAAGTTGTATAAAAGAACTCATGGGTAAAGTGTGGTTTTTAAAAATAAAGGGGACAAATTATAGGTTAAGGTAAACCTTAGGGGTAATTGTAATTTTCCCATAAATACAAAAGACAAAGACTGTTCATGGCCGAATTAATATATAGCTGAGGACGATGGATTTAGTTTGTCTGAATATGTGTTTCTCAAGTAATTTCTCTAATTTCACTTCACATGAACTTGAACCTATAAAAAAAAAAAACGGGTAAACCATTTGGTAATATTTTTTTGTTAATTCTTTTGAGAGTTAATTGACAATCTAAATCATAAAAAAGGGGTAATTTTTTTTTCTCCAGCAAAGGTGGACAAAAAGAACATAAGAAAAGTGCAGCCTTTGAGCTTAAGGGTAAAAATATAATTTGTGTCAATTCTCAAAGGAAAGGGCAGGTAATTAATCCTTAAAAACTTCATTTGCACGTTTTTGTGGACTTGTATGAGTATATGTGGAATTGTTTAATTAAAAGGATAGATTATCTATTTATTTATTATTACGTGGTCAAATTAATCCGAGGAAGGGAAGCTTAGAAGCTAAAGCTTTGTAACTTTCACGCCCTCGATTGCTCCGACGGACCGGCCCCAATTATCTTCTGGTTTTGGATTCCTAAGCATATGGCAGATTATTAGTATCATTTTTGTTTTGGACATTTTCTTATGCCTAGCAGGCAATTAAATTATTGTACATGTTTAAGGTACAATTTAGAAAAAAGAAGAAAGAAACAAAGTCCAACTTCACAAATAATGGCCACCGGCCAAAGTGGGCCCAGGCAAAGGCGGGAAACGCCGAGTTAACCCTCGAACCTTCACATATCTGTCTACCTAGCCCTGCCCTTCGAATATGGAAAGATTTATGGCCGAGCAAGCAAGACGCCATATGAAATCGGTTTTAAGCCGGAATGACCTTGATTGGTGGGGTGCAACCCATGAAGTTGTGGCATCGAACCATGGTGGTGGTGGTGGAAGTGGTGGCTGGCTTACCCCTAGGCTAGCCGGTAGCCCTGTGATAGAAGTTCTGCCTAATGTTAAATATTTTGGTCATGCAGGAACTAGTTAGGCGTGTAATCAAATATTTGAGGTATAATTGTAAACCCAACTTTTGTTTAGGAACTGGGAAGTAGGAAAGCAGGTACATGAAAGTTTAAAGACTAATTCAGGTATTTTGCCAAAGTAATAAAATTCAGAGGTGAAGTCAATTTATCCAAACTAATGTTCGAATTAAGACCCCCTTCGAAGAAAACTAATGTTCAGCACAACCAACGCAAAAAGGACAAATGTCCTGAAATTAAGACAAATTTTGGTCAATCTTATGAACTCACCATTTGGATTCATCCTGAATATAGTAATTTCGGTGAAAATTCCTTCAATATGGTTTTTTTTTTTTAAACTTAGAAACAAGTTACAGGTTACAGGATAAAGAGGTACTGCTCATAGAGTGGGGGAATCAAAGATTGTCTACGTTTTTTTAGACCTAGAGAGCTATCAAATCGGTATGTAATACTACGATAAGGGAATTAATGGAAGCTAGATTCAAACTCTGAACTTCCATCTCATATTCTTTAACTAATTTTTCAAGTGCTTGAGATGCTTAAATATGACTTAACCAAGTCATCGACAAACATAAAATAAAAAAAAATCTTTTCTGGTCTCATGAAAGGACATATGGTATATTTTCAGAAAATTTAAAAGTAAATTGTGTAAATGGTCCATAATATTTAATTATTATTTTATTTTAGTCTCTAACCTATTGAATATTTTGTTTTAGTCTTAAACATATTTAAATTGTTTTATTTTGGTCCCTCACAGAATGAAATTCATGAACTCAGAATAACTATTTGATATAAATTTTTGAAATTCTAATTTAAATATTCGGCAACTATATCCTAATAAATTTCAACAGTTTAATATTTTTTTAGAGTAAATATACAAGTTAAATTAGTATTTTTTTTCTTCCTACATAAAATAAGTTCAATTTATAGAGAGAAAAAAAAACAGTGATTTGAATTTTTCATTAGCTATAAAAAATTATTATATAAATTAATTTTGGGCAATAATAACAAATTAACCACTCATGTTTTCGTTTAACCCAATTCAGCTACTAATGTTTTCTTGGGACCAAATAAATTACTAAAGTTATTGAGTTAGCTCAAATTGGTCACTTAACGGCAATTTATTGGAATATTTCATTTTTTGATAAGATATTCCATTTGTTCTAAGGGAAAAATAATAATAAATAGACCACTAAAATTTTTTGGTTGGCCCCAATTAAGCCATTTATGTTTGTTTTTTAGCCAAATAAACTACTAATATTTTTAAATGAGTCAAATTACCAATGTTATGTTAAATTTAATATTTTGTTCAACCTTTTACGGAGACCAAGTTAGCATTTTGTGGCTAAAATTGGAATATTGGAGGCTTATTTTTTTTTTAAGAGAAAATCAATAAAATTAGTGGTTCATTTCTTAATTTTATATTCTGTTAAAATATGAAATATTCTATTTAAATAATTATTAATAAATTCCTTCGCTTACCAAAATGAGACAAAAGTTATAATACTTATAATATGATTACTTTGGCTAACTGAGATTGATAAATTATCATCCTTAGCCACTACCACTATCTATGGAGACAATTTCAACTTTGAGTTTGCTTCTTCATTCCTTGAGACCCAGTACTGTTGTTAATGTGAAATATAATATATTCAATGATAGAGAGAAAGGTTGATAGTGGCGTTTTAGATATCGACTTTGAAGCTTGGAGAAAGAGAGAATGATCCACGATTGATTAAAATGTTAGCAGATTTTGTTCTGCGATAATGAAAGTAGTGTATTTGGACTATTTTAAATTAAGTGTATCAATTATACCAAAAAATCAGAAAGATTGTGGGGGAGTTTTGTATTTTTTTCGTTAGATTTTAAAGTGTAGTTGGTGAATTAAGCCATTTGAATAGTATCAGTGGTTTATTCAGTCATTTACATAATGTTGATGGTTTATTTGAATCACAAAAAATATAAGTAGCTAATTTTGACCGAATTAAAACATAAGTGGTTTTGTTTACGATTTTTGCCTTAAATTTATCATAAGACAGTTCTCAGATAGTTTAGGACAAAAATAGAATATTCAATAGGTTATGAACTAAAACGAAACAATAACTAAAGGTTAGGGACCATTCATGAATTTACGCCAAAATTCAAGTACATTTTATCACACCATCAACTTATTATGAAGAGAGTTCATTTTAGAAAAATATTGTTGTTTTAATGATTTACAATAGAGTCCAAAAAATCAACACTTCGTTATTATGATGTATTGACGGTAATCATCGATCATAGTGAGTCTCATTACATGTGAATGATATCAAATGAAAATTAGTATATTACAGTGATCATCTACTGAACATTTTGAGAATATAAAATTTCAACAAGGGATGGATATTTTTAAAATATAATGAATGAGTAAAATGCTTGCCTATCGGCTTCCTTATACTGCGACAAATGTATTTCTAAAAGATGAGCATTACATAGGATATTGGGATTGTCCTTAGTTGCAACACTTTACATAGGATATTGGGATTCTCTTTAGTTGCACCACTTTTCTCAGGTGGTATCTTCAATCCCAAATTGAAGCTGGTCCCAAAAATATCGCAACAATATCAATATCAGAAAAATCCAAATAATTTGCTCCATTTCCACTAGATCGTATCAAAATCCAACACCAGTGAAGTAAGTGGTCCTTGCCAAAATGTTTAGAATTGAGAAGAAGTTCTTTGCAAGCATGTCAAGCGTATAAGCCAATCTTTTTCCTCAAGACAAGGCTCACTTCAATTGTGGCAGACTTGTGATGAGAGGCCAACCCAGGAATCTGTTTGCCCCTTTCTGCATCACGTGCCAACTGCATTTCTTCTTGCGCAAGTAAACACAGAAAAGTCCTGTCTCCCACGTCAATTACACTTACACTTCTGTCCTCTTAAAAGGTAAAAGTAAAACACTACTGTTCTAGGAGAAACCAAAACTATAACTGGAAATTGGGAACCCTATCTTCTAATAAGTCCAAAATATCTCTTGACAAACACTTGCTTGCTTTTTCCCTCCTTTCTCATTTCTGTTGTTTCAGAAATTTTTTGTTTTCATCCGACAATTTTCGTGTTTTAGCTTCCACGTTGTAGCATGTATTTTTTTTATAAAAAATTTAGCATTAAAATGAAATCTAAAAATAAATAATTAAAAATTTCCACTTATAAACATTAATCAATTAAAAATTTATTTTATTTCAACTTTAAGTTTGTGTTATGTTCTTATTAATAAAATGAATAGTTATAATCACAACATAAGGCCATGATACATAAAAGTGTACATGCTTTGAGACCATGGATTTTTTTGTCATTAAAAAAATAATTCACAAAAAAAAATTACATCTCTTATCAACTCATACTCCAATCCTTAACATTGAAGAGAAATTTATTTATAATAACTCAATTTCAATAGATATTACTTTATCAAACTATGGACCATTTGAAGTATATGAGCAAGCTGTACAAACTTAATCATCTACAATGGAACGATATGACTGAAACATGAAATTATGTTTAATATATATTAATCATTATGATTTACCATTAAATTAATAAAGGTAAAAAGAAAAGAAAAGAAATAAATTGATCAAAAGCGAATCAAACAAAATCATACAAAAAATGGAAAATCGTAGTGATTAAAGTCTTGTTTGAGAAAAAAATAAATAAGAAAAGCAACAAAAATAATTTGGAGACCAAGAGAAAAAATGAAACAAACTTTAGGTATTAAGGGTTTAACAATAAAGATGAAGAAAAAAATTATTTTACTAAAAAACAAACAAACCATAGTAACCAATATTTTACTTTAGAAATTAGTGCATAAAAAAAGGACCAAGAGATCAAATAAAAATGTTATAGTTAATTAGCAATTGAGTTCAAGGGCAAAAATGCCAAATCGATCAAACTGAAGGTTTAGGATGGAAAAAATAAACAATTTAAGGATCAGTAATATGTTTCACCCAAAAAAGATGTGAAACAAAATGAAAGAAGGAAAATAAAGATATAGGTCCTCAAAAAGCTATTGTCTTTTAGAAAGCTAAACCAAGCTTATAAAAGACACTACATAGGGAAAATGTATATGAACAGTGATACGCCTCAATTTGGACTGTCTCAACCTAGGTGATATAAAGTAGGAGTGGAAGCGGAAAGTATCTAGTTATAAAATATACATATATAAAAATGCCATGAAAAGCATCTTCATTAAATCATTTTTTATATTAAATTTTATCTACATAAAAGTTACTAAATCACATATTTTTATATAATTTAATAAAAAAATTTATGTTACTTATTTAAAACTATTACCACGTAAAAAAATCACCATCACAATCTAATAACTTTTTATTTTCTATTCATTTAATAGTTTTTTATTTTTATCTTGTTAAAGTCTTAAAAGATGTTATTTTATTCTGTTCCTCCCTGGCCAATTCGGTAAACTTTTTCTTTCCTTAAGTTTGTCACTTTTTCAAACTTTGTGTTGACCTGGTCCCACCAAATTCATCTCTCACCTCAAAATTTTCTTCCCTCACCCAACTAGAGGTGGGAGGTGGGCCGGGTCAACCCGGCCCAAACCGAGACCGGACCGGTAGTCAACCCCAGCCCGAACTGGTCAAACCAGCCCGGCCCCCATCGGAAAAACCCGTTATATTTATGGGCTGAGTATGGGCCCAATAGGAGGAGGAGAGGCAAAAAGAACCGCCCCGGACCAGCCCAAACCCGCAAACCCGGACCGACCCGGACCGCCTGCCCCGCCTAGCCCCCGGACCGGACCGGCCCGCCTGACGCCCCAACGGCTCTCTGCCAGCAACGTCCACCTGCAAAAATTTTTTTTAAAAAAAGGCTAATTACACAGCAGGCCCTCCAACAGCTTTCTGCTCCATTTCAGCCCCCAAATTTTCATTTTTACCCCTCCCAACAACTAAATTTCAAGGACTTTTTGGTCAAACTAATTTTTTCCCTCCCCCTATAAATACCAATGCCATTTTCACTCAATCCTCACACAATCACTCAATCTCTCTTCTTCATCTACTATATTCTCTCAAGCATTCTCCTTATTTTCTTAATCTCTTCCAAATTTCTTACTAATCTCTCCCTAATATCTTCATAATCCCCTCTTGATTTTGCATTAATCACTACTATTAGTACGTGAGGCATGGCTTCAAAAGGAAAGGGCAAGTCAACAGAGAGTTCATCTTCCCGCAACACCGGCCTCCGAGCCTTGTTCCGTCGCTGATCTCGGCCCGCCGATAAAGGCATTTCAATTCAAGAGTTTCACGACGATGATGCCGGAATCGATATGACGAATTACGATTTGGGTCTCGACGATCAATTATCCGATGATGAAGTGGAAGAGTTGGATGCGATGGCGTCCGGGAATCCGTCAACAGAACCGACGCCTACAAGTCATGAACCCGGCGTGGAGGAAACTCAAGCACAAGGTAAATCCATGAGACTAACTGCTTGGGTTTGGGAGCATTATGAGGTCATACACGAAGGGGAGTCGAGGTACGGGAAATGCAAACATTGCGGGAAAAAATTGGTGCATAGAAAGAATTCCGGCACTGGAACGCTGAAGCGGCATATTGAAAATCAACATCCTAACGTCCTCCCTAGTACCGGGACTAGTTCTGGAGGACAAACACAACTTGGGTCTACAACCGGCGCCGGCGGACCAGGTATATTTCGTTTTAACCAACAATCTTGTAGAGAAGGTATGGTAAATTGGATGATGCTTACCGAAAAACCTTTTTCACAAGCTGAAGATGTCCACCTAGAATCTTGGATAAAATCACAATTAAATCCTGCATTTAGAAAAGTATCTAGGAAAACTGCTAGGAAAGAAAGCTTTAGACAATTTGAAGCCGGAAAATCAGATTTGCAAGCATATTTTTCTGCTCTTGATCATTGTGTGGCATTTACTTCTGATATGTGGACATCACCTATAGGTCAATCATTCTATTGTGTTACTTCTCATTGGATTGATTCTGATTGGATAATGCAAAAATGAATTTTGTCATTTAAGGTTATTGAAACAGATCATACTGGTTATCAAATATTTAATTGCATCTTAGAAACTTTACGTGATTATTTTTGTACTGATAAAGTTCTGTGCATTTCATTTGATAATGCTTCAAATAATGATGTTGCCGCTCGTCTTTTGAGTCAAAACTTAAAACCACCTCTCAACGGTGCATTTTTTCACGTTAGATGCATGTGCCATATTTTGAACATTTGTGTGCAAAAGGGTTTAGAAGTTCTCCAAAATGAGATTTTGCCTATTCGAAACTCATTAAAATATTTGATGTCCAGACCTGCTGTTTTTCGTGAATTTAAAAGCTTTTGTATTGAAAATCAAAAACCATTTTCTTGGAAACGGTTTAAATTGGATTGCCCAACCCGCTGGAACTCCACATATTTGATGTTGCAAGATGCATTACCGTATGCAAATTTGTTGTCACATTTCATGAATTTAAAAATGGGTTGTGAATTTCTTACGACTGAAATTTGGGAGAAATGTTCCAAAACCGGTGAATTGCTTAAGTTTTTTTACGAGGCAACTGAATTTTTCTCTGGTGTTTACTACCCAACAAGTCATCAAGTTTTGTTTCATTTAGTAAACATCACATATGCTTTACATCAGTTTAAAGATGATGAGTTGTTAAAACCGACTGTCGAAGCGATGCGGGCTAAGTGACTTCAATATTTCGAAAACATTCCACCTATCTTTTTAGTAGCTTCTTTACTTAACCCGTGTGTCAAATTAATTGGCACAACAACACTGCTTGAAGGAATTTTTCATACTTATTTAGAAATGTCTCATATAAATGTTTTGGCTATGTCTGCTTCTGTTTCCGAGTACATGCATTCTTTATACAAGTTATATTGTGAGTGGCATTCGAATAAGGTAAGATCCGAAGCTCCTCAAACCGAGCCTCCAAGGAGATCAATCTCCTCAAGATTCAACCCGGCCCTCCAAATGCTCAAATGACCCGACCGATGGCATCGAGATTAGCTGAGGTCGGTGACTATCTCAACACATCGTTCGAGGCAAGCGACCTCGACATCTTGGAGTGGTGGAAACAAAAGATATCAAGATTTCTGATCTTGTCGATAATCGCACAGGAGATTCTTGCCGTTCTAGTATCGACCATCTCATCCGATACAGCGTTTAGTGCCGGAAAATGGGTGATAACAAAAAAACGGTTAAAATTGACACCCGACGAGGTAGAAGTATGCGTGTGCAACCGAGATTGGGGCCTTGTAGCACTACTGCAGTAAGACCAAAAGAGTTCGAATGAGGAGGTAATATCCGATACCGAGACTTGAATTTTTTTTTTCAATCATACATGTAGTTTGTATTTGATCTGATTGTGTTGTTCAGCACAGATTATAGGTTTTTATTATTTATCATTTTCATAACATTTTTGCCATTTCAAAATGTAAGGCCCGTTCCGATTATTTGTAAGTGCCGTTTGATTTTTTAACTTAATAAAACTTACACTGGAGGTGATGTTTTTTATTAAAAATATTTATGACTTATATAATTAATAATGTTTAATATATATATATATATATATATATAGATATATTTAAAAAAAATGAAACCTGCCCCGCCCCGCCCCAGGATCGGCTTGGAACTGCCCCGCCTACAACCGGGCCAAGCCCAATCCTCAGGACCCAGGACCAAGATCAGACGTTCCCGGGCCGATCCTACCCAGTTCCCACCTCTACACCAGCTACTGGCACCCACATTTGCTTTTAGCCGACTAAACCCAGCCAGGGGTGTTAGCAAATCGAGTTTTAATCAAGCTTGAGCTCAAATTTACTGTTAATGAAATAAGCCTTTCAAACTTTGAATATGAACTTAAGCCAATTATACTATTCAAATCCCTTATCAAATCAAGCCTAAATATATTAGTGTTTGGTTCAATAGGCTCGATAGCTTATCGAACCATATATAATATTAATATAAATGTTAAAATTATATAATTAATAATTAATACACAATAAAAAACTAAACCTAAAAACTAAAGGTAAAATGCGTTTGGCCCTCCCCTTAGCATCAACCATCAACCCTCGAAACTTTCTTATCCCAACCAACAGAATAATCGGCAGCCTCTTTGCTCAAGTTGTTCTGCTCTTCCAATGGTTTCACAATGGACGTCCACAGTTTAGCTCCATTAAATGCTCTAGTAAGACGATAAGCTTAGGTCGGCCCATCCACAATAACATTGATCTCCTACGTCAGACGCTTCAATCAGATCACTCCATCCACGATTCAACAATCTCCTCTATCAAACGCTTCGATCAAGTCGCTCTGCACCTCCAATGGTGTTACAGTGGGTTATTGTCCATAATTCTGAACCTCCATAGTCCGCCATGGCTGACTGTCGTGCCAATCTCTTCAACGTGCTGCCATCGTCGATCAAGCATGTCCGCTGATTCATTTAGGAGCTTCAAATCCAGCAGCCCCTACCCCTAGCACGCCGCTAACACACATTGAACTTGATCCACTTGAATGTTCAAAACAAGTTCGAACACCATCTCAAGCCGAACTCGAGCATTATTTCCCCAAGCTCGTCAAACTCGAACCCCTCAGAATAAAATTAGCCGAGCTCGAGCTCGAGTGATTTGGGCTTAACTCGGCTCAATAACACCTTTAACCTAGCCAAGTGTCCTCCCCACCAATGGCGTATCTCAATGCCTCCACCCTTCCCCCCTTAGTGCCTCCCCCACCCACCAACTAGACTTGTCAACCCGTCCGGCCAGCTTCATCGCCAACCTCATCCATTTGCCCCGCTAGCTTCTCTGTTCCCTAATTTGCAACTCACTATGTCTTCTCCAGCAGCTGTCTCAAGATCGCATCTTCCCGATCATTTCTGTTTGTCTCACTCTGTCATCTTTATCATCTCCCTCTCATTCGTCTCTTTCTCTCTCATCTCATTTCTTCGACCGTCTCAACTCGAACTGCCTCTGTCATGCTTGTGATTTATATAGGCCATGGGTTATCATTAGAATGTACATAAAATAAGTTGTATATATAAGTGATACAAGGCATAAAAGTGAATACAAGAAGCATACAAAGTAATGTGCCCAATAGGGTGCCCTAGGTGCACATGAGTGAAACATGAAGAAAAGTGCCATCTTTGTGAACCAAAAATGGCTAAAACTAAGTGCCAAGGCAGCTCTTGAAATGAGGATTCAAAATTTGAAGACAAAGTGGCTAAAACTCCAAGGGCACTAGGAGGCATATGGTGTGAATGTAACGGCTTTAAAGCCAAGTGTCTTAAAGGATATTGTGCAAAGTTGATGCTTAATGTTAAAATGAAGTTTAAGAATGCAAAACAAGTCAAAAGAGAAGTGAGGGCATATAAGAAATGTGATGAGCACCATTAGGTACATTAGGGAGCTCTTGGGTGCACCTAAAGGGTCTCTTAAGTGTATGTGAAAGGTTAAGGCCTTAAATGGCTGAATTATACAACAAAGTGGGTGCTGAAATTATGCCACCAAGTGGGCTAAACACGTTAATTGAATAACCTAAATGACTTAGTGGTCGTGGGAGATAAAGACCAAGAAATTGTAAACATTTTTTGCCGCCAAGGCGGCCGACTTGACTCCACCTCCACTACTTGAATTTAATTCCACTTAATGCTGCTTTCTACATGTTTCATGAAGCTGCTTTAGTCCAAAATCCTAGCAAAAACTCCAGCAAAACAACCAAAAGGAAAATTAGAAGAGAAATAGCAAAGCCGAGCATGGCAGTTCCAAGGTAGGCCTATGGTGGCGCATTGGGTGTGTGAAGGTGTTCTTGCCTTTGTGCTGCCAATTTCAAGCTAGGTAAGGGTTCAATTTAAGCTCCCTCACGTAAATTTCTATGCGAAGGATTCTGCCTTAGGTGATGGCTATGACTGAATAATCCTAGGAGCTATGAAAATGGGCTATGTGTACTAAGGCACTATAGTGAGCTAGCTAGTTTACATATGGCATCTTGATCAAGCATGACCAACTTGTTCATCTACCTGGAGCTCTATGTTAAATTAACCATAATCTAAATGATTGCATGCTAAATTGAATGAAACAAATGCTTGCTAAGTTGTAAGTGTAAATTGTGTATGTGGTGTGTGTGTTTTGCATGCTTCTTTGTTGGTTGCGTGTGCTTACCTTTAAATTTTGTATATAAGTATCTTGTATTATGTTATTCTTTGTCTCTTTTGTGTCTTCTTTGTCTTTGGTTTCAGGTTCTTGAAGGAGAAATTAGAGGTTTATGTATATGACAATGTTTTAAACATTGTAGGTACTAGGTGCCATATTGAACTCTTACTGAATACTTATGTACTCATGCCTTGTTTCTGCCCATTTCAAGTAAAGAAGTGGAAGAATAGAGGCTAAGGAACCTCTTTAAAGGTATATATATAAGGAGGTATGGCTCAGATTTGCTAGTTTATGAAAGAATGATTGAAAAGTTCATGTTATGAACTAATGGTTATGAATTGAATTGTAGACTTTGATGGCTACTGTGAGGTTAGCTGCTTTTAGATCCATCCTAGTGTTGGAAAAGACCAGGAGGATTATAAGACAACTATTGCCTAGGTGCCAAATAAAAATGAAAGTTAGAGTGACAATGGGCATTGAAGCTGTCTGAGCCCATGTTATGTAACATGCATGCTATCTAAGTAACCAAACTTTTGATGTATGTAATTTTGGCCATGTAGTTCCTAGGATGCCAAATTTTGAACTTGTAAATGTATATACATGGAGTTGGCAAAAAGGGACTTAGAATAGTACATGGCATGTGCCTTAATTGTACATAGTGGGCTTAGGTAAGCCTCCTAAGGCACCAACTGTAATGGGCTAGGTAATGCATGCATGGTTTGTACTAATGAAACTTAAAAATGTATGTATATATGTGTAAATGTATGATGAACTGGCAAGCACACTAAGAAAGCTTAAAGTAAGCCTCTTAGGCACATTAGTGCACACACATACAGACACACACACACACACACACAAGCCCGCTAGTATACACCAAGGTAAGCCTACTCAAATGCATTTAGGAGTTTAACACATTAAACTTCAAACTTAATTAGTATCTTTCACCTAAGTCTTATCTTGTTAATAACCAAAATTTGAATTAAGTATCCTGGTTGTCATGCTCTAATTCACCCTATAAAACTAAAACTGGAATTAACCCCCTAGGGTAATAGGGTGGGGGTGAATTGGGGCCTGACAGTCTCAAGACTCTCAATTTGAACCAATCAGCGAAGACAGCCTACCAGTCAACATCACAAGCTAATCCACTCCGATGGTCAAAATAAAAAACACAAGTGAAAACAAACGCTTCAACAAAAATTCCCAAGACCATAGAACACTTACAACTAAATCAGCTACAACTAATTGAACCAAGCCCACAAGACACAAATAAACCCATAGCCCAAAACATATAAACCCAGCAACTGAAATAAATGAAGAGCATCCCACCTAGACATGCAAGGGCAAAACTATCACAACACTGTAGTTTCATGTAGATTGGACAGTAGCCAGCACAGCTTTTAAAAGTTATTGGTAATACACACACGCACCAGGTCCAAACCCATTTGGGCCACTGAAACAGGGAGTGGCAATACTGAGGGTAATTTTTATGTAAAAATTCGACAAAATTCTGAAAAATTAAACAGGGGATACTAATTTTGTACATCCAATTATTTACTGTTATACAGGATTTTGTATGATTTCCAATTTTCCACAAACAATTTTAAAAACATGTAACATTTTTCTATCGGTGAAAACCTTTGCAACTCTTCCAATTCCATCTGTTCGCTTCATTCCATGTTTGCCCGTACATCACATTCCTCTGGAAACAATGGCAGCTGAGTGCTGCTACTTCATATAAATACAGATACATCGAGGAAAACAGAAAGTTGCAGAAAATGTTATCTAGAATTTATACACAGAATCAATTTCTTTCTTCAAATTAACTAAATCCAACTTTCCAGTCCCAAAATCATATTTTTCGAGCAGCCTACTGCTAATAAAGAACAAAGGAATCTCTATGCTAAGCTACTTGTAATGCACAAGTTTCAGCGAAAAAGCCTACAATCGCCTGTATACATGAAATCAGTTGATGCACTGTCGTCCATGCTGGCTTTGATGTCATCTCCACTGAAATATAGCTTCTCGATTTACACATCATTTGCTCGCCCCAGAACGAGCAACAAGTTTCATTCTCTCTGGCAATTCCATCTGGTCCTTGCTCCGACTTGACTGCATCTGAAGGAGCAGCAAAAGGAAATCAGGTTCATGCATCATTATTGACGCAATAATGTAAAACTCACAAGGTAACGGTGCAAAATACACAAATACCAAATATCTGTGCACATCTGAAGGGAATAAGAAAAATTCCTCCTATTGCTTTAATATGGGCGCAAGTATTTGTAAAGAGACAAAAGACACCAATATTGTAGCCAAATTTATTTCTTTACATTTTGAAGAGCACATGCACAATCCAATATCAATTCCGTGTTTCCAAGACATGTTTAAGTAATTGGACGGTGGGCAATGTTCAGTATATCCGAGTTAGGGGGAAAAAAAATACCTTCTATGAATGAAGAGATTACGAGCTCTCATCATCTGAACTAGAACTAGAATTAGAACCATATCTCCTCTGTTCAGCAATTGCTGGAAAAAGCCGCTGTTGAAGGTCAGGAGAAAGCTGGGCAGGACGAGACTCTGATATAGATGATTCACTTGAATGCTGTTCTTTATGAGTTAGTGCTGGTCTAATTGGTGCCTCTACCTGCTTGCACACCTTATCCAAAATTATCAAAAAGTCCCGTACTATGACAAACAAACGTAAACCCTCATCCTTCCCTGAATTCCCATGGAAGTAATCACCAGTGCTCTTCACCAAAGCCATTATTCTCTTTTCTTCTTCCAGCAATGACACGACATCAGCCTCGGCATTCCGCACAAAACTCTTCAAAGCTTGATGAAACCCACTATCTTCTTTACTATTCTTCATCTCTGAGTTCAGGAACTCCTGCACTTTCAATAGAGCATTACCAAGTTTTGACACAGTCCCTCTTAAGTTGTCACCATCTATACCTGCTGCCTTCTTGACATTTTCCAGTTCACTGCTCAACCTTGAAACCACCTGAAGACCAAGGCTCCACTGCTGCAATTCTGTATCATGGGAAGCATCCCCAAGTAGATAATCTGATTTAGCGTTTCTGCTCTCTTTTGCAGTACGCGCTGCCCTCAGACCTTCACTGCGTATTACTTCCTGGACAACAAAGTGCAAGAGTGTTGTCTTGCCATCTACTCCTTTGACATCTGATAACTTTAAGAGTGTGTCAAGTTTAAATGCTTGAGCACCACCACGATATGTTCCATCATTCATGCGATTTCCAGTTTTAAGAACAGCTTCTAGAAGCTTGAAAAATAAACGACTACTCATAAGTTCCTTGCAAGCAACCTGCAGAACAAAAAGGGGGGAATTTGAATAGAAACTACAGTGGCAACAGCAGAAAAGTCGATGTTAGAAAGGGAATAGGTGGAATGGAACAAACGCAATCTGGATGCTTTCAAGTGGGATCGATTACAACATACCTTTAGACATACTTATTGTTATGAAAAATACAAAAAAAATTGGGGGGGTGTACTGAGTACATAAATCTTAAGACAAGTGAAATGAGACTGGAGAAGTGCAAGGGAGAAAAGATTTTCTTATGTGCCCAACATGTCCATCTAACAGTACCAACATGTGCATATTCTCAGCATGAATGAAGGATAGATACTCTAAGTAGCTTAAGGCAAGCAAAACATATTCCCGGTTTTCAACAATATAACTGTAACTAAGTTGAGAGGATGCTTCATAATAGAATGCATCAAATACAAATGTGAACAGCATGATGAGAATGATTATCATAGGCCACAAAGACAGGAATGCATCTCTCCTCCTTATTTCCTGTCTGATTACATTGACTTACCTGACCCAACAATATCAGAATGCATTTTTTGTACTTAAGAGGTTAACTAGGCACTCCACTCAACTAAAAGTCCAGATATGCTGCATCTCAAACAACAGTTCAACTGTCCTGGGACAAGATTGTCCTCTTCTATCGACAAAACCCCACCCCTTAAACCAACATACACATGCATTACATGTAACAGATGGGCCTGTCTTGACTTATCATATAAGAAACAAGCAAACTAACTTTTTTAAGCAAAACTTCATATGAAATCCAAACAGGAAAAAACATCACCACCACAACGGAGGCCATCTAAATATAGCATTATACCTCCAAAGTTCCAAAGGACTCCCTGGTGGTAGTAACTTCTTCATTAACGGTACACATGAAAAGTAGAGCTTCAATTCGTTTAATAGCAAAAGGGATGTCAACCAATGTTTTCAGGAACCGATCAGCAGGCCCAAGCTGAGAAACATCACCACTGAACAGCCTAAGTCGAAGTTCTTCGTCATTTGTTGGTGCCATCTTCAATAAAGTATGAAGGAACTCAGGAGGGAGCTCATTTCCTGAATTCCTAAAACACGTTAGAAAAATTGAAAACAAAAAGACAAGTATTTGTCAATCATTCAATTAAGCCTTAACCAACTAGTTGAGATTGAGTACAATATTCTTGTGTCTTCATTGAACTTGATTGGAAGCAAGTTCATCCTTACACTCTGACAGAGCGAAGTCTTTTGCACTATTTCTACTCAAATTTAAGTCTATGCTTATTGCTTTCCCTGTTATATTTAGCTTACTATTCTTATGCAGTGGCACATCTGTTGATTCACGCTGGATAGGACCAAACCATTTATACTGTTGTTCCTTGACTTTGTCCTCAATTAGAGCTACTTTTACTTTACCACTTACATTCTTATTCCTAATTACATCCTCACCATATGCCTACTCATATTTACTGCAACATCTCTTCTCGGCTTCGTTCATTTTGTTTGTATGTTGCCTATTCATAGCCCAAAACTCAGTATTATAAAGCATATGTCAGACCAAATTATTGTTTTATGGTCTTCCTCAGACAACTTAAGTGGCATACTCTTATCTAATATAAGTGGCACCTACCCTACTTTAATTCAGCAATAGACATCTTGCTCAAGATCCTCCTCCCTATGGATTATTTAGCCTGAATACTTGAAATATCCTCTTTGAGGAAGTCCTAAGCCGTCAAGCATAATAATGCAACAGTAACAACTCTTATGTTGGGTCTACCTATTCTAAAACCTCTAGATCCAAAGCACTTTTCTGTAGTCCAAACCTATGATTCAAACCAATCTTAGTTTTATCAATTAGGATTGTATCATCTGCAAATCCATACACATGGAACTTCATTTTGAAACTATGCCAAAGTTTGCAAACCCTACGTTTATTTTTCTTAAAAATTGGCAAAGAAAGTTACCTTCAAGAAGTGCATCACTAACTTCTTCTTGTGTTACATTCAATGCCTTGAGAAGGATCGACAAATTTTGTGCTTTCTTTGGTTCAAGGATTTGAATAAACTGAGGTGAAGGATCCTTTGATGAAGATTCTTTCCTCTTATGATTCTTATTCTTGTCAACATTTGCATACCCAAACAGATTTTCTATCATCTCCTCATTGAACCTGTAGGATTATTCAGAAGGTTAACCCAAGATCACCACCCACCAGGCAGAAGCAGGAAAACCAACAAAGTAAAAAGAGTCATTACTCACTGGAATGATCCTGATTTAATTTGATTCCAAACCATTGAATGCTCTGGGTTGGCTGAAACTTTATCCCAGAAAAAAGGCTTCAGCTTGGCTTTAGAAACATCACCACCCTCTGCAGCTGTTGCCTGACCAAAATCACCTTTTGACTGAACTTTGGGTCCACCAGGTGGTCTAGGAACTTTTGAACTCAAAGGCATTGGTGGAGGTGGCCGTGGAGCAGCAACACCGGTCATTGCAGGGGGCGGGGGTGGAGGACCACTTTTGCTGAAAGTGGGCATAGAAGGTGGAGGAGGCCCAGTTGGTGGAGGCGGTGGAGCAGGAGGTGGATTGTTAGCACTAGCAGATGAAGGTTTACCAGAAGAAAATGGAGCAGGAGGTGGAGGAGGAGGAGGATGGGTGCTAGCCCTACTTGGGGCAGGTGGTTCAGGAGGAAGTGGTACTGCTCTACCAGGAGTTGGCTGCAGAGGTGCCAGTCCAGAGGGACCAGTTGTCCTTCCAGGAGGAGGAGGTAGAGCATTGGATTCAACATACTTATCACCATACAAAGGTGAAGCCTTTTCCTTAAGGCTTGAATCACTGTTAAATGATTGATGACTGAGCTTCTCTTCTTTGATGGAATTTCCAAAAGCATAAGGAAGAGAAGAACCTGAAAAAAATTAATTGGCAGAATCAGGATTACACCACATAATTTCTCAGCATAAATAACAAGAGACTAAATATGAATTACCACCTGAGTAATCATTCCTGCTTAAGGTCAGAAGGGGCCTTTCATCATTTCGCTTATCTTGAAAACCTTTGCCACACATTCTGCTACAGCACAGAAAGAACAATGCAGCAAAAAGAAATGTTACTGATGCAGTCACAGCAACTGCAATAATAATTGTGGAAGTGTGATTCTTCTTTTCTGATACATTTGAAGTAGAATTGGAACCTCCCAAAGAAGTTTCATTTTCAACAGTTTGAGCATGTGTATTTTGAGAACTAGAATCTGAACTTCCTGAAGAATTTTCAGTAGCTGGAGGGAGTGCTTTTGAATTACGCGAGTTTGGTGGAAAAAAAGGTGCAACTGGGCGACGACGGGAAGGTGCCATGGCGGGGGATGGTCTTGGACTGTAAGTAGGTGACTCAAAAGCAGGTCCAGGGGCAGGAGTGGGGGTGGGACCGGGACCCAGAGCTGGAGACTCACTTGAGGGAGCTTTTTGGTTTTTGCTCTCACCCAATTTCCTACTATGAGTACCCCTTGGAACTAATAATCTGAAATATTTGATAGTCCAAAAACTAGGGCCACTTTCTTCAGCAGATGCACCAAAGAGAATATTATTTTTCCTCGCGCAGTCTAAAAGACTCTGCTGTGATTGTGAATGAAGCAAATTAATCAATTTCTGACGATTCTGTTTTGCCAATGAGCAATACTTTTTGTCAATTCCATAAGGATTATGTCTTCCACCAGGAAGGCAAAAGTCACTATCTTCCAAATCGTCATCCAAATCAATCAGATCTTGCTTGCAACTAATCCACAATAGCTCAGCCTGCAAGCAGAACATAGGAATAAGTCACAGCTTTCTTTTTTTCCCATATTCCTTTTACTGTCAAATCCCAGCTTGTGCCCTAGTACACCGCTCAAGAATCAAAGTCATGTGTGGGCTTCACAATTTATAAGGAAAACTTATTGTCATAAACAAAGTCACACTGTCACAGACATCCGATCTCATGGGTAAGGGCAAGGTAATGGAATTAATAGACACATTTATAAACCAATGAAGGATACAAACATAAAGATAAGTCCAGGAGATCAGTAAAAACAAAAGTAGCAGAAGATCTTGCATTCATTAATTAGTCATGCAGGGAAGAGAAAAGACAAGAATTTCAGATATGCATGTAAAAGTAGATCGTGGTCATGGTACCAGAAATTTTTTTTGTTATAACTAATATCAGAGCCTGTAAAACAGAAATGACAGCAGATATCCAACCAATGCTAGACCTCCTCTGGGCTCTGATATGAGTCTCAGGCTGGGGTTTTGGTCTTTCAAATGCTCCAGTATGAAGCATCAACATACCCCTTCACTCATGTGCAGTACCACTTAACAAGATTAAAACAACAGGGGCAAGCTCACTACTGGAGAATCAGGTAAGCTGCAGTCATTACAAAATTGTTTACAGCATTCTTCTCCATTGAATCGCCTACTCAATCAACATCAATTCTCAAAACAAACCTTTTATCAGCTGCTTGCATGATTATCCGTTTGTGGAATTCACTGCATTATTTTCTAGATACTAAGTATCATTTTAAGAGTTGCTAGGGCAATAATACAGCATCATTCCACAAACTCTCAATGATGTTGCACCATATTTAGTTTGTGCCTTGTTTTTTCTTGCATTCAGTCCTCTAGCTGTAGCATGAATGATACTATTCGTACATACAGAGGATAGAGTGGAAAACATTAAATAAAGCAATAATTATTCCATTTCTTTTCACACAATAAAAATTCAAACTAAATCAGTTTCTCTTTTTTTTTTTCTGTTTTTTTTCCATGAAATGGTAGGAATAGTTCCCGCAAGAGTGTATGCATCATGCATCAATAAAGTTGAAGGAGAACTGGAAAAACAAATTTAACAGCGAAACAAATTTTCATATAGCAATGCATCATATTCCTAAAGATTTCATCTCAAATTCTCAACTTTCTACTGCCAAATTTCTAAGTCAACATCAGAGAAAAACATTGTTATCTTGCTTCCAGCTAATCACTGGACTCCATAAGAGTAACATAAGTTGCAATCGATAATTTTTTAGCTAACCAATAAAAGCAAGCTCCTCTAACTATTCCTAAAAAACTAATAAATTCATGACGATTCTAGAGAAACATATCTCTACCATTTAAACCAAAACTTTAAGAGCAACGTTCCACCCACCGAAAAAACCAAGGAGCATGGCCACTGAAAACGAAACTATCCACAACAGCATCTTAATTGCATCAGGAGACGAAATTAGAGAAGCCAGGTGCACAAAAGGGCAATGAAAAAATAACTAAGATCACTAACCGTCTCCCAATCAATCTCTCCAGTAGCTGGATTGGCTAATCGGCTTTGAATCGCTTCTCCCAGCAGTTCTTTATCCAAGCAGAAGGCAGCAGCCACAAAAAGGAACACTAACAAAACGGCTAAATAACTTGTTCTCATAATGCCCCTTTTTCTATGTAGAGCATTAAGAACGCTTCATTCCACCAGAAACTAAACTCCCAAATCTATTAAAAGCCCTGGCGCAGCCAACTACCCAGTGAAGGAACCGTGAGAAGTGGTCCCTCACAATAAATCGGACCAACTGATCACAACTGCACGAATCCAGCAACAAGAGAATCACACCGAGAAGTACAGACAAATACTCCAGCACCCTCCTGACAAGCTAAACGAAACCCAGAATGTACCGCCTCATCGATGACAAGAAAACCGAATCAATTTACAAAATTGATGAGAACCCTAGCTCGGAAACTATCGAACGGAGCTGGTGAAGGGCTCAAAGCAATGAATTCAACGATCTTCCTTTATTTTTGGCATCTATTGAAAGAATTACAATTCACGATCCCGAACCCAGAATTAAGGATGGATGAAGACGACGCGAAGGGCTGTCTTTATGACCAGATCCAAACAGAGCAGCTAAAGGACATTAGCTGTTAAGCCACGTAAACGAACAATGTTGAATGGGGAAACGGCCTCGTAAAGGCTAAAAGCAAAACTTTCTTACGGATACCGGCAAGCTATGGTAGCTGTACAAAAAGGCCGACAGAAGAGAATGTTTTTTCTTTTTCTATTTTCGAAATTCTTATTAGCTGTGAGGAATCTGGTTTCAAAATCTGACTGTTATTTGCTTCCAGAAGCGGAAAATGCCGCTTACAAAGAAAAGTCGAGATTGACCGTCAGTGTGAATTAATTTATCCTCTCTCCTTCTAAAAAAAGATGATTTTTTTTTAGTTGTCCCAAAAAACTTAAAATATTTTATTTTTTAGAAAAATTTAAACACTCAATTTACCTTCTTATCCTCATTTAAATCTCGTTTTCTAAAATTAACTTATGCACAAAAACTCATTAACTTCATTTTTTTTTCATGGATTTGACACGCTCTCTAAAATTTCTAACACAATTTGAGCCTTAACTTCTTTTTGTTTTCCATTTACCTTTGCCACTTGCGGAGGGGCAGAGGGGCTGCAGATATAACTGATTGGAGAACATGTTAATGTGAAATTGATGATTTCAGAGAACATCACTTGTGCATGAAATCGACCATTCAAAGATTCGGTGGTGAGGATTAGTCGATTCGGTGGTGAAGATCGGTTAACCAGTTGAAGACGATTCAGCGAGCGATTCAGTGGTCGAAGATCATCGGCGAATTGACACAAATCAATGACACTGCTGGAATAGTCAGCGGTCGAAAACAATTCACAAATCAACAACACCAGCGATGGAAGATGATTGGCGAATCGTTGCCTTCACTGACTTACACAGAGCTTTTGGGCAACAGCTGGTAGGAGGAGCAGAGGAGACAATGAAAAATAGAATGGCAAAACTGGAAGGAAAAGTAAAAAAGTTTGACGCCTTAAAAAACATACCCAAAGAAATGTTTCATGTAAAACAAGACAGAGGGAGTAAGTTTTTTAAATCACATAAATATCATATCTTTTTTTAATTTTTGGTAAATAGGAATGCATAAAGAAACAAACAAAGTTCTACAACCAAAACACGGGCACTAAAGTCTAGGAAATACAGTAATTCTGATAGTAATAGTAGTCTGTATAAAATAAGAAATAATGTTTGGACAATTTCAAAAGATAACATTGTCCTCTTTAAGCCACAATGCTCCTTTCTTAACCAATTGATCCGTTACAGAATTGACTTTTCAGAAGACATATTCCACCTTTCTAATATTGTTACCTTGTAAGATGTGCCTGCAGCAATTGAAAGGTGGAATCAGTTCAATGGTAGTACAAGTTGTTGAATTCATTAGTTGAACAACAACTTTTGAATCCAGCTCGTCTTCAAGATCCATTGTAATAAAATCGAGGTGCTTATGTTGTTTGGTCATTCCTTGGGCTGTTGTCAGCGGAGTAACCAACTACAGGTTATCACACGGTTAGTCCCTAAGCTACACTTTTGTTACAACAAGGTCACTAAGTTGAGAAACATTTCAAAGTGATTCTTGAATTATCCACCAATTATATGAGTAATCCTCCAGTCTCCTTCTCTTAGAGCGGCGTCAAACTAATAAATATTAAAAAATTTATCCCCCGTCCCACCATCTTGGTTCCATTTGACTCTTTTAAATAGTTTGACTTAAATTTATTTTTATTATTATTTATTAAAAAAATATATTTAGAAACTATAGGAATTAATTTATCATCTATATATAAAAATTTTTCATTTATATATTAAAAATTTAAAATAAAAAAGTATAGATTAATTGTTAAAAAGTAAATGATACAAAAAATTTGAGATGAGGGAGTAATATTTAGAATTTATCATATATTCTTTTGAATAATATTAAGCAAAATAAAAGAATCTGTTATCATCCAATCAAACACAAGTAAATTAAATAGTCTACAATGTCAATAAGATTATAAATATTTTAATATGTAAATCACTTTTATAGATTAGAGAAATATATAGCAATGTTTTTTTTTTTTTTCCATTTTGCACCCTTAGATAGCCGTACTTTACTTTATGAGGGAATGAGAGGGAAGGACGATTTGTGCAACTGAATTAATGGATAGTTCAGGAATAGGAACCCATCTTGCAATGGAGGCTATAGTTTTAGGGAACCGTTATGCAATTTAGGCTTAGCTGTAATGATAAGTTGCAAATTAGGTAATTAACGATGTTCATGTTAGAATCAATTTATCTAATTGTGTACCCTTTCAAAGAAAGAAAGAAAAACACACATTTTTAATCTGGTATTAAGAGCTGTTTCATTTTGTTAAGCGTTTAGTTAATGTTCTGAAAAGTTTTAATGATCAGCAACTCCTATTGTGATTAACTCACTTATATAATTGAAGTAGATATAGTATTCTTCTTGCAAACCAAGCTACAACTTAATACCAAAATTTCATAATTATTACAGCCAAAGTTTGTGCTTCCTAAATGTGGACGGTTCTAGGATACTCAGTCTTGCACCAACCTGGGCTTAGGTGGTCTTGAGGAGGATGTCCGTTAAGAAATTGATTAATTGTATTTGTGGCTTCTAATATTTTATTATTTTGAACTTTAATATCAATTTCTTGCATAAAAAAAAAAATTCTTTAACCCCATCGAAGAGTTTCTTTTTTTTCACTTTTCGCACATGAAAGTCTTTAATATAGACGAAAAATGCCAAGATGACATGTCAGCCTGAACGATTAGCCACGTTGGCAAAATCACGATTAAATCCTCTCATCCGCGTCATATGGGCAATTGTGTTGGATGATTGAATCTGGGAAGGGGCGGTGATTGGCTAGAATCATGGGTAGAAGGAAAGAGGAATCCGCCGCTGATCTACCCAACCAGCCACCTCCAAATCCGTTGCCCTTCCTCCGCCTAATCGATTGAACCCCCTCCGAATCACTAACAGTCGCCGACCATGGTGTCTCTGAGAAATCCGTCGCACTCTCCTCCTTCGGCAACCTCATCGCCTTTCCATCCTTCCCCACCCAACCTGACGCCCTCACCCTTCCTCACATCGTTCGCCCCAAGCCCAGCCATGCGCTGCCCCCAAATTCACTCGATTAAAGGAGAGAAAAGGATGCTGATTCACAGCCCATCCCTCCAAAGCTCCGGTTGCCAGCCCACCCTAGCCGCCACCCTCCAAGCCCAGGTCGCCTCTTGCCAAATTGTTAGCGCTGCCATTGGGAAACGAGCATGAAACTGCCTCCACTCGCAAACCCATTTCCTGACCAACGTCTAACGCGGATTCAACCCGTTTGACTCACGTCTTAATCTTTTTTTTTTTTTTCCTTTTTTTCATTGTTTCCTTCCTTTTCCACGCCATTAATAGTGGCTGACACCTGGGCAGGTGTTTTGAGTTTATTATGCCACTATCGCATTTTTTGTCTTTACTAACATTTTCAGTTCATAAAACAATTTAAAATGAAATATTTAAACGATGCTAATATTAGATACAATTGAGCCGTTGGGAAATTCTTTCCCTCTCCATCCCTCTTGCTCTCTTCCAATGGTAAATAAGGTTGAGGCAGACAAGTCATCGTCTCTCTCTCTTCTTGACTAAGAATTAGACATGTAAGTGTGCCGAAGTTACCTCGACACCCATCTTCTCTTCTACATTCCTCGTTTCCACATTGAACGGCGGATCAAGGCCATCGTTTGAACAAATCAAATCAAAACCATCGGAAGCCCAAGTTACCAAGTATTAATTTGTTGGAACAACGATGCAAAATCTACTGAAGCTTCCGACATGCATCTTGCTTGGGGCACAAGGCCACCGTCTTCCCTTTGTCAACAGTTTCTTTTTGTTCACGCGTCATTTGTGTTTTTTTGTGCCGATGAGATAAGGATAGGTTCCAATAGCACTTGGATCTAGCCTAGGATCAATGGTCATCGTATTTTACTTGTATCTAACCTCTTGTATATAGAGGCCTTGTACGCTTGCGTTCAAATTCATGATTTGGACAGCTTCTCTACTTCTGCAATTGCTCCTCTGATGGAAAGCTGTGACGACACCGACGGGTACCAAGGGGGGGAAGCTAGATTACCTGGGAAGCCATTCCGGCGAGGCCAACAAGCAAGCTAGCAAACAAGCTCTGGTTCTAACTGTTACGGGAATAAAAAAAAATTGCTACTAGAGAATGAAAATCATGTAGATCCGGGGGCGACATTAGCTTTCGTAGATGGAGTTTTTTATGAAAAAAAAAAAGAGAAGAGAGTTTAGAATGAGGGGCTTGGAGATGGAGTGCTCCCCCATGGATTACAATAAGTGCAGGGCTTATCGTAAGAGAGACATTGGGTAACTTAAAGTTACAAGGTTGAATTCAGTTGTATAGCTGTTTCTAGGATAGCAATTTTTTATCGAATGGGAACATTTTCATGTATGATAGTAGAATATATGAAATAAGCCATTTGAAATATTGAGCATTTCCGCCTCCATTTGTTCATCATTGGCAGAGAGAACGTAATAGTGGATAAAGTTGGTCCAGCTTTGCACTTTTTAGGGCGACACATGATTTACTTCCAAATTGAATGGATGGAATCAAGCGGCAAATCAACCATGCTACAAAATTCATAATCAAGGGATCGATTTGCATCATTATTTTTTGCTCAGGTACCATTTTGCAACGATAGGGGTTGCTCAGGGACCATTAGCAGAATTTAATCTTTTATAATTCACTTACCGCTCCAACTTTCACATTCCTACTGCCATACACTTTGTGCGACTTAGATCTAACCTCTTTCGGGAAGAGGCTCAAGCCGTTCCTCCTCTTCCCAGCTAAGCAATTCAACTGAACTCAACACCAACCAATTGCTCACCAACGATGCAGGCCATTAACGAGAATCAAGAGAAAAAGTGAACCAAAATTGCCATTTAACACTTCTGTTAAGCAATTGGAAGGAACCCTTAACATGTACAATACAAGACCAGAACCGGGCCACCTACGCCTACTAAGCTAACATGTAACAAGGAGAGGGATTTAACCCCAGCTCACACACCCTACACTATACCAGCTTCACTTGTTCACAAATCACAACAACAGCTCCAACCTTCACCCCGCCTGATGTCTATTCTAGCTAATCCTCATCGCCGCCGGAGGACTTGGACATTCCTGTCTTCTTGGGGAGGAGGAGGTTGTGGATGTTGGGCATCACTCCACCGTTCGCAATCGTCACGTCACCCAGAAGTTTGCTCAGCTCTTCGTCGTTCCTCACAGCAAGCTGGATGTGCCGAGGAACAATTCGCGTCTTCTTGTTGTCCCGAGCCGCATTTCCGGCCAGCTCCAGAACCTGAAACACTCAGTCAGGTCAGTGAAGGCGGAATAAAGCGAAGAATATAAAAATTGAAAACCCTATGCACGTAATAGAAAAGGAATTTTGCCAAAAAACCCTAAAATTTCTTTACGAATCAAGTCCAACCATGGAATTGATCGCGGAAGAAATCATTACCAATAGCCCATCGAGGCGACAAGAGAGATAGTAACAGAACTAGAAAGTGTTAAGCATACCTCAGCGGCCAGATATTCAAGAACGGCAGCGAGGTAAACCGGAGCACCGGCCCCGACCCGCTCTGCATATTTGCCGGCTTTGAGGAAACGAGCGATACGGCCGACGGGGAACTGGAGGCCGGCTTTGCTGCTGCGCGACGTAGCCTTCTTGGAAGCTCCGGAACCCAGAGTCTTGCCCCGACCCGCCATCGAAGAGAGATCGAAGCAAACGGTTGAAACTCGGGAGATGGAGGAAGAAACGGAAGAGATAAAAATAAAACAAACGAAACGTGTCAAATATGAAGTTCCACCGTTTGGGTGATGACCATGAGTCGGTATTATATAGTGGAAAGGACGGTAGGGGGTGGAAGAGCCAATGAGAAGAGATCACGAGGATCCAAAACGTGAGCCGTCGGATGTGAGATTCGATGGACGGAAAAGCCGTGTTAGTTACTGGGCCACTGAATTGACAAGACTGACCCTGGGGCCCAAAGCCATTGTCAGTATATAAAAGGGTAAAGAATCCATTGATGAATTCGATCTGGCCAGGCAAGAGGCAACTGCAAAGAGGTTGTTTAAACTTTAAAGTGTCTTTTATTTATGGCTTAAATTCATATTCGATTTCTCAAGTTTGTACACTTATACGAGTTAGTCCACACTTGTATGAGTTAGTTTTTAAAGATTAATTTATTGTAACTTAATCATTTAAGTTATATAAATATACAACTTAATCTTAAAAGTTTGAAAATGTGTACAACTTAGTCTCTTTAATGGTAACGGGTTGTCATGTGACCACGACGTTGTTAAGGTTTCTTTCATTGCCACCACCTACAACCATCTTCTCCATTAAAGCCAACCTTAGGCCTCGCCTCTCTTCGCCTCGAATCAAATCTAGCATCTTTTCCGCCTCTTTTCCTTATCGGATTAAACCTGCCACCTTTTCTCCACCTTAAATCAAACTCGGCCTCACCTCACTCATCCTCAAATCAAACCCACAACCTCTTCTTTACCTTGAATCAAACCAGTTAACCTCTCTCCTCCTTGCGCCTTCACTGTCAGCCATGTTTTGTTTATCCCATCGAATCACTTCTCCCCAGCGCATCGAATCTGCCTCACCGTCTGCTTCTTCTCCCTAAGAGTTGTCCTTTCTTGCCTAGCACAATGCATTGTCAGCCTAGCGCCATGCATCAGCGAAAGAGATCGAAGGAGATGGGTTGGGAGGTGGAGATAGCTGCAGCTGAGGAAGAGGCAGAAAAGGGAATGGTGTTGCGATTCTCAGCCCAGCCCAGCCCGTGCCCCATGCCACATCAGCTTGAAAAAAAACACCATCCACATTTTCATCCTTTTATGGACTAACTCGCTACATTTTTTAAAGTCGAGGGACTAAGTATTAATGAGTTAAATTTTAAGGATTAACTCTCAGCAAAATTAGGGGACCAAATACGCATTTAAGTCTTTATTCATAGGTAGTTAATAGGGTAACTTAAATATAGTTTTTATAGTTATAGTCTATAGCTAATTATATTGTTGATAGTATACAACATAAACTTATTAATCTAATGTACTTATTTATCAACTAGTATAATTATAGTAATGAGTAACAAACATATATAAGCTTTACAAAATAAGTAAAGTATATTTACAATAGTATGTACAATTAGAAAAAATATTAAAAATATTTTGTGGAACAAAAAAAAAGTAACAAACATTTTGAACAAGGGAGTAAAATAATTTCATTTTTAAGAGTAAGTGTCAAACTTCTATTAGAAAAGTTCTAGCTAGAGTTACAAAAAGTAAAAATATTTTGAACAAGAATTAATTTTATATGATAAATAATTACTAAGAAATTAAGGGTGAATTCATTTTTGTTTAAACCAAATTAATGAGATCCCATTAAACACGAGCTGGGTCAGATTTTTTAGCAAGTCAAAACAACTAATCTGGCTAGCTTGCCAACTCATATCTATTTTCAATGTATTTACAACATTATGCCTCCCAGAAATAAACAGACGCTCACAAGCGCTACACCGTTTACACCAAACGCATCGTCATCAACCCACAATCACCTTGCCCTTTGCCACATTTTTCAAATCCGAACAGTAACACTCGCCTCTAGTAATTTCCAACCGGATCCACCTTTAAAAAAAAATTGCTGATTGTCGAAGTTAATGAACTGGTACTTACACTTGAAGGACTTAGCTTATCTAAAACGGTCGATGAGGTGGGCGGTAAAGGCAGAGGATAATCGAGGGCAAGGCATTGGAGCGGACAGTGATAGAGGTGAGGTGCAAAATCTAGTGGAGGGAGTTGTAGGTTTCCCAATAGGCATGCTTTGTGCATGTAAGTACTGCTCGAAGGCGGTAGCAACCAAGCATAGTGAGAAAAGGTTTCCATTTCTTATATGTAGGTCATCTTTGCTCGTTTTTTACCCAAAAATAATGAAGACACATTAATCTAGTTTAATTTGAACCGAACTCCCCATAAACTTAAAATTTAATGAATTTTACGTATAATTATTCTACAATACACACGCATTTCTTACAATATATAATAGATTGAGCACTAATCAATAGAAAAACTAAAAAGAGTCAGAGTTCTTGGGGAAAAATTATTAAAGTCAGACAAATATGTGTGTTGGTGACAATTAAGCTATTAGCCGCCTCTTTAAGCGGACTCATTCATCATTTTAATGAATAAGTTAAACCTACATCCCACCTCTTATGTCCGTATATATCTATATTTCAATATTATCCTTCATAGTATAAAAGAAGTGTGAACACACCAAATTCTGTATTTCCTCTAACCTGAAGATATGTACAAGTCAAATACAAAATATATACAAATTTAATGTACAAAGAAAGTAAAAGATATGTACAAATAATGTGTAACATTTTATAAATGACATCATAGATATGTTACAGGTTCAACATTTCATAAAAAAAAAAAATTGAAACGAATGTTTCAAATCCCAATTCCTTTAAAAATATGAGATATGTACAAATGGAAGATAGATATATATGAAACTTTATGTATGAAGCAAATGATGGGTATGTACAAAACATGTTCCACATATATACAAATGATATCAGAGATATATTACAGATCTGTACGTAAATAAATTTTCACATATGAATGATAATGTATTTGACATAATTTGTATAAATAAGTTTTGGGTAAATCAAATGTCCACCCTATCTTCTATGTTAATATATATATATATAGATATTATATTTTTATATTTTTTAAATTAAATGAAAAATAGGATAAAAATTCAATTAATAGTAATACAATAGTTATGTGCACAAATCAAATATTAGTATGAACTTGATACATAAATAAGATTAGAAATATGTATAAACCAAATAACTGATATATATATTCATTATGAGAGATTTGTATAAATTATATAAGACGTGTGTATAAATAAAAATATGAGAATTGTAATTGATATATATAAAATTTGATTTATAAATCAACTAATACATATGCATATACTATGTCACATATATGTACTAATTAGATCGTAAAAATGTTGCTGATATATTAATTTTGTTTGTAAATAATTTTATAATTTTTTCCACATTATTATTTTTCATTTGTACCTATGAAAACAAATTTTAGTTTGAAAATAAAAGTTGGGGTAAAGTTAGTTAAAAGAAGAATGGGGTAAATAAAAGGCCAAAATGCACTTATAGTCCTCCAACTTGACAAACTCGAGCGAGTTAGTCTTTTTGGTTTGACTCAGCTCGAGTTGGTCCTTTAACTTTTCATATTAAGCGTTTTAGTCCCTCAACTTCTCCAAAATAAACTAATTAGTCCAAGGATGACGGAAAGCGTCTTTTAAGATGAAATGGCGTTAAAGTCATGGGGACAGCAGCGGCTAGTCCACCGGATAAATTTGAGGTAGTTCCGGAGGGATTTGAGGCCTCCCAAGTCCCAATTAAGGCCATCGTCTGCAAAATCCGGTATCGACGACATCGCTGTACGGAGATCATGGTCAAGCAGATGGAGATCGACGCGAATGGACGAAATAGACAGAGATTGACACGAACAGACAATCGAGGTGAAGTAGACAGATGAAGATCCACCCGACGACGGACGGGAGATCAACGCGATCCACGCGGTAATGAACGGAGATCGGTATGATGGACGATTAAAGATCAAGGCAATCAACGTTGTCGATGCGATGGACGACAGAGATCAACGCGGTCGACGTGACAATCGAACAGAGATCGATGCAGTGGACGGTGATCAAGGAGATGTAGACAAGACAAGGTGACCGTGGCGGCAAGGGAGGTGGCGGATTAGACGGCTAGGAGGACAGATTCGATCATGGAGGCGAACAGCGGAGAAAGGCTAGCACATTGAGATCGATGGCATGCAGCAGAGAAAGGCTTACACACTAAGACCGACAGCGTGCGGCGGAGGAAGGCAGACAATGTTGAGGAACAAGCACAGTCTTCCTTTTCATCCAATCAGGGACTAACTCGCAATATTTTACAAAGTTGAGGGACTAAGTCACAATGAGTCATTTATAAAGGACTAACTCGCTTGAGTTGACAAAGTTAAGGGACCGATGGTGCATTTTGGCCTAAATAAAAAGAAGAATGGGGTAAATAAAAGACGGCGAGCGGCAAGAAGAATAGCGGCGAGTGGCGAAAAGAGCAGTGATGAGCGGCGCACACGTTGCTGGAGACTCAAAATGCCGTATCTATAGCAGATCGCCAAACTCCTTCGTTGCGTCTCGCCTATGCCGCAAATCTAGCCACCCGGCCGTACTCGATGCTCGCGTCCCCAGCCATTCATCCATCACACCAACAACTGAATCAGCCCAGAGGTGACGCCAAACGGCACAAGGAACGAGCGGCGCAATTAAACGTAGGAGAAAGAGGAAGGACATGACAGGGATTCTATTGTTTGACAAGGATAAAACTATCATTTTAGCCGTAGGGCGCACTTAAGCTCAGGCGCTTACCGGGCAAACACCATTTTAATAGACCATTGACCTCTCAATTGGGGACGGTAATTAAACTAAGGAAAAATTTAAAAAAACCGGCCCATAACTTTATCTTTTTTATTTTTAAAAATCTGCACTTTATCCTCTATTTTTTTTAGAATGTCTGATAATAACTTTTAAAATCCTAATTTAACAAAATTATATACCCAAATCCTGCATTGCATCTGTGATCTGCCCGACTCCTCTTAACCTTTGATATTGTGCTAATGTATGGTTTTTAAAATAATAAAGAAATAAATAACAGGTGACGGCATGTGTGACGCAAACGCAATGGAGTTTAGGGTTGTGTTGGGGCATTTGATATGAATCGCACCCACCAAAAGATAGCTAAATACAAGAGGCGGCTGATCAAACACAAGGTTTCAAATTCGAGCCATAAAGAGCAGAATCATCATCAGCTGATTGTGTTTCATAGTGGTAGGCATAGCTGCTCAGGGAGGGTAAAACCAATGAGTAATTCTTAATCTTCAACAAATTCTATAAAAAATAAGTCTATGGAGACGATATAACAAACTATGACTAACACAAAATTACATGAGTTCTTTAATAAGTACTATTTAACATATTAGTTTGTAAATTTCACTTTTATGAAAATTCTATAGGTGTAACACTACCTAAAACCTAAAGCCAAACCAGACCACATATATACTGACGAACTATGGTTTCAGCTGAGATGAAACAGACATGGACACATGGTTATAGTTATATTTCGACTTGGTTATGGCACATCTTAGCTAGTTGTTAGAATTTGAAAAGTTCTCCCCCATCCCGATGTATGGATGTCAAAAAAAGCCATACTATCCCCGAACCTGACTACGCAAACCCAAATCCGACCCTACTCTCAAAACTATGAAGAGAGCATGCGTTTAACTTATCCTACCCAACTCTACCTGCATTCTTCTTATATTAGTATGTTTACATTCAAAATATGATTTTATTTAAAAAATAAAATTATAATTTAACATAAATTATCTTATATTATTTTAGTTTATGATTTTTTAAGTATTAATTAATTGTAAATATACACATTTTTAAAAAATATGTAATTATATAAAAAAGAAGTCTAAAAAAATAAAACCTACATTTTAAAATGGGTTGGTGGGTACCCGAATCCGATTACTTGATGAGAGGGTTTAGGATTAGCTATACTAAGCCCAAATCCGGCCTATTGACATCCCTATCCACATGCACCTACCTAACCATTTGCTACAGTCGCAATTCCGCCAGGGACAAAAGAATGGACTTGATCATGCCTTGCAGTTGCACCATCTTCCCCATCATCTTCTTCTATATCCCACAAGAACCTAGCATAAGCTGCCAGAACATTGCTGCAGAGACAAACATAAAGCAAAGTGATTAACAGGACATCTTGCTTTCCCTGAAGATCACTGACTGCTGAAAGACTATCAAATATGATATGATTCAGTACTTCAGCACAGATCAAAATCTGACAATCTATCACACAAAGCGCAAGTGACTATTGTCATGGCATCATGGTCCATTATTTAATCTCATGTTTTTAGCTCCCACAATGACCAAAGTCTTAGCCTAGCGGTTAAGGCTTATAATTGTTATCAAGAGGTTCAAGGTTTAATCCAAACTCCCCTGGCCACCCTCTCACGAACCCTCAAACCCCACGCCCCATCCCAAAAAAAAAAAAATCAGCTCCCATGACTTTTTCCCCAACTGTATTCTCAATGAGTGATCTGCAAATTCTACAAGAAAATGTTCAAAAATTTGTTTCATATTCTTATACGTAGGCAAGAATCTCATTTACCTATTATCAGGAGATATTTTGATTGCTCGCTGAAAATACCACAATGTCTTTTCAGGATCGTGATGGAGTTGCCATACCAATCTGGCATACTCTGACATAACCACACCATCTTCAGGGTCAGTCATCAAGGCACGAGAGTAATATTCCTTTGCTCTTTCAAGGTCTCCCCTGCACTGAAAATTAAACAGGACTAAATCAAGGTTAGCAAACTTCTAGAAAAGAATGTAGCAGGTAAATCTGAATAACTCAAGCAACCTTAATCTTCAGTTAAGATATCTCGAGCTCTAGTTTGTCGCTATGCCCTAACCTCTAATTTGGTACAAACAAAAGTTCATCGGGGAAGGGGGCTACGCCACTTTGCACTTTCACCCTCTCAAGAAACAATCTCAAAGTTTTAATCATTTGGCTGGACTTGGGTTGGTCATGCTCCAAGGGATATCACATTCTCAACATCAAGCTCATAACAGAAGTTATAGCTAGTCACCACAGGCCTCCTGAGGTTATGTTGTTCAACTAGTACTACATCCAATCACAGATCTGTTGAAATGCTGAACAGGAAGGAAATTTCTTGATATGAGAGAGGACCACAGTTGCAATTCATCTAAACACCCAAGGGGACAGTCAACTAGAATTCATTACTTATGTCCTACTTAACATCCATCATCTTTGCTCTAGTCTCTTGGTACTATGTAAGTTCAGACTGGTACGTGCAGATGGTAAGAACTAAAGCTGCTTATGCCAGGGAAGAGAAAACAGTCACTATAGACTTACTTGGTATAAGTACCGAGCATACTTCTTCAGAATTGAAGGGCTGTCAGGATCTTGTTTAAGCAACCTCCTGTAATAATCATTGGCATAATCCTGGCCAGTCTCTGCTGTCGAGTGACTCCCATCATGGTCTCCTAATGCATTGGGATCTTGAACTGGATCAAGTACTTTAGTGGCTGCATCTTCGGGAAAGCTAAAGCTTTGTTTATCTCTAGCCTGGATAAAAAGCAAACAAGTATCATAATCTTCCAAAAAGCATGACTATTCAAGCCTAAGAGAAAACATTGAGAAAAACTCCTTGAAATTAAATTGAGAATACCTTAAGAAAAAACAAATTATAGGAAATAAAATGAAAATCACCTTAAAATAAGCAAATTGTATGAAATAAATCAAAGTCACCTTAATATCCTCTTGTGGAGCACCCTTTTCTACAGTTTCATCCTCTGTTTCCCATAGGAAGCTAGCATATGCTGCAAGAATGTTACTGGAAGAACACCGAGATGACTCAGATGAGATGTTAGCTTTGAACATTTCAAACTAAGCATTTACTAACTCTGCTGCAGGTCATCTAAATGTTTGAGTTATTACTTGAAATTCTCATACAAAGTAAATATTTATCTTCATTAGTGATATTAGAAACATATTCATGTTCTTCAAAATAAGGCTAGGAATGTAGGAAAAAAAATGGCTAACCTGTCATCAGCTGAAGCTTTAGTTGCGCGTTCAAAGTAATTCTGAGCTGTGTCCCGATCACGATTGAGTTCCCACTCCAGTTTGGCATATTGCATCAGAAATTCACCATTGTTTGGTTCCAGCAAGGTAGCAAAACGATAATATTCAATGGCTTCATGAGGATCTTTATTTAACTTTACCATTAAAAATGAGAAAATTGTTACTGGAAAGGGAAGGACACAATGTTAAATATAATAAGGACTATTATGAAAAACTGCTTCTATTAGATAGGAAAGCGCATTGCATCACCTTAACATCTTCATGTTGAGCCTCCCCTTGGTCGCTATCATCATCTAATTCCCAAAGGAAACTAGCATATGCTGCAAGAACATCACTAGAAACAGCAGGAAATGAACTGTCAATTATGAACCAGCCGAACCAGATGGGTTAACTCTGCTTCAGATCAGCTAGATGTGCGTCCTACAATTTCTTACCAAGTCCAACCACTTGGTGGAAAGCTAAGCTACTAACAATTTCCAAGAACGCCAATAAAATTCATCCAATGAATGACATCAAACAAGTAAAATGACAACTAACCTGTCTTCAGGAGAAGCTTGGACGGCAAGTTTAAAGAAATTCAGAGCTGACACTTGGTCATGATTGAGTTCCCATGTCAGTTTGGCATACTGCATCAAAAGTTCGCCATCTTTAGGTTCCACTAAGATAGCGCGCCAGTAATGTTCCTTGGCATCATGTAGATCTCCCTTGGACTGTTTGAAATGTAAAAACAAAAAAAAAAAAGGAAGGAAAAGAAAACCAAAAGACCACAATTCCTTGTTAATGAGATGGCAGGCGAGCGAGAAAGCAGGTGTGAAGGTAAGCCACTATAAGGTGTATAAGTAAATCTGAAGCAGAAGCGGGTCAATGCCCAGAAAGCACAAAAACTAGCTAACTTCTAACGGCTGCTATGAACAGTGTTGAAAGAATTGAATGAACAATGAGGAAACAAAAATGGTAAACAGGATTTTCCAAAAACAAGGTAGTCAGCTAAACTAATATTAGAAAAAGATCACCCAACCACATCAGAATTGCAAGCAGATTTAGGATAGTTTATGCTAACCATTCAAACAAATCAAATAAATATAGAGAGGGAAGACCTTTAAGTGCTTGGCATAATTTTTAAGAAACAAAGGGTAAGATGGGAACTCATCCACCAGCCTTTTACAGTAGCCTTCGTCCTCATCAACAGGGTTCCCTATCCCTAATGTTTCCAACGCCTCTTCATCTCCTCCGATCTTGAAACCTTGCAATCCTCCCTCCTCATAATCCTCTGCTTCTTCTTCGATCAGACCCATGTCAGAAACCTTCCTCCCGAAGCTGAAATCGCCCTTCTCCGCCGCCGAAATGCTGTCTCCGATAGTCACCGTTCGCTCCAATGGTTCCTGGTCATCATTCTCTCCATCTTCTGCCACTACACTGAAAGCTGAAAACGATGGAGCTGAAGGCAACATCGGATATTATAGAGCAAGCGATGGAGTTGAGCTCCGTTGCCCGATCCGATACTTCAGCGAGTATTTTGAACTCTGTGCCCAGGCACCGGCAAATAAAATAAACTCGAAAGCAAGCTACTAATTTGTAGCTGAAGCAACCTTTCCTCGGGCCCGTCCGTGGCGATGGGTGGTGGGCAACGCGGCGGCCGCTCGTGCACAGATTGAGACGTAAGTAAGAGGATTGCATGTGATTCCCCTGAACGGTACGCGCAGTCATCCCTCATCTATCTCGCTGTCGCTGTATTATATGTATATGTATATATATATATGTATGTATTATAAAAAGTACACGGACCATAAATGTTAAACGAATTTTTTACGTTTACATTATAAATTATTTTATTCTTTTAATGAAATTTAATTTTATTATTTTCTATTTAATTTGAGTTATATTGGCACTAAAATACTAAAATAAACTCTTAAGTTACCACTAAATTTTATTTTTTGTTACAAATTTACCCTTTTTTGATTTTATGTTAAAGAATTAAGTATTATATGCAATTCATTTTTGTTAATCTTAACCAAAACTCTTAAATTACCATTAAAGTTTTTTTTTCTGCATCAAACATTTAACTTGGTCATATATTACTATGAAACAATACCTGAAGTACAATAAATATTTTATAAAACATAAAATTTTAACTTAGTGAGTTAGATTCATTTCCTAGTGCTTGGCTCAGGCCAAGGAAATAAAGAGAAACACTATGAAAACATGAAAGACTTGTGAGGGCAAGGCATAGTGATGTATGTACTAAATTGAGGACTTTCAGGTTCTAAGTGCACAAAGAAAATAGACATAGAGTTGTTGCAAGAAAACAAAATTGGAGGACTACAATGCACACTTGAACTAGTGATGCTAGTGAAACTACAAATTAAGAATGAAAGCTTTCGGCCATGCAAAGTTGTAAGGGGACTAGTGGGATACTAGGCCAATTTTTGGTAAATTTCAATGATAACCGGTCAAATCTTGTCTCCTACTAAGGAATTAAGTCATCATTGCCTTGATTTGCCTAAATTGTACTTGTTATAGTACTCGGCCGAAACATACATGGGACTAATAGTCATTTTAAACTCTTTTAGTGAATGCTTGGCATTGTGAGCCAAGAAACAATGTTAGTACCGGAAGACACCTAGATTTTTATGACTAAAACAAGGTCATGGAGTATTGGAGGGTTAAATGAGCCATGCAAAAATGTGTCATGGCCGAGAAGCAAATTAAGCCCATTTTGAAGCCATTTGGCGTGTAACCGGCTAATGCATGCTTCCACCCAAACTTGGCACTTATTACCTTTCTTAGTTTTGGGTTAACCGAGTTCCTAATGTTCTTGGAAGTCAAGAGGGAGGTGCTGCCGAATCCATGCCAAATTCATGTTAAATGGGAGCTTGAATGCGAAATTGAGCTTGGCATCTCCATTCTTGGCACTAGGCGACCTAAGGATTCAAGTTGGAGTTTTGGTTTGAAGGAACAAAGAGAGGCCGAGGCATTCAAGCTGCGTTTCAAGGTAAAGAATCATAGTTCACTTTGTTTCCTTGGAAATTTGTCCATGCACAAGTGATTTTTGTGATTAAGTGATAGTTGAAATATGTTAGGAAGCTCATTTGAAGGACACATTTTGGGTTCAAGCATAACCGAGAAACTCAAGCTTTGATTAAAGAGGTAGGGTTCACTAATTTGCTTGTTTGCTTAGTAATATACCATGATTCAAGTGATAAAGTGGCTAAGTGATGGTTAATTTTGCAAGATGATCTTAGTTACTTGATGGGCTTATTGAGATGATTCGGTTCTTGAGTGTTGATTAGCTAATCACTATTGGCATGTGCTAGAAATCCTACTGAATGAGGCCAATTTGCTAGGCATTTCGGAGCTCTAGTGGATGTGGACTAAAATGGTGAAGTTTGAGTGCAATGGTGCACAAGGGCACATGCTATGGTTTCGGCCGAATGGGCATTTGTGGTGTGTGAGTGTGTATCTTGTGTGCTTGAGTGTTTCCATGTGCTTGCTAACCTCTTATTATCCATACTCTTGCTTATATGTTTCGGTTATACTAGTATGTTGTGTATTTTTGTGGTTTTAGTGTTTTCATGTTTTGTTTGCAGGGCATTGTGAGCTTGAGGAAGTTAAGTCTAGAGTTTTACACTCAGCTTAACTAAATAAACTCTTAATCGAGTTGTTATGGTAGTGAACTCTACTGAGTAATCTTTTACTCATTGCCCATACCTTTATGTTTCAGGAAATGATTCTTGGCTTGAGTAGTATTTGCTTGGTTATTGGCTTGTGTGAGTAGTGCTTGTGTGCTAAGGTATGTGCCAATGTGATGCCTGGCTTGTTTAAGTTCATTATAAGTCTTGTTCAAGGTTTCGGCCGAAACTTATATCTTAAGTTTGTGCATGCTATTTAGTGTGGGACTGTATAGGTGAACAACAATGGATGTGTGGACTATTGCTCTTATAGTGGTCTTTACTTTCATGACCATGAATATGGCTATAGGACTTGTGCTGCAGTATGTCTTGCTTTATCGCACACTTAAGGTTCTATTTGGAGAATAATGGTCTCGGTTTGTAAGCAGAACTTGGAGAGAGTTTGAACTTTGGTGAATTTTGGCATGTAGCCATGTTTTATGTACTCTATAGACTACTTTTGGTTATGTACATGTATGTGTAGTCTCGGTTGTACTTAGGTTTTGTGGTACTTGGAATATCTTGGAATGCCAAGTTATGCTTGTTAGTGTGGTTTTGGTTATGTAAATAATGAATGTTTATGGGCCAAGGTGTGGCATGTTTATATGAATGTGAAATGTGCCTTATGTTGTGAACCTCTCATTTATTGTTCTTGGCCAAATGTTCATTTGCACTTAAACTTGGGTTTCCAAACTTATTGATACCTTGGGCTTCTTGGTTGCCATGCACTAAGTAGTACACTTGAGCTACACACATCCTAGACACTTAAATACATTGGGTGTTTGCCTTGCTTGTCATGCAAGTTATTAAATTACAGCCTTGCTTGTTTTGCAAGATAGTAGTATTGGGCCTTGCTTCTGTTGCAAGAAACTGAACATGTACCCCAAAAGCCTCCTGGGCCACTTCCCAGGCCCATTACCTTAAGAAAATAAGACTTAGGGTTAAGTAACATTGGTTGGCCGAATTGTTTGTTGCTAATAACAACCCAGAAAACTCTAGTTGTTGTCACTAATTAAATAATTGGGTGAGTGTTATTTAAATGAAGGGGCCAGAGCTTGTGTGAGGTGTGACATAGTGCATTTCAAAACCTTTCATAGCCAAATTTGTTGTTTGAATAAAAGACTTAAATATAAGGTAAAGTTCATGTTAAAGTCTGTACCACTAAATATTTTATAAAACTTAAAATTTTAACTTAGCATTTCAAAAATCTTTAGAGCTAAATCTTTTATTTGAATAAAATATTTAAATATATGACAAAAATCATGCTAAAATTTGTACTACTACACAATGTACCTTTAACTGTAAAATTTTTATCAACTAAGTTTCTTTCATTTTACAACTAGGATGAGCATATAACATGAAAACTTGTTATCCGGAAAAACTCTTCCTAAAGTTTCACACAAAAATCTATAAGTATTGGATAGTAAAAAATAATTTTAAGTATAAAAAATATATATTACAAGTTTATGTGAACATTACATAGTAATTAGCCTATAGTTTTTCCTTTATCCTAAAACTATAAGTATTTTCCAATGGAATTGGCCCCGGTAGATGATGTATATGTACGCCTAGCATGCCACATCATCGTGGTCTCAAGTCGGCTCTAATATCATCTGTAATGACCCAAATTCAAAATCAACTAACAGAGGCTTTAATATCATCCGTAACGACTCAAATCCAGAACCAACTAACAGAACACCTTCCCACACACATGGACTATCATTTGAAAAATGATAAACGGTATGTGCTTATACTCTGAAACTTGATCTATACATTTGCATAAAACTTCCAACATTTTCTCTCATATGAGATATGAGGTTGTTACAAATTTTATATTTTCTATTTAATTAAATTTATATTAGTATTAGGATTCTAAAAATAGAAAAAGAAAAGAATCAATTGATAAAGATCTAAATATGTGGTTGCCTATTTAATTAAATATTTAGTAGTATTAAAATACTAGAAATATAATAAAAGAGGAAAAATGTAAACTTGTATGCGTTTAACGTTTAGTTTTTAAGAAATTTACTATTTTGACAACTAAACTTGAAATTTACTATTTTGACAACTAAACTTACTTTGTCCACAAAACTCAATTAATTTTAATAAGTATGACCTAAATTTGTTCTACTATAAAAAAATATCTTTGAATATTAAATTTTTATCAATTAAGTTTTTTTCCAACTTGGATGAATATATACTTTGAAAGCTTATGTATTTGGTCCATCTTAGAGTAATTATATGATTTATGTATGACTCAAACACATATTATGAGAAAATAAAAAAAAATTATTATTGTAGCAAAGGTCATTGTGAAAAATTTTAGGAAAATTTTTTTGGCTTCTAGAATTAATTGCTTATATTATAATAAAAATGAATTTTAGTAGCAATTTTTTTTACATTTTCCAATGTTTTTAAAATATTGGAAAAATTATAAGATTTATTTTTCCCACATGGTCATCCCTTTTAATATTGTAGCACAAAATTTTATTCATAGCAACTAATAATTATATTTCTATACTAAATAATATAAAAGTATTGTTTCCATTTTTATTATTTTTTTAGAGCCAATCAAATCTTAAAAGTTCTATCAAAAGTGACATTATGCGTGAATTGTTTTTTGGCTTTAATTTTTTGGCAAAATCATTACTTTAACAACAAAATTTAGTTAAATTTAACAAATATTTCTCAATTTTTGATAAATTCTTTTGAACATCCATTTTTTCGTCAATTAAATTCCTATTCCCTTTGCTTGCCATTCAAACTCAATAATACTAATACTTAAAACTTATAATCTTTAAGCAATAGTTATTTATACAATGAATAATAATAATAATAATCTAAATTTTTAATTTTATTTACAAAAAATAAAAAATTTTAACAATTTTTTTTTCACTATGAAGCGTTATATGAATTTAAACTCTTAGTTTCATCTATACCAATTGGGGCCTCATACTGTTAAGTGGAATTAGAGTTATGTAGTTGACTTGACCTACTTATTAGAGAGTTATAAGGTTTTATGAATGCTCTAACTTGAAGCTTTGGGGTTTAAATGATACACTTGAAAAACAAAATAGATGGTTGTTTGAAGTTAATTAGTCCAAAATTACTTATTTTTATTTTTATAAAATTTTTATATGAAACTAATATCATTTGAAAACAAATTCTATATATGTATAGTAAATTATTGAATAACATTTTGATAGTGTAATTACTATGAATTTTTCACTTATTCAACATAAAAGATTAATTAAAATTCAATTACATCATAAAAATGTTTTTCAATGGATTATTATTATTATTGTAATACCCCATATACTATATAGAGAAATGTGGGAAGCCTTATATGGGTATATAAACTTACTTTCCAAAGCATAAACATCTAGCATTTATCATTTTCCAAATGATAGCTCATGTAGTGTGGGCAGGTTTGGACTTGAATTATTACAAATGGAATCAAAGTTAACCAGGGACTGTGAGGTGGTATATTGGGTGTGCACATGCATTATCTACCTGAACTGATCCTGGATTAGAGAGGTTACTTGGCCAAGGGTCAAGTAATATTCAATTAGAAAGGTTATTGGTTTAGGAGACCAAGTAATCTGAGTGACCCAAATGAGAACTTTCGGTACATAACGGGGGAGTTTGTAGTACCCCATATACCACATAGAGAAATGTGAGAAGTTTTATGTGGATATATAGACTTATGTTTTAGAGTATAAGGACCTAGCACTTATGTTTTTTACAAAGGATCACCCTTGTGGTGTGGGCAGGTATTCATCGATTTTGGACCTGGGTCATAATTATTATAATAATTATTATTATTATTATTATGTAGTATTAATTTTAGATAATATTGATTCCAGGCAAACAGGCTATAAAAACATTTTTGGATTAATCTGACTTAATACTAAATGAATTAGATCTTTATCTTAATGGTTAGATTTAAGCTTTTTTTGGTTGATGTTCTATGCTTCAATTCTCTTCTTACAAGTTAGTTTTGTACGTCAAGAATCGTTTGACATACACTGAGAGTGTAATTAAGGTTTTTCTTACTCAATTATAAATATATTTTTACCTTGTCATTTCTATCTAACTAGAAAAAATAAATAAATTCTTATGAAATATATTGAGGAAGTATAAGACCTTAACTTTGTCAAACTACTAATTTTCACACAAAGAGAGTAAAGAACAACAAAAAAAAAGGTGATTTTATTTTTTGGCTTTAGTAGATTTATTTAAAGTTATATATTAAATATAACTTTCAATGGTGAAAAAATATAAATAGCCATAATAAGTTAAAGTTTTGCAACAAATATGTCCTTGATTAATTTATATATATTTTTGGGACTTATCCTTAAACATAAAGATTTTTTTATTTTTTGTGCTTTTAAACTTGAACAAATTATCTTAATTAGAACTTAAAAGTTACAAAAACCTCATAGTTATGTCTATTTGAATCAATGATTTAAATATGATAAAACTCAGAAAAAGTATGAATATGTCAAAGTGTTGACAACACTTTTATCCTTAAGTTTTATTTTATTTTCATCTGTTAATTAGACTCAAATTTGCCATTTGCTATTAATTACATTTTAAAACACTAAAATTATGTAAAGAAAAAAAATAAATAAAACAAACACTATAAGAAAACATACATTTGGAAAGAAAAAAAAGTCATTGGTAAAAGTCCACTTCTCATTATAAAATATGTTTGGCAGCCAAAATTTGTTGTTGCAACTTTCATTGCTAATGAAGCCATCATGTAAAGCTTTTGCAATGACTTTAGTGACTCATTGCGAAAGATGCACGTTTTTTCAACGGTATGCAGGTATTGCTTTTTTAATTTTATAACAAATCTAGTCTTGTTGCCTAAAATTTATGCAACAATTGTAGTGAGTCATTACAATATTATTTCTGTAACAATATTTGGTGTTGTTAGATAACTCTGTTTGAAGTATCTTTTATGTCATTGCAACGTCAAATTAGTAATGGTTTTTGCTTAATTACGAAACACATGCAAATTGTTCTCATCATGACTCTACTACTACTAGAGCACAATATCTCATAAGCTGGTATATTTATTTATATCATGCTCCAGCAGGATATAGCCCACACTAATCCACGTCATAAATATCAGTCAACTGCTCTCAATTTCGATTTAATAAACATTGTGTTCCTGAACATATACATAAATATTAGTAATATTAAATTATCACAGCTACTCAAATATCTCAACAACTATAATTCTTGCTTGTTACACTTACAACTAGCAGTAGAAATTTAGTACCCTCTAGTACTAAATGATTTGCTTTAGTCTTCACTTCAAGTTATGTATCAGTACCACTTTATCAGTTCATCCTTTCCTTTTTTCATCTCTCACATCCTAAGCTATTGTACTCTATACAAGAATACAGCTCCTCACTTTTGGATCAGGGGGTGATTAATGCCAAACCTTGAGGCATCACATTCACACTGAAAATTCATAAAACCAAGCTAAATTTCAGATAAACTTCTGGTTAATGCTTTGCCACATAAGAAATAATAGCACAGTAAGTTGGTCCAGCCTGTTTAAACTTGTTATTGCATAATTTCTCATGTTTTTCCTTTATTTAAACTTGTTGTTGCATAATTTAGATGTGTTGCATTTTTTTTTGTTGCTTATTTGAGTTTGTTTAAAAGCTCACTATCTTATAAGCACACTGAAGTTGTTGTTTTTTCATTGTTTAACTAATGATTCTTCTAATCATGTGACAAGTGTACTGTTCACTTGACAAATTCTCTCTCTATATATATTACTTTTTGGACTTCTTCAAATATAAATTTTTAATTGATATACAAGTTAAATGAATAATCACTATTAGCAAAATAATACTAACTAATAACTTGTTTTTAATAAACTTTTTTTCCCAACAACTACTGTTGGGGTCTTAGAAAAAGTAAGGTTGTAACAAGTATAAGGAACTAACTAGACAATATACAGTTAGGCAATGAAGAACTTAATAAGAAGCTGAGCAACAACATATAAACAAAAGATGAATCATATGGTTAGTAGACTCCAAGAATAACTTTAGAAAGCCATGATTCATCAATGAGTATTATTTGCAACACTAGCCTGAAAATTGAAATTAACAGTAAACCAAGATGTAATTAGTATATATGTTTTGCTGTAAATGTGATTTTGGCACCCAAAAATCTTCATGAAAATAATTATGCACACAAAAATAATAATATAATTATCGTGTCAGTTAAAGAAACAAAATGGAGAAGCATGCTCCATAATTAAAGAAACAAAATAGAGGAGCACTAACCTTTTAAGCCTAATAAAATAATGTTGATAGTGCTATACAAGTATGATAATGCGTTAAGGGCTAGACAAGTGTCATAATGCATGAAGTGTCATTGACATTTGACCCTAGTTAAATACGATGTCTCAAAGTAACTTATCCCATGTGTATCATAAAATTCTTCTCCCAAATTTATCTCCAATTTCCTATCATGAATTTTGGCTTCTTTCAAACACTCCCACTCTTGGGGTTGTACCTTTGGATCAAGACGGAATTCTATGGAGTTTTCCAATTGCACATGGTAAGATTAGATGCACATGATTTTAGATATAAATTATCATTTATATCCCAAGGTTTTGAGTCGGATAAATATCACTTCTCTTCCACACAAGGCTCACCAAGTTCTAATTTTTGGCGCTCTTTCTATTTTGTGGTGCAAAAATCTACTCTATATATACACTTCTACAATAAAAATAAACCCTCATATTGGAATTGTGAGGTCAGTGTTCATTGAAGGTGAGTGAAAAAACTAGGGTTATTCCTTCTTTTTTTTTTTGATTGAAACCTTAGAAAATGAGTTATCTAATAAAGATTAGTTTTTTTTTTGCTGCTTAGTGATTGTGATTATGGTAGGGTTTAGTGTTGTCAGAAAAAGAAAGAGAATGGCTAATCGACCAAGACCTACAAGAATGATTGGTAAATGTGATAATGGCTAACCAACCAAAACCTACAAGAATGATTGGTAAAGGTGATTTTAATTGAAGTCCACATCAACTGAATCGGGAGACTACAACCAACAAATTAAGTGCCATCACCAGGTAATAGAAACAAAAAGTACTCTCATCCTGCTTATTTAATTTTCTAATATGTTTTGACTGTAGTATTGTTTTCCTTGTAACAATTGTAACATGATGTTTGTTTTCAGTTACTTGTTCTCAACTCATTTTGCAAACTCAAATCTTTTATTTTTAAAATTCAACTAATTTCATGTCTTCTGGTTTCAACCAATATTGTATAGTACTTAGCAGAGGTAGATGGTGACCTAAGAGGGTTTCTCAACGAGGGATTTGCATTGCTATTGATATGAAGTCTTTTGAAGAGATCATTTAATTCTTTTTATACTTGAATTTATACTAACAGTCCAAAACTAGAAAACACTTGTTAATATGTTGTTAACTTGCAGGTTTATTGCTAAAAAACCTCAAGAACTGTAGAAAAAAAAAATAGAAAATTACCTTTAAAGATTTAAATGATCAATTACATGATGAAATAACAATGGTCAAACACAATGACACAAGTACTGCCCACCAATTAAATTTGAGAAAAAGTATTGGAAGCATAATTTGTGGTGTGTGTGTGTACACACACACACACACACACACACACACACACCACACACACACACACACACACATACTGATGGATGTTAATTTTGTGGTCAAACATGTTAACTTTTTGTCAACTTTGATCATCATTTTTTACCTCACCACTCAACATTTTCGACTAATTCTTACTTTGTTCCTTCATTTTGTAGGTTGGAGAAGTGGATCGTTGCATTGAAATGGCACTGAGACGAGCAGAATGAAAAAGAGGCATGTAGAAGTTAAAGTGGATGTATAACTATAAGGCATAGGCATTAGGAGTGAGGCATATGCGTCACAATTCAAAGTGTTCCTGGTTGAAAAATCACTTCCTGAGGCCTAGACCCCAGGCACCATCGAGCCTGGAAGCCTAAGCACCAGAGAGCCCCTTCTTAAGGTCTAGGCCTCAGACACCTTTGAGCCTAAAGCCTAGGCACTAAAAGACCCAATCTTAAAGCGCCTAGGCACTAAAAGACCCAATCTTGAGGTGCCTGGGCTTGCTATTGGCCAAGGGTTTCTATCCAAATTGGTTGGTGGGGGTGAAAAAGACATTTCCAAGAGTAGAAAAATCTAGAACCCAGCAAAAGAACTCATTCTTCTTCTTCATCTTCTCATCTTAGAACTAGGTTTTCTTCTTCATCTTTTCTCTCAACTTTCATCATCTTGTGGAGGCATTTGTAGAGAGTTTCTTGTAGGAGGCTTGGAGCTCTTGAGGATTTCTTGAAGACTTGAATAGTCAAGCTCATTTAGTCCACTTTGGTTCCTTCTTTCCTTTTCCTTATAGCTAGACATGGATGTTATTTTGTATATTTTTATGATTATGTTTAGTTTGATTATGTAGTAGTTCTCTCTCTACACTTTCTATCATTGTAGCTACTTGAATTGGTTATGTTGGTTGAATTAATGGTTATTTATCTTTAATTTTCCTTATTTGCTTATTTACTATTCTCTTTGAACTCATTATTGTGTTGATTGATTAAGGGTCCTAGTCAATTGTACCTTAGATTTTTTTAAACTCTTGGAAAATATTAAAAGGAAATGGAATTAGAAGAATAGTGTGGTGACCATGGGCGTGCTAGAAGACTAGCCTAGGACATTAGGTGAAAGTAAATTGAACTTGTAATACCTCTCTTGAACTAGCAATTCGGATGGGAATCCATTGTAGTTTATGCTTGGGAGAATGGCCACTTTCCTTGGGAAAGTAAGGGCATAATTAGTTAATTTCACCAACAAGTATGAAAACCAAACCATTAGCCTTAATTCACTAGCTAACCAAGTCAAATAGTGAAAACCATAGGAAGTATGTTTTATTAATTCACTAGAAAACCTATAATTTACATTGTGTTTGTTGTTTTTTTTTACTAGTGATTTAAGTAGAGTTTCAAACTTAGTTATTTTCATAGTGAGTAAATCATCAATTATTGCTTGTTTAGCTAAGTTGAGTTTCAAGGTAGTGGTAATTGGAGAATAATACAAATTAATCCTCATGGGAATGATATCTTATTCACTCTATCTACACACGTCTAGTGCACTCACGGATTAGGGTTTAAAAACTCACAAGAAGTTTTTGTGTACACACACACACACACACACACACACACACAAAATAAGTATTGAAGTGTATATAACTTAAACTTGTTAACATTAATTTGTTTATTTTGTATTGCTATCGTAGAGATTCAAGCCATCAACATTGGAAATCTAATAGAAATACATTCAAGAATCGCCAAAATGATACTTTTACTCGGCTCAGTAATGATGTCAGTAATGATGATGATGCCACTATATCTCTAGATGAAGTCGGAAATAAAGAAGAAGATGCACCTAGGTAATAGGTTTATTTCTTGAAACAAAGATACGTGTATACATTGAGATTATCAAAATGATTCATAAGCTTTACTTAATTTCCCCCAAGTGACAAGATGATAGATGTCATGGGAAATGATGGTGATGAGAGTGAACCATGTGATGGTCTTGAAACTAGAACAAAAGATGTTGTAAATGGTGAAACACATCAACTCGTATCACATTATTTATTTCCTTGTATTTACATATTTCTTGTTCTATTAGTTACTCTAAAAGCATCTGTTGGCTGATCCTTTAGGCCATTTGAAATCTAAAACAAATGCAGTTTGCAAGCAATACAAGGGCAAAAAACTTGATTGTATGACTAAAGGTAGGAAAATGAAAATAAGAGTTTACATGGCTCCAAATATGAAGCGTGTTGTAAGACCCTTTGCATGTGATTTGGTGAATTATTGTAGATTTATTATAAGAACACAAACATCGCTAAATGCTAAAAACTGGGAAGAAGTATGGGAGAAAACTGGTGAGGTGATGTTAAAACAAGTCGAGGTAATTTACACATATTGTTATATATTTTTCTTTAATTCACAATAGCACTAATACTTTGTAACTGGGAGAAAAGGCTTTTTGAGCCATCTAGACTCCAAACCAAAACAGTTAGAAGGAAATTTGTGTAGGCTTGTGCAAGAAAGCTTATGGATATATTATGAAATCTTGAATTGATGAATAGATTGGTTCCTATAACACATCACAAAACTTTGCTATATTTTCTTTAGGGAACGATTTTAATACCAGATGAACGAGGAGGAGGCAAAGAATCAAGATGAGAATGTACAAAATCAAGAAGAGAATGCACAAATTCTAGAGGAGGTTGTAAAAATTCAAGAGGAGATTACAAAAATGCAAGAGAAAAATAAACGAAGGTTTAGGCATTTTTGTGAAGATATGATGTGAGTGCTTATATTTGACATAAGCATAATGCACATAAGAAATACAAACAATTTCACACCAATAAAGAGCGGTTAAGAAATCTTCCTAAAGGTGTTCCAAAAGATGAGTGAAAATATTTAATTACACATTTTGGTTCCAATAAGTTTCAGGTTTGCTTCTACATTTACAACATGTGATGTGTTCTTTATACGACTAACTATCACTTTTTGGTAACACGGTCTTACCTTGTTCTAGGAAATTAGCTTGAGAAATTCAAAAAATGCTCAACAAAGGAAGCAAAAGCATACAACTAGGAATGTCTCCTTTGTTGAGATAGAGGAGGACATGGTTTGTTTTGAATTATTAATTTTTCAATCATCTAGGTTCATTTCAATTATATAAATTTTTTATAAACTAAGTTACTCCATTCACCTCAAATTCTTTACACCATTCACTTTTTAGCAATTAATCTATGATTTTTTATTTTCAATATTTTAGTATATAACTGAAGAACCTTTATATAAGAATGATAAATTAAGACATATAGTGTCTAAATATATTTTTTTAAAATTTTTTCTAACAAATATTAATATAAATAAATTCAAGTCAAACTATATAAAAAAGTCAAATGGTACAAAGAATATGAGACAGAGGTAATAAGATTTTCTTAAAAATATAGCGGGATTCGGTTAGTGGAAAGAAGCCTCCAATTGATGAAATCTGGATGTGACAACACATAAAACATCAAAGGAAAGAAAGTTCATTTGGTTAAACCCAAAATCTGAGGAGATATAGGTAAGCAAAAATTTGTACTTGTTGGTTTTGAGCACGTGTTGTTTATAGTGTTTGTGTTTGATTGGTTAACATGCTTGTTCATATTAGGTTAAGTTGACAAAACAAGTAAAAAAGCCATTTGAAGAATACTCCCATGACACAGGAACAAATGTATGATGAAGCATTATGAGTGTGGTTTGGATATCGTCGAGGGTTTAGATGTAGGAAGAAATGATACACCAAGGCTCAACTGTTGCTTACTACAAGGAACAATTGAAACATGAATTAAAAAAACGTGGCAAGCAAAATAACAAAATACAAGACTTTGAAAAAAAAATTAGAGAAAAAGCAAGAAAACTATGATTGATTGAATGCTTTAATTGGTGCATCTTCATCCTCTATTGTGCCAGAGACTAAGGTATTTTAACTTAGATAGTTGATAAAGATTGAATATTTTAAACATAAAATTTTGGTGTACTTTTGGTGAGATAGTGCTAATTATTTTTTTCCTTTTTTTTACAAGGCCAATGAGACGGTGCTTCAAATAAATAGAATTATTTACTTACAGACTTAGGACCATTTTATTAGATTTTGGGGTTGTTAAATAATTTTGGTTATCTTTATGTTTTTATTTGAATGACTAGTACACTTGGCTGATCATCTTTTAAGGTGTCAGGAACTATAGTTACTTTGAATTGATGGTTTAAGCATAATAAGTTAGCAACATTGAAGCATATGTGTGGAAATGAATAGTGTGTTTGATATAAAACTACATGCCTGCTTTCAATATAGCTTAGTTCAGTTCTTCATTCTACCTATTTAATTCCCACTGCCACTAGTCCATGTAGAAATCATTCTCGAGAATCTAAGGAATACAATCTAGTGAGACATTTATAGTCATGTACACACAAGCTCAAACATGCCTATTTTTTAATGTTGACTTTCACATGGGCACTTTTCATGATACTATTGATATCTTACAGTTCAATTATCTCTGTCGGACTGCCACCATAGAACTCTGCAGGAATTCCTTTGCTGTAATTTCAACTTTTGAATCTTTTCCTAGCAAAGAGTTGTACGTAGGAATATGCATTCGAATATGAGTAGAATGTTCACTTGTTCTTCCTCACTTTGGAAAATGGACTTGCTCATTTTGCCTAGTTTTGCCCTACAAATGTGTATTATGACATTAGTGGTGTATTAATGCCATTAAAAGCATGAGGGTTTGTTAACCTTTTCTAAAAAAAAACAAGTGTCAAGCTAAAAGAGAAATCATTTCTAAATGCACAATATAGCTAGGCATAAAAAACATTACAAATGTATATGTGATTTATATCACTGAAAATACCAATTGTTACAAAAGTGCACATTTTTGTAATAGAAATTCTGGTCATTACATTACAAATAAATTATATGTTTTGCAACAATAAACAAAAAGTCATTGTGTAAAATGCTAATAATTTGGCAACAATAAATATCCATCGTTATAAAAAAAAATGCACTTGTTTGTAATAGAACATTTATTTGTTACATTAAAAATTAAATTACACATTTGGTAATGACAAATAAAAAGTTGTTGTGCAAAATACTGTATTAAATTGGTAACAACAAATATTGTTGCTACGAAATGTGCACTATTTGTAACCACAAAATGCAGTCTTTATGTAAAAAAAAAACTATATATTTGGTAATGAAAATTAAAAAATGGTTACAAAATAGAGATGTTTTGTAACAATATTTTTAAGTGGTAATAAATATTTTTAACTTTGTTACCATATGTATGTTTTCTTATAGTGAAAGTGATGACAACCTATCATGAAACCGAATGTCATAACATCGAATATATTTATGCAGCGATAAAAGTCATAGTTAAAAGGTTATTTTTTATTGGTAAAATATGTTCTGTAATGATAATTTGTTGTTGTAGACTTTGTTACAAATGAAATCGTTATGTAAAATATATGTAACAATTTTTGTGAATTGTTATTAAAAATTACAATTTTTTGCAACGACATTTCTTGTCATTACATAATTTATTAGTAATAAATATAGTGTCATTTCTTAACTTTTGTGCAATGACTACATGTCATTCTTATACCTTTTTTTATATTAGTGCTTGATGTTATAATGCAACCCATTTAGTACTGAGTTTTATACTTTTGCAGAATCAATTCCATAACAATTCTCTCTTGGTTACAAAACAGATATTGTAACAACCATAGGTTGTATTATAGCTTACTTTCACTGACTAACTTTTAGTTATAAGACATGACATGTAGTGACATTACTCAATTCCAAATAATATTGAGTCACAATTAACAACTTTAATACTACTATTACTACTACTACTATTACTACTATTATACATACATCCATAATAAAGATATCCAACAATCATTAAAATTAACCAAATCAAAGACAAAATTATCATACAATAATGTAATAAGCAATATCCTTCAATAGCCTAAGTATACAAATGATTGTCATTCATTTTAACTTGCCATATACAAAAACTACATATATCAAACCTAGCACTAGAAATAGAAATATGCTAAAATATTTTCACTTTTAAATGTTTTTCTTGATCTCTTCAAATTCACTCATCTGAAAAAAGATAAGAAAATTAAACATTTACACTCAATTCATTTTAACTTAAGTCAACATAATCTAAAATGGTTTTAAATATTTTTCACCTAGAACCAATTTCATTTGAAAGCCAATATTATATAGGTGTAATAATCCATTTGAAACAAAATTTTTATCATATTATTAAATTTCTATGAAATTTTCTTTTTCATGTTTAAAAAAGAAAAAAATCATAAAAAATTAATAGTATTATAAAAATTTTACAATCAATGGATTATTTCACCTAAATAATATTGACTTTCAAATAAAATTGGTTTCAAGTAAAAAATATGTAAACATAAAAATAAGTTGTTTTGAATTAAGTTGGCTTAAGTTAAAACAAATTGGTCCTTAGTACTACGGATTCACCATGAATTCAAACAAAACCAACAAAAAAGTTTCAAGGTAATAAAGAGGTTTTCCAGTCTTACTATTCAATTTCTTGAACAACTTGTTGTTCAACCTCTCATAAGTTCCCTTATTCGTCACCAAATTTCTTCAAAACAAAGGGAAAAGTAACTCCACTTAAACCTCTAAAACATATAAAGAAGCTGACAAGTAAAAGCTGACAAACAAAACTCAACTAGAGACAAGCAATATCCCAAAACATCAATCCTAGGAATAGAGAAATTATGCTGCATAATAGAGAAAAATATCTTATAAGACATCCATCTAACAATGCAATAAAAAATAGAAGGAAATTTAAACTTGAGCTGAGCAAAAATACCAAGAAAAAAGAGCACCCTACAATATTAACTCCTCTTTTGGGACTAGCTTCAAGGAAATTCATTTCTTCCCCTTCAAATTGGCTCACAATTCATAAAATCATGCTAAGATACTTTAGAATAAAAAAAATTAGTGATAATAAAAGGGAAATAATTTTGGGGGGAGACACCTACTGAACCATTTCTCAAATGGTTGGATAAAGTGAAAATATCACACATTGTACTTTATCATCACATAAGTGTATGTGTTGGGGGGCAGGGAAGGAGGTAATTACATGGAATTTGAGTATGAAGTAAAAACATAAAACAAGAAATAAAAAGATACAACTTCGGGTAGACATACCAGTAAGAGGTAGTACATATCCTTTCTATATTCGAGATGCTTTTAGTATTCTAACTTATCACAAGATAGTAATAATCCTTCTCAAATGAGTTAAGCTTTTACAAATTATTGTAGCTTGAACAACAACAGTGAAGAAGCAATAATAAAACTATGGACCTATCAAAATAATCAGGTAAAAAACATATGCCAACAATCATTAGCCTTGTTAAGTGTAAATGAAAAAAAAAACCAATTTCACTTTATTGGATGTCAAACATTAGGAAATGAAAAGTATATTCTCTTTTCCACATACTTAGATTGACTATAAGAATATATTTAACTTTATTCTCTCCATTCTTTATAAATAATGAATCAATAAATTTAGGAAACTAACTTCAGCAAAGTCTCATTACCAATTCTTTTAACAATTCTTTTAACTTTATTCCCTCTAATCTCTGTAAATAATGAACTTGATAAAACCTTGAGATTATGGTCTCATGGTGCTTCTTCTTGTGTTTATTCAACTTTCTGCCAGCACCAATTTCTTGGATGATGTAAAAATGTTTTGATAATTTAAATATATTTACAACATATTACTAAAATAGTTAGCTTACAAAAAATTGGGCTCAAGAAGCTACATATATACATATTAGTCAGATTTAAAGACATGGAGTAGACTTGTCACTACTATTTGAATTCTATTTCAAAGAAAGAGTTAGAAAAGCAAGAACTGTATGAAGTTGACAACAAAGCTTTTTTGGAACCTAAGTTTCAATTCACCAATTTGCGAAACTAACATCATAAACAATCTTTGAAATGCTTTACATGACTATTGGAATCGGTTCCCTAAATAGTGTAGAAGTTACTAATCATGTAGGAAAAAATGGAAAAATTGAAGTGCATCTAAGACTTTCCACACTTGGGCTAATAAAAAAAAGAGAGAGAGATGAAGAAGAAAAGCAGTTCCACACAATTAAACCACTACTAGAAATACAAAGCTTTAATCATGGAATTCTATAAAAGAACTTTTATCTAACATTCATCAAACAGTTACTAGCTATCCACTACAAAACAACCAACCTAAATCGTTTGTCAATTTTCAACCATGATACGAATAAAAAATTACAACAATAAAATACCAGAAACCTGTAATTTTTTATCCTAAATTGAATAGAGGTCAAATTCTTAATTTCTATACGAAAATGAAAAAAAAAAACAAAGGGGCTCTAATTGATTTGAATAAGAAAATAAGTTAATAGAAAGAAAATTAATGAGAAAGAGATAAGAGAAATCACCAAAATTAATTGTTTCTTGACGCCCTACACTACAGCCCCTGACAGTCGAGAATGAAATCAAGGCCGAAGACGATGCAACCATCATCAGCCTCTATTTCCCTTTGTTGGAGATTTTATTTCAATAAAAAATAATAATGCTTATTAATAATAAATATTTTTAATACATTAGTCGTTTGTCTCATTAGTGCTTTTGAACTCTCATTTACTTACCTTTTAAAGCATATAAATGTAGAAATTAAAAGTCCAAATGGCTAGGAGTTTAATGATGTGATTATGGCTTTTAAACATGACTGTATATATATGTGCTTGTTTTATCTTCATTTCATATACACATTCTTGGCCTCCCGATCTCTCTAATTTTTTAGATTGTTTCATAAAAATTATTTTTTCTATATATCTCCAAATTATATTGGCTAAAGAAATGTGTGAATGAAGCTTTACTTCATAACAGTACATGTGCATATGGAGTTATAACAAGATGGTTGGGCTGTTTTATCTTGAGGGTAGTGTGACTAAGGCCATTGCACCGGTATGACATGAAATATCCAAAAACGAGTGGGTAGACCCATGACTCATTCAATTATAGTTGATATTTTTCCTATTTCTTACCTATTTCACTCTCTAATATCTATTAATTTTGTGTTACAAAATTGTCTATTTTCAAGTTGTCCGTGAGGTCAATTTTTTTTTAATTTTTATATTTTATTATTTGTGAATTTATAATATTTCTATGGTGCAAGAACAATACTTTTAATTAACCTACACCCTATTTCGCGTCAAATCTCTCAGTTTGAGCAAGCCATCGTTACCTCGCTAGTAAGCAGCCATTACTAATGTTTAAGCCAAGGTAAGTGGCGGCAGCCCTGTTCTTTTCTAGTTTCCCTTCGACCCATTCCTCTATCTCTTTTTCTCTCTCTCGCCCTCTATGCCATCTCCACCGCCACTCTACACTTTGTTTCTAGATTGAGTGTTTCAATTTATCCTATAATCCAACTTGGCTAAACCACAAATGAAAACCTCTGACCTTTATTGTATTTTTGAATTAGGCTCAATTGTTGTCTTAAACTCATAGATTAGCCCCTAAAAAAATTAGTTTTAGTAATGAAAAGTACATGTCGTTGCGTAAAGAATAAGTAATTTGCAGCAACTAACTTTGTCGACATAAGCATGCATATACTTCTTGTAATGAAGAGTTGGTCATTACCTAAAAGATTACAAGTTTATATTTCATAATGGCACACAAGAAGTCATTGCGAATCAAAGGCCTTTCACAACGGCTTTTTAAATTGTTACAATATTTGGTTATAAAAAATATGTTCTCTTGTAGTGATATATTAGGAAAATAAGATTAGTATTTGAAAAGAAGAAAATAGAAAAAAGAATTAGTATTTGAAACAATCACATTTGAATCGGCCATAAAATTGAGGACAAGGGTAGACTTTGAAACCATGGAGGTGAGTGTATTTTGATTAAAAGTCAAAAGTAGGGTAACTAAGGCTTTTGTGTAATGTATAGTTATTTATAGTTACATGTGTTTGAAAAAATTCAATGTTTACTTACTAAATCTATACTTTGACATCATGACCTATATTTGTGTCATACTCCTTAAAATTTTTTATTATTACTTGAATTTCTTATTGAATGTCTCACCAATGGACTTAGCTTATTTTTTTTTTATTTTGAATAGAACCTCAACAAAATTTATTGAAATATTAGATTATGTTGCTTTAAAAAGTCAATCTTATGATAATACATTAATGGTAAATATGTTTAATTGTTCATAACATCTTTATTTTAATACTTTATTTTTTGAATCTAAAGTATAGAACTTAAGATAACATTTACAAACTTAATTTTTAATAAAATTAAAAAATATATAATACTATTAAGATATTAAATCAAGATATTTTCTTTACAAATTATATACTATTAAAATTTTACAATAAGAAAAGGAATTTTGGCATCTTTGATAAGATATGAAAGGCACCAGGAAATTATTTATATGTACTATAAAAAAAACTTCTATAGTTTTTTTGTGGCCTGCATTACCTATAGTATATTTTATATTGCATTATCATCATCATCATTATTATTGTTAAGCAAAAATCTAATACAATGAGTTATATATTATAATGGATGATGCAAATAAGGATAGTTATGCTTAAATATTATAATAAAAAAATATGTAAGAAATAGAAAGTGAAATTAATAACAAATATATCTAAATTAGAAAAAAGTAAAATAATTTTTTATACTATTTATTTTGAACAAAATAAGTATAGTTATAGTTATTTAAGTTAAAAATAACTCAGTATTTTATTCATATGCAATGCACTTGAGTATTATAAAAAATGTGAAGATACACAAATGTTGAATGACCTTTTTACTCTTATATTATAACTTAGTTTGTTGTTTTAGTAAAACCCAATTTTGTCATTGTTTATTTAATTGGAATTATCTTAGCACTAGAATACTAAAAGAGACCCTTAAGTTGCCACTAAATTTTATTTTTGTCTGCAAATTTTCCAAATTTTGATTCTACATTACAAAATCAAGTATTGTATACAATTTTTTTTTCATTATTCTTACCTTTAATGGCTAAAACTCTTAGATTGCACTAAATTTTTTTTCCTTTTTCTTGCATCAAACATGTTTTTCTTGGTCTATATTACTATTAAATAATATATTGAGTACAATAAATATTTTATAAAACCTAAAATTTTAACTTCACAAGTATAATAAACAATCACAAGTATATTTAAATACGACTATATGAAAGCTTACGTATCTAGCCTATCTTTGAGCAATAATATAAGTCAAGTATAATTTAAGCACCTATTATAAAAATAAAAAAAAATATCATTGTAGTAAAGGTCATTGGAAAATTTTTGGAAACAAAATTGTTGGCCATTATAATTAGTTGCTTATATTATAATAAGGGAAATTTTAATAACAATTTTTTTGTAATTTCCAATATTTTGAAATACTGAAAAAATTATAATAATTATTTTTTCCACATAGTCATCATTTTAATATTGTAACACAAATTTTTATTCTTTGCAATTAACTCATTTTATATACTAAATAATATTAAAATATTATTTTCATTTTAAATTTTTTTAAAGTCAATCAAAACTTACAAGTTGTTTAAAAAAATTAGAAGTAATTTTTGTTTGAATATTATATTTCATGGTATAAAGTCATAGCCCAAAAATAGATTTGGAGTCATTAAGAGAAAAAATTAATAATTTTATGTTGTAATTGAAAATCTTTATATTATTTGAGATTAAGTATATTAAGGAGAAAAATTTTGGAAATTTATATATTCAAAATTTATAATTAAATTGCATATTTTTAGGTTTTGACTGTAAGAATTTGACCGTATAACGGATTATATCACAAAAAAATAAGTTGGAGGACATATGATAAATTTTAGTAAAACAAGAAAAAATCCCGACATGTGCTATATGTGTTGGATTAAAATTTTATTTATTTTTACCCAAAATATGAATTTTTTGCACTTATCATTTTTTTCATTGTTGAAATACTGAATTCCTATACTTTTATATTTGACATTGATACACAAAATTAGTTAAATATAAAAAATATTTTGAGAATTTCTAATTTTTTAAAAATTTTAATTTTATATTTAATTTCCTAAGTTAATATTTTTATTTATTTGGTTAATCACAATTTTAATTTATTTCTAATATTTAAAATTCGGACACTTTTGTACCATTTACAAATTCTTTATATTAGAAAAATAATATTAGTGTTTGAAAAGAAAAAAATAAAAAAAAATTGGTGATTGTTTTCTATGTTTTCTATAAGTCTTTTTTATGGAAAAAAATAAAAAATGCTACTAAATTTAAATTTACGTGTCTTTGATTTCTATGCCTATTAGACATGCATAAAAACATGATGTTTATCAATTTATTTATTTTTTTAACTTTAAATGTTTTTATTTGAACCTAAAAGCACAATTTTGTGTATATGTGTGTGTGTGTGTGTGTGTGCGCGAGTGTGTGTGCGCGTTTATATTTTTATATTTATATCATTATGTAATAAAAAGTGAAAAAATATAAAGTTACTAAAACTTAAATTATACTACCTCCGTCCCATTTTAGTTGAAATATTTCTCTGGGCACGGAGATTAAGGTATATGTAATTTGTGTTAACTTTTTATGTAGTAAAAGTTTAAATAATGATTAAAAAAGAAAATATTCTTTTTTGGGTTTTGTGCAGTGAGAGATTGAGTGAATATTAAAAAAAAGTCTTTATTGGATTTTGTGTAAAAGGATTATTTAATTGTTTAAACTTTTTCAAAAGAGGAAACGTTTCAACCTTTTGAGACATCCAAAAAAAAAAGAAATATGTTTTAAGTAAATTGAGACGGAGGGAGTAGTTTATTAGTTTTCCTTTTATGGATTATGAATTTATTCTATTTTAAAGAATCTATTTTCATATAGTTGACTAATTATATTATAAAAATAATGGGTAAAACAAGGTTTTCAAACCTTAGTGATGTGTGGATATATTTTCTAAAACAATTGACCTTGATATTTGGAATAATCATATTAACCTAGTTATAGAATTTTGGGTTAGTGTCAATTTAAAACCTTGAGCATGAGTGTATTTTTTGTTTAAAAAATTCAAGGGTTAGGTAATTATGCTTTCTTAATAATGTATAGTTATACATAGTTGCACATATCATTAGAAAAACACAATGTTTATTTACCAAGTCTGTACTTTGACATCATATTCATATTTGAGTCATACTATTAATTTTAACTTTCACACTAAGAAGAGAAATTTTAACAGCTCTAATAATTATAAGTACTATATCATCACAAATAAAAAAAATCTATAAATTTTTTGTAACTAGTATCACCTGTAGAATATTCTATATTGTATTATTATTATTATTATTATTATTATTATTATTATTATATATTATATTTATAATAAATAGAAATCAAATATAATTAGTAATCTTTTATAATAGATGACACAAATGAGAATAGTTATGATAAAATATTATAATAAAAATTATGAAAAATAGAAAAATGAAACTGATAAGAAATATAGCTAAACTAAAAAAATAAAAATCATTATTGGTATTGTTTATTTTAAAAAAGATAATTAGAATTATATTTATTTAAATAAAAAATAACATAATATTTTGATTTGCATGCAACGCACATATGCATATATTAGTTTAGGAAAGTGCGATGGTCCATCACCTCAAGATGGGGTGAATGAAAAATCTGCTCCATTCATTTAAGTGTGCTCTTGCAATTTGAGGAGCCTTACCCTAATAAACGTACCAAATTTGACTATCATCCCTTTTTGGAAGTCATAAGCCGTGGGGTAATTATTACACTTAAATTTAAATATTTTGCACATAGATATTGTTTTGCAAAATCATTATGTACCAATATCTGAATCTTAGGAGTTTTTTCAATCCTCATCTATTTGGTTGAGTTATAATGGATGGGTTTAAGAGAAGTTGTCTAGTGGGTAAGAGAATATGAAAAGGGGAAGAATGCTAAAGAACCTAAAGAAGGACATTGGTCAGCCTTTTCAATTGTTATCTCAGTTGATTCGCTGTTAGATGAAGACTCTTGGAGCTATGATGACCCCTGTTTTGGTTCTGATTCAAGGAAGTAGGATTATTTGTTCAGCTGGATATGAAAAGCTGTTAGGAAACTTGTTATGATGAACTAAGGAGGCAGCAGCAAACCAATGGTGGTTGGTGGTCTATTAACTTCCTTTCATGAAACATTGCAAAATTTTTATTTAGAAATAACATCCTGTTGTCTCTTGAGCACTTAGATCTTCGGTTAACAATTCCAAGATTTCTCAACTAGAAGGTGAAATTTTAAAGCTCAACTCTGATTTCAAGAAGTATCAACAAACTCATGAGTTAGCCTTTCATTTATCGTTTATTTTTCTTTTGATTCTAATACAACTTAAATAATTATTTAAGTAGGCCAAAGGTAGGGTGTAAGCTATGATCCTAATGTTTTGGTTCAAGTTGTAAGAAAGAAAAACATGAAATCTGGTTAGCCCAACGTGACCATATTCCAACTGCCAATTCAGGGGCAGTTAACCTCGATGTGTTAACGCATTTAGGCCTGGTGGGGTTATGCAATTTGATAGGTTATACTTTATGAATCTAGAATTGCCCACGAGTTTTATTATTTTCACGGTCAAACCATTTGACAGATGAGCAACATCGAGGCTGTCCAAACATTAGCCAAATACTTCTTTCTCTTTGCTGTTCATGCTCTCAAAATCAACGTTAATCAAGAGCTTTCCCACCTGAGCATGGTGCACTTATACTTTTGGCCAAGCAAGTCTCATATCCGATTCTCAACTCCCTCAACAGTCCTATCGACCTCTTGAACCTCCGCCATAGACTCACTGGCCAGTGCTTCTCACACTGCTGCTTTTTGCTTGTAGACCTTCATGTTGTTGAAACAACCAGTATTGTGCTCACAGGAGAACGACCCCTCCAAATCCAATTCCTAATCTTCATCTCCAAAACGTGCCCAATCGTCAAACCCATTCTCACCAGGATTTCAAATTTCAAACCCATAAAAAATGCAAATCACCAATTCTTGCTCAATCTAGGAAACAAAGCTCTTCATTCTTATGCCTTGATGGCTCTTCAACCTAATCGTCATTGATATCTGAAAGGTGAAGCAACAACAGACTGAGGTGTGGTTGGGGACCGGTTCAAAATCTTATGATTTTTTTCTCTTTTCTTGAATCATTTGGGTGGATATGTGTGTGTGTTTGGGGGCTGTTGTTGAATTAAAGAATAGAGGACCTAAGGAAGGGCTACGACAACATGGTAGCTCGACAGAGGACCAATAGGGTTGACGGAGGTGCAAGCCTGTGAGTTATGAGGAAGGCTGGCTAGATTGTAATTTCGCTCAACTTTGGGGACAAATGTTTTGACAAGATGACATGGGCTAGACCCACTGCCCAAAAACACGTTAAGACTTATGACTTAAATCGCAACATTAATTTTCAACTTTCTGTTTGAGTTGGGTTAACCAAAAAAAAGTCTATCTAATCCTCTATTTTTTTCCAAGTCCTTCATCGCTTCTATTCAGCTTTTCATATACTGTATTACATAGTAGCCCAACCTAACAACCTAATTTCTAAACCCATTAATAGATTCCCAGTTTCTAATTCCTAACTCTATCCTTCATTCCTATTCCTAATTCGTCAATCATAAAACGAATAGAGGTGATTAGCAAGTTGAGACCATCGGCCTCATCCGGCATCCTTCCCTCATTAATTCGCTATTGCCGATTCACGGGCCTTTGGCCTCCCCTATCATCCCTCCCTTGTTATCGACATCACCTCCTCTCAGGCGCGAGCCACCTGTCACTGCCAGCAGACTCCGAGGCACCGACCAGTCGAGCAAGCCTACTACCGTGGCCAGCGACCCTCTCATTGTCCTCCCAGTCAGTCACCAATGCTGTGTTCTCCTCCCAATCAGTCACCGCTGCGGCTACATTGACCGTAGATACACGAGGCATTCGACATTTGCCCAACAGTCGTTGAAACAGAGACAGTCGACATTCGCTAGTAGTGGTCGCTGTTGATAATAGAGGTGGGAACCGGGTCAGACCAGCCCGGGACCGGCCGGGCCTGGGCTCTGCCCGGTTGTAGGCGGGGTGGGGCGGGGCGGGTTTCATTTTTTTTGTTAAAATATATGTATATATATCTATATAAATATAAAATAAAACAATTACTAATTATATAAGTCATAAATATTTTTAAGAAAAAAACACCACCTTTGGTGTAAGTTTTATTAAGTTAAAAAGCCAAACGGCACTTACAAATAATCGGAACGTGCCTTACATTTTGAAATGGCAAAAACGTTCCGGAAATGATAAATAATAGAAACCTATGATCTGTGATGAACAGCATAATTAGATCAAATACAAACTACATGTATGATTGAAAACAAAAATTCAAGTCTCGATATCGGATATTACTTCCTCATCCGAACTCTATTGGTCTTGTTGCCGGAGTGCTGCGAGGCCCCAATCTTGGTTGCACACGCATACTTCTACCGCGTCGGGTGTCAATCTTGACCGTTTTTTTGTTATCACCCGTTTTCCGGCACTAAATACTGTCTCGGATGAGACGGTCGATACTGGAACGACAAGAATCTCTTGTGCGATTATCGACAAGATCGGAAATCTTGATCTCTTTTGTTTCCACCACTCCAAGATGTCGAGGTCGCTTGTCTCGAACGATGTGTTGAGATAGTCATCGACCTCAGCTAATCCCGATGTCATCGGTCGGGGTCGTTTGAGCATTTGGAGCGCCGGGTTGAATCTTGAGGAGATTGATCTCCTTGGAGGCTCGGTTTGAGGAGCTTCGGATCTTACCTTATCCGAATGCCGCTCACAATATAACTTGTATAAAGAATGCAAGTACTCGAAAGAAGCAGAAGCAATACATAGCCAAAACATTTATATGAGACATTTCTAAATAAGTATGAAAAATTCCTTCAAGCAGTGTTGTTGTGCCCGTTAATTTTACATACGGGTCAAGTAAAGAAGCGACTAAAAAGATAGGTGGAATGTTTGAGAAATATTGAAGCCACTTAGCCCGCATGGCTTCAACAGTCGGTTTTAACAACTCATCATTTTTAAACTGATGTAAAGCATATGTGATGTTCACTAAATGAAACAAAACTTGATGACTTGTTGGGTAGTAAACACCAGAGAAAAATTCAGTTGCCTCGTAAAAAAACTTAAGCAATTCACCGGTTTTGGAACATTTCTCCCAAATTTCAGTCGTAAGAAATTCAGAACCCATTTTTAAATTCATGAAATGTGACAACAAATTTGCATACGGTAATGCATCTTGCAACATAAAAAATGTGGAGTTCCAGCGGGTTGGGCAATCCAATTTAAACCGTTTCCAAGAAAATGGTTTTTGATTTTCAATACAAAAGCTTTTAAATTCACGAAAAATAGCAGGTCTGGACATCAAATATTTTAATGAGTTTCGAATAGGCAAAATCTCATTTTGGAGAACTTCTAAACCCTTTTGCACACAAATGTTCAAAATATGGCACATGCATCTAACGTGAAAAAATGCACCGTTGAGCGGTGGTTTTAAGTTTTGACTCAAAAGGCGAGCGGCAACATCATTATTTGAAGCATTATCAAATGAAATGCACAGAACTTTATCAGTACAAAAATAATCACGTAAAGTTTCTAAGATACAATTAAATATTTGAAAACCAGTATGATCTGTTTCAATAACCTTAAATGACAAAATTCGTTTTTGCATTATCCAATCAAAATCAATCCAATGAGAAGTAACACAATAGAATGATTGACCTATAGGTGATGTTCATATATCAGAAGTAAATGCCACACAATGATCAAGAGCAGAAAAATATGCTCGCAAATCTGATTTTCCGACTTCAAATTGTCTAAAGCTTTTTTTCTTGGCAGTTTTCCTAGATATTTTTCTAAATGCAGGATTTAATTGTGATTTTATCCAAGATTCTAGGTGGACATCTTCAGCTTGTGAAAAAGGTTTTTCGGTAAGCATCATCTAATTTACCATACATTCTCTACAAGATTGTTGGTTAAAACGAAATATACCTGTTCCGTCGGCGCCGGTTGTAGGCCCAAGTTGTGTTTGTCCTTCAGAACTAGTCCCGGTACTAAAGAGGACGTTAGCATGTTAATTTTCAATATGCCGCTTCAGCATTCCAGTGCCGGAATTCTTTCTATGCACCAATTTTTTCCCGCAATGTTTGCATTTTCTGTACCTCGACTCCCCTTCGTTTATGAGCTCATAATGCTCCCAAACCCAAGCAGTTAGTCTCGTGGATTTACCTTGTGCTTGAGTTTCCTCCACGCCGGGTTCATGACTTGTAGGCGTCGGTTCTATTAACGGATTCTCGGACGCTATCGCATCCAACTCTTCCACTTCATTATCGGATAATTGATCGTCGAGACCCAAATCGTAATTCGTCATATCGATTCTGGCATCATCGTCGTGAAACTCTTGAATTGAAATGCCTTTATCAGCGGGCCGAGATCGGTAACGGAACAAGGCTCGGAGGCCGGTGTTGCGGGAAGATGAACTATCTGTTGACTTCCCTTTTCCTTTTGAAGCCATGCCTCACATACTAATAGTAGTGATTAATGCAAAATCAAGAGAGGATTATGAAGATATTAGGGAGAGATTAGCAAGAAATTTGGAAGAGATTAAGAAAATAAGGAGAATGGTTGAGGGAATATAGTAGATGAAGAAGAGAAATTGAGTGATTGTGTGAGTATTGAGTGAAAATGACATTGGTATTTATAGGGGGAGGGGAAAAATTAGTTTGACAAAAAAGTCCTTGAAATTTAGTTGTTCGGAGGGGCAAAAATGAAATTTTGGGGCTGAAATGGAGTAGAAAGGTGTTGGAGGGCTTGGTGTGTAATTAGCCCTTTTTAAAAAAAAAAATTCGCAGGTTAACGTTACTGGCAGCAAGGAGCCGTTGCGGCCCCAGGCGGGGCAGTCCGGTCCGGTCCGGTTTCTGGGCTTCGTCTGGTCTGGGCCGGTCTTTTTTGCGTCTCCCTCCTCCTATTGGGCCCATACTCGGCCCATAATATTGCGGGCTTTTCCTAGGGCAGGGCGGGGAGGGTTTGACCGGCGGGGCGGTCTCGGTTCAGTCCGAGTCAACCCCGCCCACCTCCCACCTTTAGTTGATAGTGTATAATTTTAGTGTTGAGCTTTTTATTGCTACTTTTGTGTGATTTTGTTGTTGACGAGACTTGTATGAATTTTTTCATTGTTGTTGATAATATATAATTTTTTCATTGATGGTGCAGATTTCTGGAAAAATTAGGCAAAAAATCAGGGGGAGATTTTAGGCATCGGTTAATCCTTAACAAACATATTAAAGAAATTCAAGAGGAAGTAAGAAAAATAATAACATATGTAAATGTTGGGTCAACTCGACCTTAACCCGACCCCAATCGAGTTAAGGTCAGTTCGGGTCATGACTAAAATAGGGTCAGGTTTGGGTTAGGATTATTAGGGTTAGGGATAGGCTGCAAAAATTGTGTTTTAAACTGAACCTGGCCCTACAATCCAAACTTTCACCCCTAGCCGAGAGGTAAACGGTACCAATTTCCAAAGTTTAAGAATTAAGTGAACTCAAGTCAAAATTCAGGGGATAAGATGTCCAAGTTGACAATATTTAGGAGATAAAAGGGGTTTTAGGCCACAGCCTGAAGAGGGGAAGGGAAGGCTAGGCGGGGATTAATTTATGCTTATGCTTGAATTATTTTGAGGTTATGAAAATTTGTACAAAAGGTTATGTGTAAAGATAATGAGATAAAAACAATTGAAGGAAAATTACTTGAATTTAATGGGGCATTTTCTATTCTTGTCTTTCGCACATTATTCATAACTCCTTTGAAAAATGGCTAGTTTCCATCCTCTCCCATCAAAAGCATTGGCCTAAGGAATGGTTTTTTGTCCTTATGGTCATATTGTAGATTATCTAAATTGGTCGGAATGAGTGCACCATCAGGAATGCTCCCTCATTAATCTCAAGACGGAATGATATACTCTTGCACTTATTGATGGCTAATGTTTTATGACGATAGCACTCATATTTCCCACACAATCCCCCATCTACTTTAGTCAATCTTGGGGGCAGCATTAAGAGCAGTGTGTGTATTGGCATCCAAAAATTTTATCACTAATGGAGCTTGGCGTCACTCGAAAGGGAATGCAAGTGCAGCTGCTTGGGTGTAGTTGGGAATCAATGCCCCTTCTAAACACCAATAAAGCATGCTGATTCCTCAATGTGAATCTGCATTGGAAGCCGAGCTCTCTACCATCTTCGGACCTGAGGATGGTAACAGGTCTTTTGTAGCAACTTCTTTTGCAGCAATTCAGGATCTGAGGATGGCAACAGATCTTACTGATTGTTCACAGGTTTTGCAGGCATTATTAGGCACAATATCAATTTCCGCTAGACTTCTCTGTCTTATTCACCAGATCAGAAATACTCTTGAATCCATGCAGTGTTGTATGATTTTGGTTGTTCAGAGGCAGAAAGTCCTACTTGCCCACCAACTTGCACCATCTATTATTTCCTAATCTTTTACTCCCTTCACCCTATTTTAATTACAATGTTTCTCTAGGCATGATTTTTAATGTTTCATTTCTTCTTCCATTTTTTGCCAGTTTTGCCCTTAGGTCCATCTTTTGTCCTGCCTTCTCTCAACTCGATTGCCCCTACTGTTGATAAGCCGATCATCTTTGACTATTAATGATTCCAGCAACACCATTGATTGACTAGATTTCAGCAACTTCGTTGATTTGCCATCGATTACAGTAGCACTGTTGATTCTAGCACCACCGATGATTCCAGGGGTGCTGTCAATTAGCCGATCATCTTCGACCACCTGCACCTTCCATTAGTGTTGTCGATTAGCTGATCGACTTCGATCACGCTCGCTGTTGACTTCAATCACCTTCGACCGCCAATAATTCTAGGAGCACCCTTGATCACTATCGATTCACCCGCATGTTGTTCGTCCTTTTCGTCCAATTGCCATGAACTTCACCGAAGAAGATAGGAGAGATGAATGTTTTTCCATAGGAGAATGAAGGAAGAGCAAGGTAGAGATTATAAGGGCAAAATAAGAAATTAAGCATAAAAGGTTTTAGTCTTTTTGGGATAGCTTAAAAAGAAAAATATTACATTCTTTTTTAGACGAAAGGAGTATTGTATTTATGAATACCAAAAACAAAAATAATTATAAAATGCAGGGATAATCACACTTGTTCCCTCTAAAGATGGTTATCATTTTAATCATCTCCTCAACTTTCAAATTCACGATTACACCTCACTCAAGGAGCACCATTGATTCTATAAAAAAAAAAAGGACCATTTAAGATTGATTACATTTATTCTAAAGCCAGGCCATACATGGACTTAGTTAAAACCCAAGTTTCAATAATTACAGTTAGCCTCTATTTAAAGACAAGCTTGAGCTTTCTTAGAGTAAGATTCGAGCAAGGAGTGATGAATTACTAATTTCATGACGAACAATTTATATTAGCTAGACCTGCTAGATGTTAATTTTCATTTATAAGCTTTACAGAAGAAAAATGGAAGACGGGGGCCAAAAAGCTCCTTTTACATGATTAAAAAAATAAAATAACCATCCTATAAAAAGAGTGATTAAACTAACTTCTAAAGGCCGTGAACTGGTACTGTTTGAACTATAGGTCAGAACAGTGTCATTTTCATTTTGCTTTTCATCTCTCATGCGCTGCTGCCTTTTTTTGTTTTGTTGCTTCTTCTAATTATGGTCAAACCCCTCTTTTGGTCGCTAGATGTTTCACTTTTGTCCTAATGTTCCCTAATTTTTGCTTTTTGTGCTAGTTTTTGGTATTTAATAGGCCAAACTATACATTTGGCTCCTGAACTTACCCAACTCGAGCGAGTTGGTCCACAACTCAGTACTCAGTAAATATAAGCCCCTGAACTTTGAAAAACTATGCAAGTTAGTCCATTAGCTCAACCATATTGATGGGAAAATTACAAAAGTTTTCTTGATCTCTTTTATTATGGCACATGAAGTACTCTTAGTTTAAAATCATTCAAATAAACTATCTCTTTTACCTAGGGATGAAAATTCGGGTTGTAAGATCATATTTGGGTTAAAACCCGATTTTTATAGCATGTCCCTAACCCTATCCTGACCCTATTCTAATCATAACCCAAACTGACCCTAAATACTACTGTTTTATTTTGTAATATTCTGATTGGTTTTTGTCGATATTTATTTTTTTGGCAAATGTGCCTAGAATCAAGAAAATAAATTATTGCAATAATAGTAGAAACGACCTAGAAAGGGGCTCATAGTCCGCTGTAGGTCAAGCAAATATGTATGGATCAATCAAATATACATATTTGTTATAATACTAATATTATAAATAAAAGAAGTAGTAAATAAAAATTATAAGTGATTTCTAAAAATTAATTAATGATTAATTCAAAGCATTGAAAAATTGATTTGGTAAATATAAAATATGTGACATAAAATCAAAGACCTGACATTTCTAATAGGCTAAGGGAAAGTTTGATTCCGCTCCATTTCTTATTTACTAAATTCAAGATATTTAAAAAGTAAGAATTAATTATTCTTTATGTAATTATTTTTTATGTCGGGTCTTTGATTTTATGTCACATATTTTATATTTAAATATCTTGAATTTACTAAACAAGAAATGGAGCAGGATCAAAGTTTCCCTTGGCGTATTAAAAATGTTGGGTCTTTGATTTTATGTCACATATTTTATATTTACCAAATCAATTTTTCAATACTTTGAATTAATCATTAATTAATTTTTAGAAATCACTCATAATTTTTATTTATTATTTCTTTTATTTATAATATTAGTACTATAACAAATATGTATATCTGATTGACCCATACATATTTACTTGGCCTATAGTAGACTATGAGCTCTCTTCTAGTTTGTTTCTACAACACTATTATTGCAATAATTTATTTTAATGATTCTAGGCACATTTGCCAAAAAAATAAATATTGATGGAAATCAATCAGAATATCATAAAATAAAATAATAGGATTTAGGGTCAAGTTGAGTTTGACTAGAATAGGGTCGGGATAGGGTTAGGGACATACTATAAAAATTGAGTTTCAACTCAAACTCGATCTTCCAACCCAAACTTTCATCCATAGGTAAAGGAGATAGTTTATTTGAATGATTTTAAACTAAGAGTACTTCATGTGCCATAATAAAAGAGATCAAGAGGAATTTTGTAATTTTCCCATCAATATAGCTTAGCTAATGGACTAACTCGCATAGTTTTTCAAAGTTCAGGGGCTTATATTTACTGAGTACTGAGTTATGGACCAACTCGCGCGAGTTGGGTAAGTTCAGGGGCCAAATGTATAGTTTGGCCCATTTAATATGAAGTAACTTTAGTCACTAACTTCTAAAAGCTGTGAGCTGGTACTATTCAAACTACAAGCTATAACAATGTCATTCCCGTTTTACCCTTCATCTCTCATGCGCTGCTAGCCTTTTTTTTATTTATTTATATTTTTCCGCTTCTTCCAATTATGGTCAAATCCCTCTTTTGGTCCCTAGATGTTTCACTTCTGCCCTAATGCTTCCAAACTTTCATTTTCTATGCCAGCTTTTGGTATTTAATATGAAATAACTTTAGTCAATTTATTTTTTTTCTTTTTCTTTTACCTTTACCATATTAATGGTTAAATCATCTATTGATTAACATAAATTAAACATAATTTTGTATTTTTTTATAATTTATTATTTTATAAAATAAAACATTGGTTATCGTTAACATAGTAAAGGTAAAAAGAAAAACTCTATGGTTTAATGAAGTAATTTGGTCAATAATTCCTAAAATTAAAAGTAAATTTTTTTCAATAAAATTTTCATCTATATTAAAAATTGGAATTTAAATTGATAAGAGATAAAAATTTTTAGTCAATTATTCTTTAATTACAAAAAAATATGTATATCATTTCAAATAATATACAATATTATATTTCACAGTTTTATATTTTGATCATAATTGATTGTTTTAATGATAAGAACATAACATAAAAAAAATCTTAACTCAAAATTAAGATAAAATAAAATTTTAATCAATGAACATTAATTTATAACTAAGAATTTTTAAATTATTATTATTAATATTTATTTTAATTATAAATTTACTGAAAAAATTACCCATTATGTGGGTCAAACATACACTCGTGAATAACTAAAAACCAAAATTAAACAAACATGGGTCTATGAAGACAAAAATTTACAGCCTCAAACAAACCATGTTCTTCAACTTAGGCCTTCTCCTTTGAGTTATCGTTTCTCGTCTTCCGACCCTTGCTTCTCCCCCGTCGTCCGTTCGTCGGACGGTGAGGGACACATCTCACTTTTCACATAAATATTTCTAACCTTTAACATTTATTCGACAACGCAAATTAACAATTTTGATTAAAAAACACATACAATGGCCATTTTGGCGCCTTTCCAGTTGCTGGAGATAAACGTTATCTCCGCCCAGGACCTACAGCCAGTGTGCCGCAAGATGAAGACATTCGCCGTGGCGTGGGTCCACAGCGAGCGCAAGCTCTCCACCCGAGTCGATAATCATGGCCACACCAACCCAACTTGGAACGACAAATTTGTCTTCCGGGTTGACGAGGAGTTCCTCTACGGCGACACCTCCGCCGTGATGATCGAAATCTATGCACTCCACTGGCTCCGCAAGATCCACGTCGGCACCATCCGGGTCCTCGTAGGCAACCTCGTCCCGCCCATGCAGCGTCATGACAACCACCACGTCCAGCTGGGCATGCGGTTCGTCGCCCTCCAGGTCTGGAGGCCGTCCGGCCGTCCTCAGGGGATTCTAAACCTCGGCGTTGCCATCCTAGACAGCTCCATGAGATCGATGCCGCTATACATGCAACTCGGATCCTCGGCCGTGGGGTACCGACATTTGATGGGCGAGGATGATCCTTTGGAATCAAACAGCGATAACAAGAACAATAATCGGCAGAGCAATGCCGGTAATTACATGGGCTTCACCAGGGCTCAACTCCGCCGGACAAAGAGCGACTCAAGCTCCATTGTCGGATCAGTCGTGAACGGGCCGATGAGATCGAGGGCAAGAGGAAGAGGTGGTGGGTCTATTGTAAATGGGTCGATTGTAGACGGTGATTCATGGGTTGGCGGGGGATCGATGGTAAACGGGTTCGAATATAGAAAAAAGAAGGGCCGGTCGATGCTAAACGGGTCGGAGATAGGGATTCGAAGTAAAATAGAGAAAAAAGGCGGGTCGATCATTAACGGGTCGGAGGCAATGGAGCCGACGAAGAAAGGGAAAGGCGGGAAACTGGTTAAACTGGGATCTATAATTGATGGGCAATTCAACGACACAGATTCGCCAAGGTTCAGCGCTTTGGACCTCGGGTACACGTACAAGCCATTTTCCAAGTTCAGCGGGTTCGATTACGGGGGTCCGAAAAGGGGATTCTGGACGGATTCCGAATTGGGTCCGTCTCCATCGGAGGTGGCAGCGGCGGTGGCGAGGAACTATTACCAGCGTCAGGAGCCAGAGAGCTCCATAGTGGAGGGATGGAGCCTAGAGGAAAGCATGGAAGGCCTGGAGTCGAAGATGGGGCGGTGGCGGCCGGAGCCACCCCGAGGCTACAACAAATATCAGGACCACTCAAGCTATGAGTCGAGCAGCATGCTTCCAGCGAGCACGAACAGCCGGCACACGCGGCGGCACACGGAGGGGGATTCGGGTGGGTTGTTTTCGTGCTTCGGGAACATTTGTGGGTGTGAGATATCGATCACGTGCGGCGGCGGGGGACCGCAGCCGGCGAGGAATGAGAGGTTTCACCAGACGCGGTCTTTCGAGAATTTGAGTTTTCTTTGAGTAGAATTCCTCGGTTGTAAACGGATGATTGCTATGACTTGATAGCTGAGGATATCGATCGATCAGCCATTCTTTTTGTTTTTGTTTTTTTTTGGGGGGGCGCGTAATTGATGTTTTTTTTTTTTTTTGGGTTTTTTTTCTTAATGTAATGGCAATAGATCTTTGTTTACAGTTGGGGAAGAAAAAAATTTGCAATACGATATTGCTCTTCTGTGCAGGTGTTCTTTTCGCTGCCCAGGTCAAGTTCATCAGCCTTCAATTAATCCTTCAAATTCGATTATTAACATAGACACAACAGATTGCGTAGAAGAAGGGTCAAGCCCAATTATGAGCCCTTTCTTTTTGGGGGGTCATTCATCAAACTTAGGATATGTGTGATACATAAAAGCATTAGGTATCTACTGCAGGAACTCTCGCGGATCAGTTACAAAGCCAGTTAAAGCAGATGCTGCTGCTGTGTATGGGGAAGCCAGATAAACTTGCCCTTCCTTGTGTCCCATCCGACCAGGGAAGTTTCTGTTTGTTGTCGACACACAGACCTGTAATTATGATATGGTCAATGGAGCCTTAACACAACACATCCACTTCCTCTTCAGCTCATCAGAGACTTACCTGAGGTTCATTCAGGCGTGCATATGTGTCTCTAGGGCCACCCATACATGCACCACAAGTAGGACTAGCAGGTGTATCACAGCCAGCTTCTTCAAATATCTGGGAGCAAGTCTTCCCACCTGATCCAGGTACCGGGAGAGTGTACACATCCATCCACACCTGAACATTATCCATCAACAATGTCGAACAATCATGACCCTCCTCTCTAGTTCTAACTGCAATTCCTTACATTCCTACAACAATATCATGGCAAGATTAACCAAGAAGCATGCACCTTCTGTGTTGCAGGGACGAGGAACGTGGGGACTTTAACCTTTTTGCCCTGTTGATCAAGCAATTAGATCGATTCTTAAGGGTGAGAAATACAGATTGACCACAAATATTGCAGGTACACTTACAGAAGCCAGAAAAACTTTTGCTGCAGCAAGGAAATCCTCTGTTTTTCCACCAGTACAAGATCCAATGTACACACGGTCAATCTTTACATCTTTGCATTCTCTTGCCAAAGAGCGTTTATCAGGCGAATGAGGCTGCACAAAACCCGAATCAGCTCTTAGAGCATCAAGTAACAAGGAGAGGTGGATATGGAGAAAATAAACCTGATGACTATTGAAGTGAAAATAAATGCACCATCCATCCCAAAGAGAACATTATTTTGAAAAATTTTGTGTCCGGAATTTAATGAATCAGCCATGTAGCATACATAGCAGATAATGAAGAGGAAGGCAAAATCTCCTTGAATTTTGTTACGATGAGAAGAAGTCTTGTTCTTTTTGAGACGGGTGGAGTAGCAAAATGAAAATGAAAGAAGTCACATAGTTTGGCATCAAACATCAGCCACCTTAGCCACTAACGGCTCCAGTTTTGAGATGTCGAATCTGTACTCAGAAAGAAAGCTGAAAGCAAGAAAATAAAAACGGTGATGTAACATGTAATGCAGCTGAAATGGATGGCGTCCCCGCATAAATTAAACTTGAACAAGGAGTAAAAGCAAGTAACAGAGCTGGATTAGCGACAAGGGTAGACAACCCGAAATTATTGAATCTGATTCTCTCTACCTTGCTTGACCATCAGAATAAACTGGCTCATAAGGTACTGATGTCTTGTCCTGCTCAAAACGAAACATAGCACCATAAGCCTGTTCTAGTTGAGGGTGGCAACGAATAAGGAAACATAAAATTTCAACTAGCATTTGGTAACCCAATGCCTAACCTCAAGATACTTAAATGTTAGGTCATCAGCAGGAACAACGTCATTCTTTCCGCCTGCTTCAATAACCATATTGCATAATGTCATCCGCTCTTCCATCTATCAAGCACAGATGAGAGATTGCCAGAGGATTATATACAACATAACGAACTTCATAGTGGGCTAATCATAATAGCCACTGTGGATCAATTCAGTGTTACTCACAGTCAAACTTTCTACGGTGGTACCAACAAATTCCATAGATTTATATGTTGCACCAGCTACTGATATTTCGCCAATGATCTGCAGAATCAAAACTAAGGACTGCTTACGGGTGCAAGAAATGAACAGAAGGCTGAAACATTTCCATATATAGTCCATGGGAAGCCTAAAGCATACACTATGCTCCTTGCTTGACTGATGTTTTCACAACAACAAGATGCTTTAAAAGGGAAAAAATAACCAGCAAAAGACATAAAATTCTTACCTGCAGGATCAAGTCTTTAGCAAGCAAATACTCAGGCATTTCACCTTCCATTACAAATTTCAAAGTTGGTGGCACCTGTGAAAAATAGCGTATAATACAAAAGATGAAATAGAACATGACAATTGTTACTTGTATGTAAGCAAAGTTCAGGCTTTGTATTGGTGTAAGAGCCAGAAAGTATACCAAAAAAGAAGAATGGAGTTGGAAATGGCAAAGATAATTCTGATACATGCAAAAACCGTCTGTTCATGCCTTAAATCTCATCTTTGCCCACTCTAGAATTTCTAACGAATTTATGACAATATGAAAAGTGTATGATTAGGAAAAAGGAAAACAAGATGCATTCGAATAAGAAAGAAGAGGCTTAAACCTTGAGCAACAGCTTCCCCGTGCCTAATACAAAACCTGCATCTGTGATGCCAATGCCTGTTGCAAATTGCCCAAAAGCTCCGGCAGTGCAGGTGTGAGAGTCTGTCCCCAACAAAACCTGAAGGCAGATATATGGGATTAGAAAGAAAAGCCCTAGAAATATACATCACAGATTGGTATTATGATGCCTAATTTTCCAAGACTTCAATAGATGAAAGAAAACCTCTCCTGGTCGGCAATGCCCTTCTTGTGCAAGTGCAATATGGCAGACCCCTTTGTAATCGGGGTTAGCCTGCAAGATTAAGTAAAATCATCTCTATCAACAAATGCATCAGTGAAAGAAAAAGAAACAAACTGACATCCATCCATAGAAGAGAGAAGAATAAATTAAGGAGAATGAGAGTGCCATACCTTAAAATCACTAAGATCTCTAATGTCATAGAAGTATTTGATGTCTTGCTCCACACACATATCTCTCAAAAGATCTACATTCCGGTTTGCTCTTTCATCACTTGTGAATATATAATGGTCGGGTATAACAACAATCTTCTCACGGTCCCATACCTATCATACCCAAATAATTTGCTGATTCTATTCAGACTGTGTATTGAAAGCTTTCATTGTCATGTCAGATGCACTATTGCTATGCTTAACGAAAGATCATAAGTATAAGCTGAATAGATTATGATGCTATGAAGCTAATACATCCGAATAAGGTTTACCTTAGCATCTTGGCCAAATTCTTTCTTGAAGATGGCATAGGAACCAGGGCCACTTATATCATGTGTCATTAATACATCAACATTAACCCAGACATTGTCCCCAGGGCTCAGCTGAGGTTTTTCTGAGGCCCTAGCAAGAATCTTCTCTGTCATTGTCATTGCAGTCTTCACCTGACCACCAAATCAGAAACATCAAATACAGCCCGAAAAACTATATACCAATAAGAATCTTGGAAAATCTCGTCCCCAAAAGATAGCTACTGAAGAGAGGTGCCAAAGATCGAAGCAACCACTTTTAAAGTTGTTTGTACATGTGGCATGGGATATTTAGTTTAGGGGACTTGGGAAGGCCTCCCTCCAAGAAACATAACAGTTATCTTAATCCCTGCAATAGCCATTGGTTAACCCTTTTCGATTCAAGCTGGTTTCATGCTAGCTTAACTGACCAGCTGATACGAAGCTTAGATAGATAGAACTCATCTTTGAATTCTTTGTAGGGGAGAGGATACCATAAAAACTATTGAGCTACTTATCCAACCGACAGAAGGAAACGTGGATTATAAGACATATTAACTAAACCAAGAGAACAAAATAGAGAGCAGGGAGAAAACTAACCGAGCCAGAGCTGGCAGGTTTTCGCTCTGATTGCTGCGGGGCCATGACGGACACGACTTTCTCGAAGCTTTTGGTATGCATTTCTGCGCAAAAATCTGGTATGTTGAAGTGAAAGCAGAAAAAGGTCGATCCTGGTGAACAACAGAACAAGAGAATGAAAAGCTCGCCAGCAGTATGAGTAGTTTCTGGGGTAAAAAGAAAAAAAGAAACTGACCCTTTGATTGGTGAAAGAAAAAGACGGTGGAGAGAAAACAGAGAATGCCATGATCGTCTTTGTTCTATTGACAAAAGCGGATATAAAAGCAGCCCCTGCAAGTTCACTGAGTTCGTGATGAAGAAGAAGAAGATATAAAAGCAGGACATTTGCTTTTCACAGAGCTTTGACTTCCAGAGAAATGGAGGGGGCGAAGCTGGACACGCCTTTCGAAAGTGACAGCCGCAGCCCATCAAGGGCCAGCAGCCCTGGAACTATTGAAAGTTCCGCGAGACTGTGTCACAATTGTACTGTAGAAAAATTTTAAAAATGTTTGAAGAGGAAAACAGCAAAACGTTTTTAAACCAGAAGTTTCAACTTGAAGCTGTCCCAAGTTTGATGTTGATTCACCAAAGTCAAGTTCTTCTAAACAGAATCAGTTTGGATCATGTCTCGGCAGTTTAAGAAGACCCCATGTTCTGTAATGTGCATGTTAATTTTGTAATAAACATGATTATTACAACCATCTCAATATCACTGTCTCATACGTATAAGTGAGAAAAACATACGATGATAACGATGTTCAGATTTCATCTCACTGTTCCCTCATCGAGAGTTGTGACAAAAAGAGTATCCAGCCTAAAACTTTTCCACTATAGACTTCGTATAAATTCCATGCCACTAACCCCAACATACTCGAGATTAAGGTGAAGGTGCCATATGAAGAAGATGATTAGTAAAGTTTAAGAAGTTTCTGCTGGGTCGATGAATTCGAAATACAAACCCAGTCCGCACATTCTTGATCACTCATCACACTGGAATGTGTTGAAACATCAGGATTAACAAGGAGAATAAACAATGCCTGCAAGTATTCCAATTCACAACCAGCCTGTAGGGAAAATTTGACGTGTTTTATAAACAAAATTAACAATCCTGTAAGTTTAATCAAGGCCTAGATACATGATGTTTGTATGGTACCGCAAACAGTATCCGGACTCTGCCACTCCTCATTCAACGATAGGAAAAGAGATCACTGGTTAGCAGTGAACAATAACCACCGACAACTGAAAGGTTCCCCTTCTCTTCTTGTAAGTTCAGATACCAAATCTTTGTATTCTTCATTCTTGTTTCTTTGAGGATTGAGATGATGATACATTAGCTTCTCCGGCCAATTTGTCTACACTGGCTTTGGCATCAGCAACAAACTTAGGATCTGGCTCGTACTTATGGGAAGGTTCCTTCAGGGCCATATAAATGTAAAATGCAATCACTATATTGACTGATATTACAGCAAGAAACCCACTCAATAGCGTCACTGTATGTTCAGACATCTGGCTTGTACCTGCTCCAAACAAGTAGTGCAAATTAGTTCAAAAAATCTGATTAAGCTTGAATATGAAACACTGCCAGGATTGAATAAATTGCCAATGCCAGGAACACACAGACACGTGCATGTGAGTGTGCACGCAACTCATTTAAGTCATTGACACAATGAAAGTCCTTGACAATGGTAAGGGTAAATATATAACTAAAGAAGCATAAGTAAACATCCTAGTTGGAAAATCAAAAGCACAAAGAAGAGCAAACTGAGGCATTCTAGAAAAGGTGAAGCAAAAAGTCTATTTTACAATATAATGGAAACTGCTTGAGAAAGAGAAACTGATATGATAAGAAAGGTTGCCCCTTGATCCAGGAATCAAGGTAAACCAGCTCTTACACCTGCATAGCAATTGTTTGCCAGCTCTAGTGAGAAAACTCTTCCCAGTTGACTTCTAATTCAAATATGCACTTATCAGAGCCTTTGGAGCCTAACTTTACTCGGACTATGAGTTAACATATTCAATAGTTATCTAAATATGTCAGAAACCATATCTATCCGTTGACTTTGGTTAATCATGACTCCTCTTAGGTACAATATCCAACAATCTCCAATAGGAGGCCATTTGCCAAACTCTACTACCTAGATAAGAGATCCTTTTAAACAATTTATATCGCACCAAATTGCTCTTTTGATTCAAAATCCCTACTCTAGAGAACAAAATCTCACATTGTAACAAATTCTCTTCACATAATAGAAATCTCATCAGATATACTACATTAAAGAAGCTCACAGTACCACTCTCCTAACTATCCTGGTCATTCCTCCATCCGTATCGCCACGGGGCCACAAGCTTTATAGTATAACCTACACCTTTGCAACGTAAACCACTCAATTCATATAAAGAATAATCTGACCCAACAGAAATGTTTGATCTAAATCAATCACACCACAAAAGGAGGGGTGCTGGAAAATAAAAAAAATTTACATCCAGACGAGAAGAAGAGACTTGATGTGTTACCTGGAAGCAGATTATGGTTGAAGGCATAAAGAACAGCGATAGGAGCTGCCCACATAAATACCGACGCAATGAAGAACTTCTTAATGACTACCGATGACATTGTTTTGATTTCTTCGCGTACAGATTGAGAACGCCCACCTATTGGCACCAAAAACAAAATTTATTCCAAAAATCCGAATAGGAAAACCACCAAGATTACTCACTTGCAAAAAAAATATGAATTTAGCTAAGAAAGCGGGAACCAATAATTGCCCAGAAAATTTTCTTCCGCCAAAATCAGAAACAGAAGGTAAAAAATGTATTCAGGAAAAAAACAAAACCTGAAAGATGATTCTTTTTAAGTGGTCTACGCAAGCGAGATCTCAAACTTTGTTGGGAGCTTAGGTTGGATTCAACTTGAACAGCCAGCGAGCGAGCCTCTGCTATACTTGGTGGAAAGGAAACCGAACTCGCTTATTTCCTTTCACTGCTGAATTGATGAGCGTAACGGAGACGAGACGAAGTTCCAAGTTCCAACTCTTATTCAGTAGCATAAGACCAGTACAACTCCCCAAACCTGCATGCCAGAGCTACTTAAACCCTAACACTTATCAAATGTATCGATTTCGTCCTCTAAAGTCGAAACAGTTTTTGATTTGTAAGAGTAGCCGGAAAATAGCTTGAATTTGGATGTGTACACCATGGAAAGAAGTATCAATGGGATTGCAAAGGGGAAACTTCTAATATGATTTTATGTAAACAAAAAAAAATTCGGTCGGACTAGCTAGGATTACCTATATTGAGGAAAGTACTATTCCCTCGGTATAATATTCTTTGTACCATTTGACTTTTTTGCTTATTTTGACTTGAATTTATTCATTTTAGTATTTGTTTAAAAAAAATTAAAAAAAAATATGTTTAAAAATTATAAGTCTTGATTTATCATTCTTATATAAAAATTCTTCATTTATATATTAAAATGTTGAAAATAAAAAAATATAGATTAACAGCTAAAATGTAAATGGTGCAAAGAATATGAGAAAAATGGAGTAATTTTTAGCATATCTTTTTTTATGTTTTGTTTGTTGGTCACCGTTGACCATGTTTAGTAATTCATTTTGTAAGACATAAGGAGAATCGCGCAAATTTGTATTCGTGATTGTTTGAAGAAACTGAAATTTTCATTAGACGGTTCAATGGGAAAGAATACAAATGAATGGATTATACAAAGAGTGAAGGGCATTTTCTCCATCTCAAACTGTTGTCTTTTAAATTGAGCAGTTTGTATCTATATATTTTATATATAAAAGTTTTAGTAGTAGCAATAAATATATTAAATGGGTAAATTTCATGAATAGTATTTAAACATAAATTATTGTTCTATTATAGTTCCTAACCTATTGATCATTCTATTTTGGTCCTAAGTTATTTAAAATGTTTTGTTTCAGTCAATCAACAAATGAGATCCATTAACTCAAAAGTGTTCAATATCAATTTTTGAAATCATAATTTAAACTATCTAGAAACTGCCTCCCAGTCAATTTGAACATGATATAATTTTTTGACAATTAATGAAGAATTTAAATCATTAGCTTTCCTTTTTTAATAGAATAAACTCGATTTATACATAGAAAAACTGATGATTTATACTATTTATTAACTCTGAATTAATATATTCCATCCAATAAGGTAATAAAATGAAATGTTTTAAAAACTAAAAGATGATAGGATGAGAGCAGGTCGGTTTCTAGAGAGAGTACCTCTGGTTTCTCTCTAGAAACTAAGGTTTTCGGCAATACTTAGATTTTCTTTACAAGCAAGCTTCTTTGATTGTTCTAACATGTTTTATAGCTTTGCTCCTGGTTTATTCAACAATAATTTACAACTGAGCTACTGAGACCAGGATTTTCCTTAGTCGGTCAAACTACAGTTTGACTTTTCGATTTTATTGCAAATTTTTCTCCAGGTTCTACTATTATTGCTTTGTGTACTAAAACCAATTTGTGTGATCCATGGAACCTAGTTTTAGAAGCCTTCCTAATGTTTTGCTGGGCTAAATTCCTCTATTCAAGTGAAAGTTCAGTTTTGTCTGTTGACCAATTTTGCCTTGTATGTGTATTAGTGTGTTGTGCAAGTGGGCATGTGCAGGAGAGAAAAGCTCCCTGAAGTGTGAAATGTGTGTGTATGTGTATTTGCGGAGTCACAGCTTAACTAATGTGAGTAGCAAGCAAAGCTGGGCTTCAAACCAGAATTTCTGAATTTCAACACAATTCTAATGTGATTCTGAACTTGCCAGTAAATTTTCAAGCCAAGGCTTTAATCACAAGGAAAAGTCAACTTGAAAGTTGAACACACTAATGAAACATAGTCCTGCTGAATTTCTATTCAAAACCAGTCCAAGTCCTTCAGGTCATTTTCAATTCACTGAAACTTGTGTTGACAGAAGAATGTCAATTTACAGGCAATGCTCAAAATCATGTTTGAATTGTGTTTAAGTCTTCTACTGCCAACTTGTGACTCTTCAAACTCTTCCATTTTAAGGGCTTTTTCCAAAATTCTGAATCCTACAAATCTCTTATTACTTACACTACATTCAGATCAAATTTCACAATTTTAGGCGTAACATTGTTGAAAGTCAACTCTGAACTGAATCTTGGTCAAACTGCACCAAGTAGGAAGACCTGTCAACTTCTAATTCTTCAAACTTTCAATACACAGGTCCAAATTCAGATTTACAACTTAGAACAGGTCTGATTTTTATATTTCTGATTGCCTATAAAATTTATGGTCATTTGGAGAGTTGATTTGAGCTATTTACCACTCTAACAATTAACTTTGCCAATCTTTGACAGGTCTGCTGTCCATTTAGCAGATTGTTTCAGCCATAAGTCCAAAAATCGATGTTTAATCCTACTTTGCCAAACTGCCGTTTCCACAAGTTTATTTTATCAACAATAACCTGAACATGAGCTTATACACCCCAAATAAGTAGTCTATCACAATGTTAATGCTCAAGTCAACAAGGCCAAAAATCATGCAAGTATAGAAACCATTTTAAAAGCAGATACATAGTCGTTGTACAAACTGACAGTATGTACAAACTATTGCTCCGACCTGTTTTTATAAATTATAACAGAAAATAAATACATATCAAACAACAATGGATAGTATATCAACTTTTTACCAATTCAAGCATATGATTCTCGAGTCCTCAAATGTAACTTGGGTTTTGAACCTAACAAAAGCTGAATCAGAGTTTTGTCCTCGGCTTCAACAACACTATAGCCAACCTCTTTCCTTACTCCAGTATCATCCATCAACTTTCTCACTTTCTCAACCCCGTCCCATTCTCCTGTCAAAGCAAATACATTGGAAAGTAAAACATAGTCCCCACTATGGTCCCGCCTCATTCTGAGTAGGTTTTCATTTGCACTCCTTGCCAGGTCAACATTTCCATGTATCCTACAAGCCCCGAGCAGAGTTCTCCAAATGATGGCATTTGGCTGAACAGGCATTGAATGGATAAACTTAAATGCTTCATCCAACAGCCCAGCACGCCCTAGCATATCAACCATACACCCATAGTGCTTAATGTTTGGCTCTATATGATAACTTTCTTTCATTAGCTGGAAATAGCCACGCCCCTCCCGTACTCTTCCACAATGACTACAAGCCATTAATACGCCAACAAATGTTATCTCATTTGGCTCTACTTTTACTCTTTGCATCTCATTAAACAAATTGATTGCCTCCTCAGCATGACCGTGAAAAGCCAATCCTCCAATAACTGAATTCCAGGTTGTGACGTCTTTTTGCCTCATTCTTTGGAACACATCTAGAGCACACCCTATACTGCCACATTTGGCATACATATCTATAACTGCATTGCCAATTAAAACATTCAGCTCCATATCAACCATCTCTGAAAGAGAACGATGAACCTTCTTTCCAGCATCCAAATCCCCCAAATCAGTACAAGCAGACAACAAACTCAACATGGTCACTTCATCTGGCTGTTCTCCAGCACCCTTCATCTCTTCAAGCACCTCCAACGCCTTCTTACATGACCCACAGAGAACGTATCCAGCAATCAGAGCATTCCAAGTCACGACATCTCTTTTAGGAACTCGATCAAAAAGCTCCCTTGCCCTTACCATCTCGCCTCTTTTTGCATACGCCGTGATCATTACATTCCAGGAAACCAAATCTTTTGTCGGCATATCATCAAAAAGCTGTCTTGCTTTGTCAAGCTCCCCTCTTCTTGCGTACCCAGCGGTCAAGGCAGACCAAGCGACAACCTCTTTCTTTGCCGAATCATCAAAAAGTTCCATGGCCACTTCCAAATCCCCGCAGTTAGCGTGAAAGTATATCAGGGTATTCCTCAAAAATGTATTCCCGAAAAACCCGTATCTCACAGCCTTGCCCTGAATCCCGAACCCCATCTTTAACCAGCAAAGCCGACTGCAAGCTTTCAATACAAACGGGAACGTGAAGCAGTCGGCCTTTATTCCACGCTTCTCCATCTGGGTGTAAACAGAAACCGCTTTTATAGGATTTGGACTTTGAGCTGAGCCCCTGATCATGGTGTTAAACATGAAAGTGTCTGGGTCAGAAATTTTAGCGAACACTTTGTGGGCATAATCTATTGTCCCAGAAATCACCATAGCACCAGCAAAAACGAGCTCCCTTAACGCCGAACGGTTGGAGTCGAAACCGTTTACGACAAGGGACGCGTGAATTTGCTTTAACGAACGAAGATTGGTGCATTTCACCCACAGGCTTGACTTTTGATGACGAAAAACGCTTCTGTCGTTAGGTCTCTTTCTGATCATCACTCGCCCTGAAGCGTTTCAACTTTAAATGCCCACCGATTAACATTGGCTTTCTTGCTTTCGCTTGCCAGATTCAACAAGTTCGCGCCATCGTTTCCTAGCTTTCAGTTACCACAGCAAGTTTAAGACGATAAAAACCAACGTTGTGGTTGGTTTCTTTTTTGCAAAAAGTACCGAAAAATTCATTATAGTTATTTGTTTGGACCAATTTATTAATTGTTGTTTTAAGTGGTGTCAATTTTTTTACTGAAGTTTTAGTTCGAGCCCAATTCGTTACTGAAGTTTTGAATTGGGTACCAATTACAACACTAATGTAACTAACGTTTGGAACTTTTTGCTAGATACTAAAATATTTCATTTGTAGATGATTATGTGGCAAAAATCGGTCCAAGTGGCATGTCAATTAAGCAAAACGTGACATTTGGGGAATTATGTGGCATTTATGGAAATGTGTGGCATTTGGCAAAAATAGGTCCTTCGACTCCTCCGCCTCCACCGTCAAGCTCCTCCCTCACGCCCGGGCACAACTCCTCGATCACACCCCTCCATCGTCGGCCAACCATCCCCACCCAGCATCTCCCTCTCCGTCCCATCCTTGCCATCCACAGCATTTTCTGAAATTGGTAGCTTGATTCAGGACTTTCATCAAACACATGGTCTGCCTACAACTCAAAGCCCGATCGTGTACAATGACCATCCTGTACTCGTCTGGCATTACCGGTAAAGTGAATGGCGCGATGCTGGCTTACAGGAATTTGATCACAATTATAACAGACTTCCACGCAGTGGCGTGCGAAAGATAGTCTCCGACAATGGTCATGTACACGGTGCAGTTTGAATTTGGAAAAATGCTGAAGACTATGGCGATGGGTGAATTAGTAGTGGTCATGGAGCGGTTTGAATTGGGGAAAATGCAGTGGGCAAGCTACGTGGTGACGTTGCCATCAATGGTGATGGCGATTGCTGCGGAAAAGCTTCGATTTTAGTTCGCTAAAATGGGTTGGCTACGGTGGGGCTCCGCTTAGGAAGGACACCATTGCTGCATTTAAGATCAAGTTCCCTTTCACCATGCTCACATAAGTTTGGTAACAATTGACAAGGTGGAGGAGGTAGTATGGTTGGAGTCTTTAAGAGTTGATGAGTCAATTTGTATGATTCAAGAAAGTTAAGAGTTAAGTTGATAATTATGTCACCATGTCATCATTCTATTTACACATTAGCACTACTAACGGCTCAATGATGAATTTGGACCCGAACCAAAAATTAAGTGAGGAAATTTGCACCACTTGAAAGAATGATGAGCAAATTCCAGTGCATAACTATAGTGAGTTTTTTTTTTTTTAACTTTTCCCTTTTTTCTTCAACAACTCGAATGTGCACTACTAAATTTGGGTCAAAACTGGGAGACCGAAGTTGGCCCATTCAGATCCTAACTTAAGATTTTCTAAAAATATTTTCTCTCTATCTTAAAAGTAATATACTCCCTTCGTCCAATTTTACTTAAAACATTTTTTCGGGCACAAATTTTTAGGTTTTTAATTTTTCTTTCATTTTTTTTTTGCAGTGTTGGCCTCTTCAGTCCATCTTTCGTATTTGCCTTCTCTCAACCCGACCACCCTTGCCATTGATTAACTGATCTTCTTCGCCCACCAATGATTCTTGCAGCGCCTTCAATTGACTTGATTCCAGCAACTCCATCAATCCCAGCAACACCACTGATTCCAGTAGCCCCATGATTTCCTCCTTTTAATTCCATCGATTTGGCCCAAGCAACCTTCTTCATCGGCCATGAAACAAACTTAAGCACGATGGTATTCAATAGCATACATGGTGGAGAAATCAATCAGATTGTAACCGATCAAGCCTACGAATCGAGCTAATGAAGTTTATTCCAGCAACTATAACTAGAATGGAGCCAACAGAGTATAAGAGAATTGATTAAGCCTAAGAACCAGCGTCCTCTCCGGCAACAATCATCATCGATTGTCATCAAATCGCCGTCGAATTGTCTTTGACCTTTTCCATCAAATCGCCGTCAAATTATCTCTAATTGTCTTCAATAACCAATAAAATCTCCACCATCAAATTGTCAATTTCGTGACAATGTCATTAGAGCCATCTAAAGAGCAAATCTAGTTGGGCCAGACTGAAGTAAATTGTTGCCAAAAAGTTGGGACGGCAGAGGCAAACGATGAACAATAAGAAGACGAGGCTTAGGTTTGAGCACAAATAAAAGTAGAGGCTTGACACAACGTCGAGTTAGAGTCGTTGATCCCATATTTTGTACACGTTGGCCTTGCTCGAGGCATGAGACAATGAAATTTGGCTTGATGGAGGCCTTGATTGATTCCAAGTTTGTCAATTGCGTGGGTCCATTGAGTTGGAGTAGATTGTGTTAGGATTTTGACTGAGGAGAATGTTTTAAAAGGGGCAATTTAAAGGAGGATAATATGATAAGTTGGGTGTTTAAAATTTTTTGAAAAAAGAAACATCCAACTTTTTTGGGATAGCCTAAAAAAAAATTGTTGCATCTTTTTTAGAATGGAGGAAGTATTATATATAGCATAGTGTTTTATGCTGTGTTACTAATTTGTCCTTTTTAAAAGGCTTTATTTTCATTTTTTTTTCTCACATAAGAGGTAAATTTGTTACTAAATTAGCCAGAATTTCAAGTATAGGGGACCAATAATAAAAACCTATTGAAAAAAAAGCAACATACAAAATTATATTTTATAGCAAATAAAAAATTGGTTACAAAGGAGAACATAGAGCTGAGAAGTTGAAGTAACTAAAATGAAACTTACAGAATAAAAAGAAAATAGAAGAACTAATATCAAAGGAAAAAATGATTTTTTTTAAAAAAATGCAAAGAAACATTTAGAAGTAGAGAGTGTTGTAAAGAAAGGATAAAAACAAGTTAAAATAGAAATAATATTATGAAAAATTTGTAAAATATAATAAGTTCAATCATAACTCATCTTAAAGGGTAAATAAATGTTTCATATTTTATTTGGACTTTGAATTTTCATTATTATTAGACTATTACCTGTGACAATTTTGAGAACAACATTTAACATTATTAAAATATTTACTTCTTTAGGACTTGAAAATACACTTCAAAAATTTGAAGACTTAAATGTAAATTTTCAATACATGCTTTGAAATTTTCCATGCCCAAAGAAATACGTGGCTGCCTCAGGCTCTTACTTGCCTCTGCCAATAAAGCTATAGAAAGTATCATAATTTTAGTACTAAACATTTTTTACAGATACATTTATAATTAACATTTTTGTTGTAAGCAATTTTGATCCTCCATAACCCTAGCCCTCCTTTTGCTGTCGTAACCAACGTGAACAATTAAACCAAATCACCACGGTGATGATTGCCTGATCACTATCATAACAAAAGACATACCAACTGAAACCGTAAAGAACCTGACCTGGCTAGTGACGGTCATCAAAAGCCTCTTCACCTAAAAAAGACCCTCAAACTCTCTAGTGCATAGAGATATCTTTTAAAAGAAGAATACTCTTTATACGCCTATAAAGTGTCAATAAGTTTTAGGAAAACTTTAAATGAGTTTTCCACTTAAGCATGCCTAAAGTACACATGAACTCTTTAAATTTGTTGTTATAGAACTTTTTATGGAGGTAGAATCATTGTAATTTATCACTAAAGTCCAAAAATTTAGTGTGGTGGACAGGGCAGAGACAGGGAGTGGCTAGAGTGTCTCTCTCCCTCAATATTTTTCATATTTATAGATATAGTGTATATTTTATGAAGTATTTTAAAATGTTGAAAAATAAAAAATATATATAACACCATAAATAGTAACAAGAGTTAAAAAAATAGTAGTTTTAACTTTTTTTTTCATACAAAAATTTATGTTTTCATATATCAAAAGAACTTATAAATATATTTTAAACATCGATCTTTTTTTTTTTTTATATATTTTTCATGTTAAAATTTCTACTACTAAGCCTCACACTCAACAATTAGAAGTCATCACTTGATTGCAAATTTGTCAAAACAAGTATTTGCAAGTTGGAAGTTGCAATTGTTTGCAACTTTTCTATTAACCAAGCTACCCGCCCCTAATTTCTATGAATACCTTTTTATTTTTTCAGTTATATTTCTACTTGATGAAAGAAATTAAGGTGACCATAACTTTAATTTCATAAAGTATATTTGATTTTTTTATACTATAACATTAAATCATACCATTAAATCTTAACTATTTCCAATAGAGGGAAAAACTTGTGATATAATATGGAGTTGATACTCCAAATTGCTATATAATTATGGAGATTGAGATTAATAAAGTTTAACATTTTTTAATTAGAAAGACTCAAACTATAACTTTAACATATTTTTTTGTGTAACTTACAAAGTTATTCTTATATCAGCTTTATATTAAAATGCCCTAAGTTTCACCCTTAACCTGAAATCTTGGCTTTGTACCTAGTATTGGAGCAATGTTAACAAACATAGACAGAAGCTACACAGAATATGCAATAAAAAACAGATTCAATGGAAGAACATCCATTAACGTAATTAATACGCATACTCACAAGATTACAAAGCAATGGCTTTATATAGCCAAGAGATACAGACACAATAAGAAAGGTAAAACTCTATCCTAACCAGATGAGATAAGGGTTATACATCTTGGGGATTAGACTATCTGAAACTACCAGATAACATACATTGATACTTGATAACTTCAACATGCCCCTTTAAATTAGTGCATAAATATCATACATGACCAACTTGTTCAAGAAATTTAAGAACACTCGACCAATCATAGCTTTTGTGAGAATGTCTGCCAACTGATCTTCTAACCGAAATGAGGTAGCTCCACAATTCGTTCATCTAACTTCTTTTTAATGAAAAATCTATCTACCTCAACATGCTTTGTTCGATCATGCTAGACTGGATTGTGAGCAATATCATATGCTGCTTTATTATCATAATACAGTCAAATTGGTTGCTTTGGTAGATAGCCCAAATCACTTAAGAGGAGTTTAGCTATAACACTTTACACACTCCAAGCGCCAGACTTCTAAACTCAGCTTCAGCACTAGAACATGCAACAACATTTTGCTTTTTACTTCTCCATGTAACCAAGTTACCACCCCCAAGATGAAATATCCTAATGTTGAACGCCTATCATCGATTGCTTCAGCCCAATCAACATCTGTATATGCTTTTATGCTTTGACAATCAGTGTTTTTAGTGAACAAAATCCCTTTTTTGGGAGTTGATTTTAAATACCTCAAAATGCGCATGATAGCCTTCATGTGTTGTTCTCCCAAATTGTGCATAAATTGACTAACAATGCTTAATGCATAGGCAAGATTCGGTCTTGTGTGAGCCAAGTACATTAACCTTCCTACAAGTCTTTGATATCTGCCTTTATCAACTGGAACTTGGTTAGACTCAATACATAGCTTAAGACAGTCTTCTACTGGTGTATCAACTGGTTGACATGCTGACATACCAGTTTCTTGTAATAAATCCACGGCATATTTTCTTTGCGAAAGAAAATTTCCTTTATTTGATCGGGACACTTCAATTCTAAGGAAAAATTTCGAGGGACCAAGGTTTTTCATTTCAAATTCTCTAGACAAATAATCTTGCAATGTTTTCGTTTTTTCAGGATCATTTCCTGTAACCACCATATCATTGACATATACAAGAGGTGAAATGATTTTACCTTGTCATTTCTTTAGAAATAAAGTATGGTCTGAATTGCTCTGGTGGTAGCCAAAGTCTACCATGGCTTTTGTGAATCTTCCAAACCATGCCCTTGGGGATTATTTGAACCCATACAAAGATTTCTTTAACTTGCACACCTTCTGACTATGTACTTCTGATATTGTGCTTCCTGGCGGGAGGTTCATATAGACTTTTTCATGTAACTCGCCATGCAGAAAAGCGTTCTTCACGTTAAATTGTTGTAATGGCCAATCCAAGTTTGCAGCCAAAGACAATAATATTCGAACCGTGTTGATTTTAGCCACAGGTGCGAATGTATCTTTATAGTCAAGCCTTTGGGTTTGAGTGTATCCCTTTGTAACCAACCTTGCTTTAAACCGTTCAATTGTACCATCTGTTTTGTACTTCATAGAAAAAAAAAAACCCATCGACATTTGACTGGTTTTTTTTTCTGGTGGACACTCAACCAATTCCCAATTTTTATTTTTTTGCAAGGATTTTATTTCCTCATTCATAGCAACTTTCCACTTAGGGTCAGCTAAGGCTTCTTGCATAGTATTAGAAATAGATGCAGTAGATAAATAATTCATGAATGCTACATTTGATTCTGACAAATGATGGTTAGAAACATAATGACTCATAGGATATTTAGTTTTATTGAAAGGATCGGGCTTATACATAGGTTTAGGGATTCCTCTGGTTAGGCGATGTGGTAGCTGTTTTCTCACTGGTTCTTGAACATCTTCGGCAGATGGTTAGTTTGGTGCATATGGTGCAAGGGTCTTAGGTAAAGGTGGCTCAATTTCGGCAACAACTTCAGTTTCTGGACGTATCTCATAACTTTGATCCAAGGATGCTTCACTAGACACCTCATCTCAATTCGTACCGTCACTTGTACCAAGTTCCATAGAACCATGGTCCTAAAACTCTAGAATTAGAGTTTTATAGTCTAGAGTCTAAGCTTCTTCATGGTACTCCCCCTGAAGCTCAGGCTCAAAGGAAAAATACATGGAATCCTTGTGAAAAACAATGTCACAAGTGACACACATCCTTTGTGTTGGAGGATGATATCATCGATATCCTTTTTTATGAGTGGCGTATCCAACAAAGACACACTTCAAAGCTCAAGGTTGCAACTTGTTTTGTTGATGCTTGTGAAGGTGTACAAATACTACACACCCGAAGACACGAGGGGGCAAGTTTGAGCCTTGTTGGATGACACTTTCCTTACAAAGAGTTTAGAATGGTGTCTGGAAATTAATAGTACTAGAAGGCACTCGATTAATTAGCTATGTTGCAGCAGAAAATACTTTACCCCAAAAAGATAATGGCATTTGAGCTTCTATTAGTAAGGCTCGGACCACCTCCAATAAGTGACGGTTTTTTCGCTCAGTTACCCCATTTTGTTGGGGGGTATAGGGGCATGTAATTTGATATATGATTCCATGTGTTTCCAAGTATTGTTGTAATTCAGAACTCATATATTCTCCTCCGTTGTCATTATAGAAGACTTGAGTTCGTGCATTATATTGTGTTTGAATCATTATATGAAACCTTTTGAATAATTGGCTCACTTCCCCTTTGGACTTCATCAAGCACAACCAAGTCAACCTGGTACAATCATCAATAAACGTAACAAACCAACGTGATCCTCCCAAGGTGGTGACTTTGGATGGACCCCAAACATCTGAGTGGATAATCATAAAAAGGGTAGTACTTTTATTCAAAGTTGATGGAAATGAAGCACGATGGCTTTTTGCAAGTTCACAAATTTCACACTTGAAATTAGAAACCTCCAATTCTGCAAATAAATTAGGAAATAGTTTCTTGAGGTAACCAAAAGAAGGGTGTCCAAGGCGTCGGTGCCACATCCAGATTTCTTGCTTTTTCTTCTCCCCCTTAGGACCATCCACCTATAGGGCTTGTTCCAAGTTGCTCAAGTTTTTTGATGTTAAGTCAAAGTAATACAACTTTCCTCACCTAACACGACAACCAATCATCTATCATGTTTGAATGTCCTTAAACACACACAAGTTAGGCCAAAAAATCACAACACAAGATAAAGCAACAGTTATTTGAGAGACTGACAAGAGATTATAGTTCAAAGATGGTACAACTAAGACAGAATCTAAATTCAAAGTATCAGGGAGGGACAATGATCCTTCCCCAATAACCAAGGTTGAAGTACCATTAGCAATAGAGGCGGACATTTGTGAGGTTGGTTTAAGGGCTGAGACTTGTCTAGAATCATATGTCATATGATCTATAGCACCAGAATCAATTATCCATGCACTATTAGAAATAGATGTAGATATATTTCAAGCCTTACCCCCATTACTTGCTACCGATGCTAATGCCATGACATTTCCAGTGGCTCCTACCTTCCCTTTTGTTTCGACAACGATAACAACAGATGAGGTCTTTTTAGTGTTCTTCCTCAATGGATCACGGCTGTGATCCCACCATTCTAGGTACCCAACAATCTTGAAGCATCGACTTTCTGTATGGCCGATTTGATTACAGTGAGTACATTTATGAGGAGGCTTGTCGGTACCATTATTTGCTTTGCAATCATGTTTGTTCTACGAGAGTCCACTCCGACTTACCAACGCTGAAGCTTCAGATTTTTCAGAATCTCCATCCATCGTTGTGCGATGGACAGATTCACGGCAAACAAGTGTATAACACTCTTCCAACTCTGGAACAGATTCCTTTCTCAAAACTTCACCTTGAATTTGTTCAAATTCACCATCCAATCCTACAAGGAAAATATGCACTTGTTGCCACTGGACAGATTTCCTATGAGATTCAACATCCTTTTCACTTTCCATCACCACCTTGTCACGGTGATCCAATTCACTAAAGATTTCGGTTATTTCTCCATAATAAACAGAAAGTGCCATCCCATTCTGCTTGGTAGAGAAAGCCTTTGATTCAAGGCAAAAACTTGCAACTCATCTACTCCATCATAAAAGGCTTTGGAAAGAGCTTTTCCAAATATCACGTGCAATAGGTAAGCAAATGTACCGTTTCATAATTTCTGGAGACATAGACATCAGTATCTATCATTTGACTTGTTGATTTTCTGCGTACCATTTTTTGTATTCGCCATCCTCTTTGGTTGGTTGTGGTGAGTTTCCCCAAATAAAGGAGAGCTTCTCCCTCTCAGCAATATGCATCTCCATGAGCTGGGACCAGACATCATAATTTGTTTTGTTGAGTATGATCCCAACATTGAAGGGTGAACCTTTAGATTGAATAATGATAGGACCAGTCTTGCTCATGGTGATATGAGCAAGCTTTCAAAGAGTGGCGCAAAAGAAAAAAAGGGTTTGGCTCTGATACCAAATCAAAAACATATTCAATGGAAGAACATCCATTAACGTAATTAATACGCATACTCACAGGAGTACAAAGCAATGGCTTTATATAGCTAAGAGATATAGACACAATAGGAGAGGTAAAACTCTATCCTAACTAGATGAGATAAGGGGGGGATTAGACTATTATGAAACTACCAGATAACATATATTGATATTTGCTAACTTCAAAATATGGTCAATTCGGTAGATGGATCAGGTAGCATCAAAAAGTGAGGAGAAAAATCTGATCAAATGTTTGTCTAGGACCACAAAGCAATCAATTAATTAGCAGTTACTATAATTTGTTGTGGAAGGTTGACAAACTAGCTGTTACCATCAAAATAATAATACTAATAGTAATAAGACAGGGAACATTATTAGAAAGACATGAAAATATGTATACAATATTAAATCGATTATCATCATTACTTTCAAATAGGCAGTGAATCATAAACTCCTTCATCTCAACTGCAGAAGATGTACGAAATGGTATAGATCAAATTGCCAGTATATTTCAAATGATCGATCTCTTGTTCTGAAGTCTGTGAGCTAAGATGAATGAATTAAACTTGTTCCAAGAACTCTGGTTTGTTGGCCTTGGACCAAGTCTTGGGGCGGCGGCGTCGGCGGCAATTCAACTAAAAAAAAACCAGAATCACCCTCTAAATTTAGCAGTACAAAAATGAAAAGCCCCAGATTTGGCTCAAAACCGCAAATTATCTGTAGCTTGTGAATGACGAAAAAGAGAAAAAAAGAAACCAAATAATTGTTAGCCGTTACTCAGTACATTCGTAATGACACCCTCATTCTTGCATGTTGCAATTTTCCCTTCGCTTGGCGGTGGTAGCAATCACGGTTGATGGTCTGAAACACCGGGAGGCCTTTGGGAGATGGAAGGTCGGAGTCCAGCAGGAGGTCGACGGAAGGTGATGGTGATAGCTGACCCGACCCCGCAGTCGGCAGCAGCCCTGGAATATGCTCTGTCGCACGCTGTTGTGGAGCAGGATGAGATGATTCTTGTCCATGTTGAGAATATTGGGGCTTGGAAGAAGAACCCTTTTGTCAGCTTCCTTCGCAAGTCTAATCTTTCCTCACCCATCCCCTCCAACCCCAATGCCTGGCTTGAACTGGGACCTTATAACCTGTTCTCGGATGAAGATTTCCTGGAACAAATGAGACGTGCATGTGAGATGGCGCAGCCCAAAGTGCGGGTGAGGACGGAGCGCATCGAAATGGGAAACAAGGACAAGGCCACTGCAATTATTTCCAGGAGTGCTTGTCTTGGTGTGGACGTGATCATTATAGGGCAAAAGCGCAGCATCTCTTTAGCTATACTTGGGTACGTACGTCCAGTAACCTATACCTAGCTATTACTTAAAATTTTGTTTCCTTGCTTGACCAATATATATATGTATATAGAAAGGCTGCTGGTGGGTCGATGAAAGGGCAAAAAGCAATAGATACAGCGGAGTATTTAATTGAGAACAGCCAATGCACTTGTGTTGGAGTACAGAAAAAGGGGCAAAACGGAGGCTATCTCCTCAACACAAAAACGCATAAGAATTTCTGGCTCTTAGCGTAGGATGGGTCATCGTGCGTGAGTGCAACCATGGATGCACAGCGCCAATTTAATTGCACCAAAACTCATCATCACCTGTTGACATGAACCTAATTGATTGGCTCTCCATGATTCAATTCAAGTTGATGTTTCACATGTGTAGATGATTCTCTTCATTTAGAATCAAGGACAAGGAAGAAAGGCAGAACACAATTGAACAATTTTTTGTTTCATTACTTTTTTTTTTTTTTGTTTATAATTCTTAAAGCATAAAAGGTTATGAATATTTTTAGTCTAATTGTCTGCAGTACTCTGCCCCATATTCCCTCCCTCTCCCTGCTTTTCTTTTCTTCTCCACCAGGTAGCTAATTAATCTCAAAACTAGCTAGGTGCCATTTGTTTTTTCTTTTCTTTTCTTTTTTGGTTAGCAACATCCTTTGAGCTACTAACAACATTAGTCATAGATATTGGAACCGGGAATTCATGTTCTACACTGTGTTCTTCAAAGTTTCCCATTTTTGTGATTGATGATAATGAAGGAGATTTTATTAAAATTGCACAAGGAAACATGCTTCATCTAAAAAGGAAAAGTTCCTTGAATAGTTATTTTCTTAGCTTTTATTGTATAATTATCTACATGTCACTTCCACTAGAATCATAAAAGGAAACAACAACTAAACAGGGACAAATCTTTGAAAAAAATGTCATCAAGCCAAACAATAATGCTGAAAAAAAACATAAGCAAACAGAAGAAGTGCAGTTGGGTAGAACACAGCGCACTACCCAGATGCAATTGCAACAAATAGAGTAGAGAGTTGTCGTTGCCCAGTAGTGTTTCGCAACAACGTAACTAAAAGCACGAAGCAGAAATCTCCAAAAGAGGAAGTTGATCAGCACAGAGACAGAGAAGAAAGAGTTGATCATTGTACAACATTGTGGTCATGGGTGGACCGTAACTAACAGTTTAAGGACTTTACATTGCTTTCACCTTTTTGGGATCTCTCGTGGTGTGTTTCAATTCCAACGTGGGACCCAGAAGTATCCATCGGAGTCTTGTTTGTGTTTGACTCGGCGCCCGACAGCTGGAGTTGGTGTCAACCGCAACATCCGGTGGCGCTAAATTCTCCACCTTTTTGAGTTGGGTTTGCCGATTGAACCAGAAGAGGGATTGCGATGGAAATACAGCAATCTTGGAGAGTGAGGTTATCTTTCAAAAACGCCACCATCGTCTTTACCCTTTTTAACCTTGCCGTCGCTCTGTTCTTGCTTCATGGCTTCATCTCCACAGCCTCCGCCCGAGCCAAGCTCTCCACCAACCTACCCAACTCAGGTTTGTGCTTCAGATGCCCACAAGTTTGTATCAGATGTGTTATTGCAATAGATAATCGGGTCCTTTTCTGTTTTTCTTCTGTTTATTTTCTGTTTTTTGTAGGTATTATGTCATGTTTACTTTTAATCTTCCTTCAATTGATATGCTGTTATCTATAGGGCTTTAGGTTTATGATTTCGGTGCTGATGCAGATCCAGATTTCACCTCAAAAAAAAAAAAAGAAGGTGTTCCTTTTGTCGATTCTCATGGATTCTTTTGGGGATCATTTATCTTTTTTGTTCAGGCAGCTGAAAGGGAATATCGAAGTGAGCTTTAGTTCATAACTGTTACTATATGTGGTAGTTTCGATTCCCAATTGCATTCTTTAGAGACAGTAAACCATGGTTCAAGCCGATCCTACATGTCTTGCATAAAATCCTCAATTCGTTTCTTATTTAGCTTACAGTTTACTGGGGTTCCATTGACCCATCAGCTGCTTCTTATCGTTTCTTTTATTGATTAGAGGATCATGAGTATATTGAGCAGGGCTTCTTTTACAATTTTGAAACATAGTTACCACATAGATCCGTATTCACGCTGTTTGTCAAGTTGCGAAATAATGCTTCTGATGGTTAAATATATCCAGGTGATTTTGTATGCTAGCTCTTGTTGGTATTGCTGAACTCATGAAACCCTTGCCTTTTTTATTCTCTACTTTCTCTGGTTGTGTACACTTGTCCTGACATAAAGGGAGGTCTTGATACCTTATACTGATACATAATTTAATTTTTTTTTTAATTTTATAAATGTCAGTTATTCAAGGATTTTTACAACCACGATTTTTCTGTTTTCATTGCCCTATTTATCTTGACAATATATTTGGTGAATTTGTTCGAAGAACCCCTATTATTTCTCATTCTTTCATCCCTACATTTGTGGAATGTGTGTATTGTAGACTTAATGTTTATGGGTCTGGCAACAAATGGCTTAACCGTTCAGTTAGGCGTAGGGGCAGTGAACAGTCTGTCTGAGCAGATTATCTTTACTGTTACTTTAAGTGCAGTTCACCTCAAGCTGATAAAGGAAGCAGAAGAGATGCGCCTTGCTATGCAACCTCTGGAGCTGATAAAAAGGGTATGTATAGGAGATTAGATGTAGGGTAAGCTTGAATGCTTGATCTACTGGCTTAAAAGTTTCTGAATGCAACTAAATCCAGGTGTAAATCATTTACTGTACTCTTTGATAGAATATCGATATTGTTTATTACTTGTCAAACAGAGGTTTGCATTTGTATTAGTTTCTTCAAAATTCACATCCATGAGTGAACTAGTTTCTAGTATATAATAGACATACAAGCCTTTCTCATCTTAGGTGAGAGAGATTGAGCAAGAAGTGTATGCTGAACCAGAAAAGACAGGAGAGAAGGAAGCAAAGCAGACTGCTGCTTTTGATCTGTCTAAAAGGTTAAAGGACTTCCGTTCCCTTAATGATGCTGGCAGCACAAAAGGTGATTATTTGTTTCTTCAGTTGCTTAGTGTCTCTTGGTAGCCATGCATGTTGTTTCTATGTTTTCTCAAAGTTTATGTGCACTCGGTGCATAATCTTACATGTTTGGTATTTCTTTTATTTTGGGAAGTGAGAAGATTAGGAGGCTTTCGGAAGAATTATGAGATTAGACAATGGGGTCTTGAACCCTAGCAAGCAGCACCATTAATTTCTGCACCTGAATATCAGGTCTTTGACCCTGTTGTTTCGAGGTTCCAACTTGTTATTTATTGTAGCTACATTTGAGCTAAGCGCAATGCCCTAATTACAGAATGCTGTAAAATAGAGGTTCAATATTCAATCCACCCCTCCCCCCTTAGCCTCCCTCCCATGTAACCCAAAGAAAAAAACAACTGAGAAAATAGAGATGAATTTATATTGGTTTCTTGGTAAGATGTTTGTTTGATGATTTTAAACTGATATTTATCAGCTGGCCCTTGTCTGTCATCTTCTTTCTTGGTCTTTGTTTCGATGTTTCATTGCCATTGTAATTGTGGCCTAATACAATAAACCGCCTGCAGCTTTAGAAGAATGGCGAAAAAGAAAGATGGAACGAGCAAGACAAAGGGAGCTAGAGAAGAATGGAACAAGCTCTTCTTAGCCTATACAATCTCAACAACAAGTTCTGTTGCAAACACAGTTGTATCAAGTGCTACTCCAGCACATTTAATATCCTTACTATTTTTAGCGCTTGCTAATTGACCAACCAAATGGACTTTCGTATAATCGATCTTGACTAATTGGAATAGATGCCATACGATGCTAGTATAAGTATGAATGAAGTGTTTGATGTTTATTGCTTCAGTCGCAAGAGTGTGGTTTTAAGCCTAAATCCAGTCTTACCAGTGGAAATGGCCCTCCACTGAATCACAAAGCTGAGTTGGAAAACAAGCAGATCTTGATATTTGATTGTGGTGTCCAAATATTTTTAGCATCTGTGTCATCTTGTTGCGGAAGGAGACTCGTGTATGACAAACTGCATTTCTTCAAAATCGGTATCACCGGGGCGTCAGATAGAGAGGCTGTGGGAAAAATATAAAATCAAACAGAATGACACGAGGTTCATAGAGCATTGTTGTAGTTCTGTAACATTTTTCTGTTTGTATCTGCATTCAAATTCGTCTATGGATGTACAGTCAAATTATAATATCTTTGCCCCCTCCATCCTTCCTCATCCACCCATTCCTCAGTGCAATCTTAAAAGACAACTAAGATTAAAACCAAAGTACAAAAATTAATTCACTTCATGCCTCTTCATCGTAGGGCCTGGGTTACATCTGGATTGGACAAAACAGAATCTTGAACCAGATTGTGGGGAGCACAGGCATGTCCAGGAAGTCATCAACCTTGTGGTGGCTCCTTGGGAAGGCCTCTTGTAGGGTCTTCAAATGTCTTGATGGTGTAAGGCCAAACCTTAAGCAATATACGGTACAATTTACCTTAAGGGTCTTGGAGGAATTGTTAATCCCATACCCAGATAGCCCCAAAAAATGATTCAGTTGGGACTGAAACGTTGTCTTGTCTCTCATTTGTAGGGAACCCACTAATCCCATGCTCCAAACGCACTGTAAATCTGTGTCACAGTGCAGACAGAAATTACACGCAAATAGGCCTCCAAGTTTAGCACTCAAAGCATACACAATCTTAGAAGAAAAATGTGTGTGAAAAACTGCGAGCCGTCTGCGGATCTTAGACTACCAACAGATCAAAGACAGCAGCTATAACTAGCTAAAAGTCTTTTGAACTATTCAATACCCATTTCCAGTACCCATCCAGATGAGAAACCTATAGAAAAGAGAGAGCTAAAGCAGTAGGCACTGGACAGGACCAAGCCATTCAATAGCCTTTGATACCATTTGTTAGAAGCAATACCTTTCAACAAAAAGAAGACCAGAAAATGTTGGCAACCATGAGTTGGAATGTTCGGAGGACTCCTTGAAGGGTACCTGGAGAAAAAGAAAACCACTCTGGTGCAACTATTTACAATGTGTGAAAACAAGGCCTGCAAAAGTTCCTTTACAGAACAGAGTGGAAGCAAAATATACGAATGAAACCTTAACAATAACATGAATCTGAAGTACATATGAATCAGCAAAAAATGAACCTATCGAATGACATTTACCACTGCTATGGGAACCAAACAAGCAACTCAAAAATCCAAACTAAAAGTGAATCAGTTGTTCTTGTTCATAGATTGCAGGAAAACCATGTCCTCTCTATCATCCAGTGAACAGATCATGGTGGCAGCCACAGACGAGGGAGAAGAAAGTTCGCAAAGATGCAAAATTTCTGTTCATTCTTTATTCTCCCCGCTAAGCACATTAAAGCAACAGATGTTACTTCCCAGTTCCCATGAACAGCACTTGGATATTGTGAATGTTCCTAGTTACTGTTCAATTATCAATTCAACAGTTTACCAAGTATAGATTTATCAATTGTTGCCAACTAGCAAAATTTTCATGGATTATTTATTTACCAATTATTGGCAATTATCACTTGCCTTTCATTACTGAGGCTTCAGCAAATTATTAAAAATCCAAGAAAAGAACTGTTGTTTTATCAGTCATATGGTAATAGTTTCATGCGAGAGGAAGGAAACAATTCTCATTGTCGCATGAGTTTCTTCTAAAAGCTGATTGGCTAAGCACAAAGGACTGCTTAACATTTAATCCACCCAGAAATGTGGAAATAACCAATAACTGATATCCCTAATCAGTGTTCTATCACGCAACTTGATTCAATCATCACAAAAGTTGGACTTTTACACAATAATGAACATCACAAGAAGTATCATTAAGATTGATATAAAAAATTATTAAAAAAAAAAAAGAATGATGTAAGAAAGTTTATACTCCAAGAGTGTTGAAGGCCAATAATATTCACAATTCTTTGACGATCACAACCCTATCAAAAGCCTCTACCTTAACAAAACACTTCTGAGAGGGAATGCCGATGAAAGTTCCTCCGAGAAATATAAGTGTTGATAAGCCTGCCCTCAAAGAGGATCCTAAGATTCTAAAAACAGAGACAGGCACAAAAGGTGAGAGTTGCTTGGGCAACTATAAATAGATAAAATGTTACAGACAAGGTGAACTACAACAAAAGCATAAAAAGGGCATAAATCAGATACAAAATCCAAGTCTGATTAGTTTGTGCACAGAGCAATGTGAATTGGTTGTAGGCTGATAATACTTTGTGAGTAGCAAGCAACAGGTACCTGTACGTATAATATCCCAAAACTCTGCCGCATTGCAGATGAACACGCAAAACCTCTCTGAACAGTGACGACTTAGTTACAGATAGAGAGCTTCCCAGTAGCATCACTTGGTGCACCATAATCAAGGCTGAGCTCTCTTAGAGGAGGAATGTTCTCCATTGCAAAAAGCATAATGTGGGGGAACATCAAATTGTTGTGATCATACAACACATACTGCACCAGCACGTTTGGACTAGAACTCTGACTCATGTAACACGCTACATTCCTCATTCTAGATAAATCCATCGCAAAATCCAGAGGTGGAATTGATGGGTATGATGGCCGAGCATAATCAGGGAAAATCTGAGACAAATCACCCCATTCTACCCATCTTTCAGAGAACTGATTGGGATATATCAATGGACTCCCAGTCATGGAAAATATCTGTGCTTGCTCCCTTGTGAGAACAACCCCTGCATACTCGCATATAAAAGCGCCGGCATGTATCACATCCAGAGACCTAACTCCCCAACCAGTTTCCTTTGAGCGGAACACTTCCAATCGATTCCTCAATCCATTCTGTGTAACACGGTTCCGGCAAGTCGGTGGGCACTGACACATAGGACCACATTCGAATATGACAGGTTTTCCTCTCAATAAATGACCATTAACATCATAAGCAAATTCACCTCCATTCTTCACAGCACACAAGCAACCTTCAGAACAACCTGAAACACAATCGCATCCACTCCCATTGCTCCCCTGAACGAATGCATATGGTGGGAAAACTGTCCTTGGAAGATACTCGTAATACAAAGGTTCATGATCATTATCTATATCATTGTAAAGAAGAACTGGGTAATTCTCTTTCGTATTAGCTATATCAAGACTCAAGTATCCCACTGGCCTAGCTGACAATGGCTCATTTCTAAGAGTCTGCGCAAACCTAATAATCGAACTGCCCATCTCTGGCTGCCCTTCAATCCTCAACAGCTTGTACTTGTAAACCCCGAAACCAGACTTCCCGACATCAAACCAACAGTCGAGAATCTTATACAAACCATCATAAACGTAGATTTTTGCACTTATACTATTGTCATACTTGAATCCTCTAATCACCCTTACCTCAATTCCGTGATGCATACTCCTTTCCAACGCAAGGTTCCCTCCTTCAAGCTTCTGGTGCATACATTGCCTATGAAGCTTGTCTTGTCCACCATGACCAGTATATATGATTAAATCTCCAGCATCCTGATCATCTTCATACCCACCAGACACAATTATACTCGTCGCAATGGGCTCGCCGTTCGAACTCTGGCTGGACGGCACATAATCAATCCCTGCTTGAGGCTGCCCGTGTAGTCCAACCACGCAAAGTTCCATCCTGAAGAAGAACAAGTCACCGATTTCAACACCAGGAATTGACCCTACGATTCTTTTATCTCGATTCAGCCACAAGCCACGTTCCCTCATCACTGCGGCTGCTTTCAAGTCGCCACGGACATGCCTTCTTTGGGCATCGGCAACCCGATTCTCCTCCACTACTGCGAGCATTCGAAGAGAATCGTAAAGCATTCGCGTCCTTCGCACGACCTCCCGGAAATAACGCCGGTCCTCCAGACCCAAATTCGAGACACGAACCAGCTCGCTGGATCTCCGTTCTTTTCGGCGCGAGACAGCTACAGAGAGAGCTTGCGTAGTCTCAGGGCTTTCTTCTGGGACGGGGACGATGGCCTGTGAATTCGGGTCCTCCAGAACCTGAAGGTCTCCGCCATATTGTTCTTGGAATCTTTTGGCGAATGCAGTGCGGAAGAGCTCGGAGATTCGGTTAAATTCGGAGTAGAGATTGCTTTGGTCTTCTTTGGAAGAAGCGGAGGGTGGCTGCTGAGGATTGTGAAGAGATGTCGGAGGAGGAGTAGAAATGGAAACTGCGTGAGGGAGTTGTGGTTGGAAGGGTTCATCAAAGGGTTCTTCTTTGGGTTCAACTTTGGGGATTAACAAGGTCGTGGGGGTAGTGGTGGCAGTGGCAGCGGCGTAGGTAGCGGCGGCGGCGGAGGGTGGACTGAGGTTGAGATCTTGAAGAGGGACAAGAGAGCCCATTTCTTGGAGAGCAGGTGGTGAATGAGGAAGGTTTGGTTGAGAATGTGGGTCGGGTTTGGAGATGGTTTAGCAAGCTACATCAGCTGCTAATTTATTTTATACTGCATTTATCCTAAGTTCTTTCCACTATTTTAATTTTTTATTTAAATTTATTTGTATCATAATATTTATTAAAAAAAATTTTAAAAAATTCTGTTTAGTTTAAATCTTATAGTTTTTAAATATAAATTTTTTAAAAATTTCTAGCAAATATTAATATAAATAAATCTAAGTTAAAGTTAAACAAAAAAGTGAAAATAGTGCAAAGAACTTGGGACGGGGAAAGTATTTTTTTTTTTTTCATGATGTTTGTTAAGTTATATCTGATTCATCTACCATTGTACACATTAGAAAAATGATATTTTTCACTGAAATCCTCTTAAATTAGTCAACAATATGATTGATACTTATTCTATACCTACCCTCATGTAATATAGGTAATCAAAGTTTGGATAAAGGTACTAGGGTAAATTGGATATTAAAAACTTTCCTAAAAGAAAAACGGTTCATCTTTTTTTGCATAGCCCAATATATATATATATATATTCTTTTTCTTTTTTTTTTGGACAAAAAGGGTATTTTTCACTATCATTTTCTACAAGATAAAAAGGGCAAATTGTCTACTCATGTTTATGCTATACCGCAAATCGCCCATTATTATTATTTTTGTAATTAAATAACCATCAAAGGTTTCTATTGAGAGATATTTGCCACTAAAAATTTTGATATAATGCAAATCAGCTACCTATAGAAGTAACGGTCAGAATATACCGTCATTTTATGGAATATTCCGTTAAATTTAGTGATGACATGGCTGATTGAAATAATAAATTGCAGAACTCATCCCTAAACTATATAGCCTTATACATACTAATACATAATCTAAAAAACAAGGTAAAAGAACCATCTTCTCCTATAAAATTGGACTATTGGGGATACTAAAGAGATATCTAAGGATTTTACGTCCTGGCAGAACTTGTTGAAAGTGAGAGATAACTTCTGTCAGAAAGCTGGCTTTATAAGGAACGCTGAAGCTTTTTCTCTATTGCACATTCAGAAGCTAAGATTCTTAAACTTTCATATGAAATCCTGAGCCTAAGATTGGTTGGTATAAGCTTTGCTCAATCCCCTTTGCTACTCTTAAGCATAATTTAAATTTTTGGCAAGTTATGCATAAAGGTCTTCCTATTCAGGAAAGAATGAAAACTTGGGGGATTTAAATGGTTTCTCGGTGCTACCTGTGTATGAAGGAGGAGGAGACCACTGAACATGTTTTATGTTTTTAGGCTAGTGAATGCTAGGGACTAGTATTTTTCTAAGTTTGGGGGAGTTTGACAGATGTTAATTTTGTTATCAAACATATTGACTTTTTGTCAACTTTGACCATCTACATTTTTTGTCAATTCTTGCTTTGTTCTTTCATTTTATAAGTTGGAGAAGTGGACCGTAGCATCGGAATGACACTGAAACGAGTAGAATGAAAAACAGTTATGCGGAAGTCAAAGCTGGATTATAACTGCAAGGCCTAGGCCCCAAGAGTGGCACCTAGGTGCCACAATACAAAATACTCTTTCCTGAAATTGCACACTCTGAGGCCTAGGCGCCCCTGTACCTAGGAAAAAATGGTCCCCCACATCAATTTTGAACTAAGCATGCTATGGGCTAGGAGATTTGATTCAAATGGGTAGGTAAATGAAAAAAACATCTCCAAGACTTAAAAAAATATGGAACCAAGCTTGGGAAGACATTCTTCATCTTCATCTTATCATCTTAGACTTAGGTTTTCCATAGCCACACATCTTGCATTTTCCATTATCTTTGTAGAGCACTTGTGGATTTTATTTAGAGAAGGCTTGGATGACTTAAAGGCTTGTAGGGGCATTGAGTAGTCAAGCATCTTGAGTTTCTTAGGTTCCTTCTTTACTTCTTTTTTCTTGTATTGAAACATGGATGCTCTTTTATGTATTTTCATGGTTGAGTTTTGTTTAGTTATGGAGTAGTCCTTTTTTAGCACTTTCTATGGATATAGCTACTTAGATTGATTGTGTTGGATGAATTTATGGTCATGTGATTTAGTTTTCCTTTAAATACTTGTTTATCCTTCCTTTGTACTCAATGTTGTTTTAGCTAACTAATGGGCACAATTGGTTGTACTTTAGATTGCCTTTAAGTTCTTAGAAAAGATTAAGAGTAATTGGACCTAAGAGAAGTGTTTAGTGACAATGGGTTTGTTGGGAAACTATTCTAAGTCATTAGGTGAAAGTAAGTTGAGCTTTATTGCCTCTTCCTAAGCTTGTGATCGGATGAGAATCCTTAGTAAGTTTAGGATTAGATAGGGTAATTTTTTCACTTGAGAAAGTAAGAATTCAATTGGATACTTCACCAACAAGCCAAGAAAACTAAGTCACTAACCTAAATCCACCAATTAATTAAGACAAGCAATGAATCCATAGCAAGTATGCTTTCATAATTTGATAAAAAAAAACCCACAAATTTACATTGAATCCTTGCATCATAGGTTAATAGCATTTCATTTAGTTAAGTTTAGTTACTTGTTTGAATTGCTTAAATTTTCATTCAACTTTGATTGTTTAGCTAAAGTTAACTTAAAGCAATAGAACTTGGCAAGCAATTCAATTAATCCTTGTGGGAATGATACTTTTTCTTATCCAATTTCAACATTTAGCATGCACTTGTGGTTAGGGTTTGAAACTCACAACAGTCGATAACATTTTTCGCTGGTAAATAAAAGAAGAAACCTAAACTCAACAACACTAATAATCTGAATTCGAGCAAAAAGTCTAATAAGCACAAACTAGAGACAAATAAAAAAAGACAAGTTGAAGTGGATGAGGGCATGTTTTTGGACGCCTCTATCGACGGTGGAAGAAAAATGGCAATGAGCTAGCTATCTACATCGAGGAAGAATTAGGTTTGAATAGGCCCAACTTCCTAAATACATAATAATTCCCTCATAAGCCATAACTTCGACCCCTAGAACAAGCAAATAGCTGACGCTAGCAAAGGCGCCACTAACATCATCATTGTTGGATGCTTGTTCCAATGTGCCTCAAAAGGTAATGAATTAACTTTAGTTCGTTGCACGTGAGAGGGAGAGAGGGAAATGAGGAAAAAAATGGTGAAGGAGAGAAGAAACAAAGTCTTGGTGGAATTTCTAATATTAGATAAAATTTTAAGAGCCAAGCTAAGATAATTTAGCCACATCATCATCCACATTGGCTAGCCACATGGACAATATGTGCCATGTCTTTGTCCCACGTGGAGCATGTCACAATAATTGGCAAATACACAAAAACGAAAATGTTGATGAGATATTTAACTGTGAAAAAACAATAATGGTCAATCTGCCTACTTCACAAACCTGAGTCGGATATTTGTCTCTTTTACCCCAATTTGATTGGTGCCTATTCTATGTTCTTCAACCAGTTACTTACAAAAGCTAAAATTTTATTGACCGACTAACTACTTGAAACATTCTTGATATGGTATTAATTTGTATGATTTTTTTTCTTACATAACCTAAGAAAGAAAGGAAATTAATAAGAAAATATTTGCTTTAATGAAAAAAGTTGTTTTAAATACAAAATGTGAATGTTACCTACTAATTTCTTTAAACTAATATTTTTTTTTCTCTTTTTATCAAATATTTAAGTTATATTTTATTCACTTACCATAGTACACACTGAAAAAATGGTACTTCATCTACCTCATAGAGAATCATATGTTTCAACATATACAAAAATTAAGCTGTGTGCAATTTATGAATTTTTTTTTAAATTTTGCCCAAGGAACTAAAAATAAAAAAAAATTGGTTTTATGTAGTAAGAGTTTAAATTGTTATTAACAAAAGAAAAGATTTTTTTTTTTGGATTTGCATAGTTAGAGTTAAAATGAAATTTTTTTTGGGTTTGTGTAGTGGAAATTTAGATAATGATAGTAAAACAAATTAGATGTTGAAAACTTTCCAAAAAGGAAAATGGTTCAACTTTTTTTAGATAACCCAAAAAGGAATACATGTGATTTTTTTTTTTTACGAAAGAAGTATCTTTCACTGCCATTTTCTTAAATTAGTCGCCAATTTGATTGATACCTATTATATGTTCATCTTTGAAAGATATTGGTAGGTTGAATATGTAAAAGTGTAATGTCTTTTTCCTACCTTATTGGCTTCATATGAAAGCTAATACGTTATTTACTTAATAAGCATTTGAAACTTTTTTTAACGAAGTACATAATTTTTATGAATTTTTTTTTTTGCTTAGCATAAGAAAAAAGAAAGTGAAAATAACTAAATGAATACTTGTTTAAATATAAAAAGTTGTTAATTACTAATGTCTAAAAATAGAAAAACTTTGTTTCTAAATATATATTGCAAATGTTACCTACTAGTTTCATTAAAGTGATATTTTTATTTTGCTTTTATGAAATATTTAAACTATATATATCTTATTCATTTACTATAGTATTAGTATGCACTAGAAAAATGGTATTTTTTACTGTCATTTTCTTAAATTAGTTGAATCAGTTACCTGCAATGCATTTTCTACCTTTATTGGTTTCATTTGAAAGCTAATATTTTATTTATATGAAATATTTTTTAATAAAATAATTATTTTTTGTGATTTTTCATACATAGACTAAGAAACAAAAGAGAAATTAATAAAAAAAAATACTTGCTTAAATAAATAATAGTTGTTAACTACTAATTTCTAAAAATAGGAAATTTTTTTTCTAAATATAGAATGCGAATGTCACCTACTAATTTATTTAAAGTAACATTCTTTCTATCTAAAAAAAATGAAATGTATTTTTTTTTCATACAGTCTTGAAAAGGTTAAACTTTTCCCTTTTTTGAAAAAGTTGTTAACATACAATTTATCTTAATACATTTATTTAAACACCTATTACACATAACTAAAAAGGAAATCTTTTCCTTTTTAACTTTTATTTAAACAATCAATACAACAAAATCAAGAAGAAATCTTTTACTTAATCACCATTTAAATGCTCATCACACAAAACCTAAAAAGGATTTCTTTTAGTTCTACTTTTAAGGGAAACATTGCCATAAACTACACAAATCTTAATCACTGTGTACAAAAAATGTATTATTTGAAAGATAATATTTAAGTTACATAATAATTACTTGAATTATTTTTTAAATAAATTAATTAACTATTATGACTTTTTCTTACCTAGCCTAAGAAAAAAAATAGAAGAAACTACTTTAAAAAAATAGAAACTTTTTTTCAAATATTTCTTAGAATGTATAGTTTCAAATAAAATATACCTTAAGCAAAGAATGACTATATACCAAAATAATCATCAAAGAATCACTACACATCAAAATAATCATTAATAACTCAATTTTGGAAAATATTTTCCAATTGAGCTCTTGTAAATGTGCACCATTAAAAGGCAATGCAACGTACTAATTTTTGTTTGAACAGAATATACCTTATTAGTTATTCTATCATGTGGAGTAAGTCTAATATGCACTCTATCTCTTATATATATATATATATATATATATTATACTTAAATACTACTCTTCATATTATAAAATAGGTGTGAGCGAATCAAAACCTAATTTTTCCCAAAATTAAAGATATGTACAAATTAAACGGCAGATATGTATAAACTTTATATATAAATCATATGAGACATATATACAAATATGATTATAGAACTCAAACTGATATTTTCAATTATATATACAAGGTCAATTTTTCATCTTAAAAACAAATGTGAAAGCATCATATGCACTTCTAGCTAAAATGATAAATATGTACAAATCATATAACATATATGTATAAATCATATATATAAAGAAAGTGAAAAATACAATCAAAGAAAACACACAGTAAGGGATGTGTACAAATCTTGATAGACCTATGTACAAATGAAATCCTAAAAATTGTTTATATATATATATATATGAATGACTTCAATCTTCTCAAAAATATTTTTGAGTAAATTCCATGCACGATCTCGTACCTTATTTTTGTGTCCTAAATAGGCACCCTAGCTTAAAATTGCAGTGTTAAAGTTTCCAACCTCATATTATATGTCCTAAATATGTCATTAACGTCAATTTCACTATTAGCTATGACATAAAATGCTGACATTGCATAAATTAACATTAAAATAAATCTTAAAATAGACGTTCTAGCCCTCTGACTTTTCCCGTCAATAGTTTTAAATGTAAACTTCTAAATCTATTACTTTTACTCCCTCCATCAAATTTGTCCCTTTCTCAAAGAAAAAGATTGCAAGAAGTGGCTGAGATCATCACGCCACTTAACGCCGTCTTCATGATCCTCGACTTCAACCTAAACTTTCATGACTTCTGATTAATTGTCATTGTATGCTAATCCATCAGGATCTCCTTGAACTCGTTTCCACAAACATTATCCAGCTTAATTCCTACAGCAACAGCCATAGTTGTGGTAATAACTTTATCAGCCATTCTAGCCGACGTCTTCCATATCCCCTTTAAATTTCACTCCTTCAAGGTTATTAGCCGCATTGACTTCCTAAACATCTAGCTTGGCCTTTGGTTTGAGCTTTCTTGGTTTCTTCTACTTTTCGAGCAAAAATCAAATCCGATTGATTCTTTTAAAGCTCAATTGGTTCACAAATTTTGTTTATTTGAAGATAGGTGTTAAGGGATTTGTTGAAGGTGGAATAGCCTCTACTGTTGCATGATACTCCATCCACCCACTTGGCCTGAAGAAGGCCCAAATACAACTCTACATGAGACATATGCCTCAATTCTAAATCGACTTTTCAGATGGTCCATCGCGCGAACCCTACCTCTTGCCTGTAAGATTACTATGAGTCTAATTGTCGGAGGAATTGGCACAACTATTGCGAACCTTGCCATTTTTGCAATAGTCCAGATGTAGGTGAATGACTAGCTTCCACCAATGTAGAGCAAAAATTACACAAGTGTTCTCCAAGCCATTACAAGGATGCCAAAGTATAAGGGAGTCACCTCCCTGTGGCATGGTTCATCACTAATAATGAGCATTGAAATTTCTAGTTTTAATCATAATTCCAAAGAATGAAACATGGATTTGAAAATGAATAAGGGTACAAAGAATGATGGGAGCTACTTAAATGCCAATAACATGGTGACCAGCAGGGATCATAATTGAGGAAGAAGAAAGAAATCTCGGATGCTGAAGCGGCACCAGATTCGAGGTTGTGGTTACTTATTTCTCTCCATCTCTCCATTTCTCCATCTATTAAAAGCATGAACAATAGATTCAGAAATTTAAGATTTAGAATTGTTGATAAGAAAAGTTAGAGGACTAAACTTGTTATTTTGAGATTTATTTTAAAGTTAATTTATGCATTTATAATTAATGGTAAAATTAGCAAAAATGAGCCAATCAGGATATGCAATATAAGGTAAGAGACTTCAATAATAAAACCTTAAGCTTGGGTACCCATTTATGACACAAAAATAAGCTACAATAATGGATTTATGTTTTCATTAGGTGCATCATTTATATTTCCTTAAATGAAATGGAAATTAAGTTTTTAGAAAATAAAAAGAAAATAATTTGATTAGTAGTAACACAGTAATAATACATACAAATCGGATGAAAAAATACATATAAATTCAATGTACAAATAAGGTTAGAGATATGTACCAATCATGTAAGATTTATGTACAAATAAGAGCACAAAATTGTTAATTTTTTTTTTGGTAATCAAAATAACATAAAAAAAAAAATAGAAGAGACTTAAGAAAGGAAGAAGGCTACAAATTGATGTGCAGCAATAACCCTTTGCCTGAGTAATACCACCATTGAACAACGCTACAAAGAGTGGAGAAGGTACAATATTTCGTTAACCACGACCACCTAATAAAGTTTACAAAACTTGTGAGTATTCAGTGAGTAAAGTGATAGCTGAAAGATGATGGTTAAATGTCATCAATAGAGCCCCATTGGCATTGACAGATAAGGATGCCTTGGTGAATAGAGGGGGGGCATTAGTTCACACCTATACTTAGGTTGCAACACCCAAAGCAAATGTGCCATGCCAAATGCAAGAAGGATTATATATATCTAGAGACAATTTCTACCGTATGTCATCTGGTAGAGAGAGTTGAGTAACTAGATTATCCCATTGTACAAGTAAGGATAGAACATGGAACGTTGCATGCCAGAAAACACACTCGTTACACCTAATCTAGATAGTCCAGAGGATGGCAACAAGAATATGAAACCAATCAAATAGGAAATGCAATTTTTTTTTTACTTAAAAAAGTAGTAAGCCAACCTTTAAACGAGGCAAATAAAGTAGGTAAGGGTGGAGAGCAAAAGTTACCCCATAAATCTCAAAATCTGGGCATTCCCAAAAATAAGTGAACAATTATTTCTAAAGATGCTTGACAATGGGAGCATGCAAATCAATCAAACCACCATAATTGGCAAGAATAGTTGTCATCAGTAAAGCTCTCAATAAGCACTCCATAAGAGCATCTTAAACTTCTTGGGTATATTATAAGCCTATAAGGACTTCACAATAGTAGAGAAGTCTAGGTGTAAAGCTCATTGAAGAGAGGTACCTGTAGAATTCAAAAGAAATGCTGATTTTTTCTGGAGTTCAAGATTATAACCCTGTTTGACAGAGAAAGAACTTAAGGATCTCTCAAGCCACATCATTGTATCTTGATTGTCTTGGTCTGCAATGGAAATGATGTTGAGAATCAGTTAAACAATTTAAGAGGGAGAAGTTGTTGAAGTTGGGGAAGATTCCAACACAATTGAGTAGGGTGAAGAAGGTCAGCAACCTACAGATTCAGGTCCTTAGGGACATTCCCTGCAATAGTACTTAATAAAGCTAGAGAAATTCCTAGAATCCATGCATCTTCTTAAACCCAAATAATAAAGCCATTATACACAGACCATTGGACATGATCTTGAACTAGTGATTTTTCTTGAAGAAGACTGCACCATATGGGGGATTCATTGCTTGGATCTTTAGTTATCCAAATGGAATGATTATGGCCATATTTTGCAAATAGAACTTGGTAGACCAACATGGCACTGCTCCTTGTGAAGAGACGCCAAAAGGTTTTGGCAAGTAGGATTTGATTAAAAAGTCTAAGGTTTTGATTCTAAGTTCTTCGAGGCCTTTCAGAAGATGCAATGGCTCCTAATGTTGCATATGAAGACTATCATTCTCCCAGGAACCCGGCAACCGGAAATGAAAAAACTGTTTTCATAAATCATCTGCCAATGTTACCAGCACTTTCAATAAGGACATCACATAGATTGAGATAGAAAAGAGGGTTGAGTGGATGAGAATGAGATGACCCACAGGATTCAATAAGTTCCATTTTCTAGTTGGCCAAGTGATGGTGGACCTTATCCACCAGAAATTGATAAGAAGACTGATGAGATAAGTCCTAAGCGAATGGAAAACTTAAATAGGTGAAGATCTCATCACTGATTGGAAAAGACAACATTTGAAACATATCATTTTTCATGGAGCTTGAGACATTGCAACTAAAAAATCATTCTGACTTTTGATAATTAATGTGATGCCCTACCACAATTTCATAATCTTGAAGGGTTTAGTGAAGGGCTTGAACAATCACAGAGGTTGATTGGAAACAAACAATACAATTATCAGCAAAAAATAAGTGACTAATATCCAGGCCATACATGCTAGCGTGAGGCCCACTAATAATTCCCAATGAATAGAGTTTCTAGAGCCCACTAGCAAAGGCCTCTGCATAGAGGATAAAAATATATGGGCATATCTCATATTGTTCTATATCATGTGTGTTATTTTCTTATTTGTAATTGATCCAACTTGAAAGTTAAATAGTTGCCAGACAAATAGTAACTTGAAAATCAGTGCCATGTAAACAAATTTCCAAACACAGATTTCAACATTGAGCAACATCATTTCTTTATTCATATTTATTCACTGATAAATGAGTGTTTTTTCATGTATGTTTGCTAATAAAAGCTTGTTCGTAAACACTATTAATAAACTTGCTATGGAACAATATAAATTAGCGTGTTTATAAAGAATAAGCCATCAAATAATCAATAACAATCAAACAAATGAACAAGAGCAAGAGATTAAAAGAGGAAGGTTCATGTATGTAAAAAGTAGTAGGAACAAATAAGCACATAAAACAAACAAAAAAATAAATAAATAATATAAACAAACATCAAACAAGTTATTCTAAATATAAGCAAACCTGATGATATCTTGTAATTTGTGTTTATTTGTTTAAATAAGAAAATAATAAATTAAGTTTGTATTCATTGGTTAAACTAAATAAACCAATATAAACACACTCTCATAAACATAAATGTTTAACTCGTGTTTTATATTAGCCTCCAAATATATTGGGTGGTCGATTGTGTAAAAGTATTCCTACCTTTATAGTTAAGTTCTTTTTTCATTTTAATTTTTTTTTTATTTAGAATCAATATCATTTGAAAGCTAATATTTTATTTACATAATAATTACTTGAATGATATTTTTTAATAAAATAATTATTTTTAAATTATTTAAAGTATTCCTACCTTTATAGTTAAGTTCTTTTTTCATTTTAATTTTTTTTTTATTTAGAATCAATATCATTTGAAAGCTAATATTTTATTTACATAATAATTACTTGAATGATATTTTTTAATAAAATAATTATTTTTAAATAATTTTTCCTTAACTGGTTTAAAAATGGAAATGAATGAAAACCACTTTCCTTTTTTTAGAAAGAATATTTAAAAAGTGGTTTTCATACTTTAGAATGTATAGTTTTATTTGGTATATAATTTGAGCAAATAATCGTTATTTATAGAAATAATCACCAATAACTTGTTTTAAAAATCTTTGCTAAATTCACATGTAAACATGATTTTGAATTTCATATTGTACTGACTAGTATGAGTGATATGCACCGGTACCAATGAGGAGAAATGGTAAAGGCAAATTGAGACAATAGGAATCCTCTGTACCGAGATGTACAACCCGTCTTGTGTCGTACTGAGTCGGCACTAGCTAAAGGATTTTATTTTATTTTTTTTAGTTTTTGATATTTTTTGGTAAAATATATTATAAGTTTGTGCAATTGGTTAATTTTATAACAAACTTTTACTAATATTTAAAATAAAATGTGTACTTTTATTTTTTTGTACCTTAAAAATTATTGTTTTATTATATATATAGTGAAATATTTATATGAGAAAAACTCTTAATTGATTTTATTATATATAGCCTATTTTTCACACTCTTACAATCTCTCAAATTTTTAGTTTGTTCTATGTGTTGATATGTTATGTTTATATATATATATATATATATATATATATATAAATTTAAAATCGATACATCTAAAATGATATGATATGACACCGGTACTATACCATACTGTTAGAAAAATAGTACATCATCCGATATGAGATTTAAAACATTGTGTATAAACATGCATCATTAAATGCAAATGCTTAATCATTAAAATTAAAGGAATGCAACATAATAATTTACACACTCACTATTGCCTTATTTACAAAAGTATCATTATGTCTAGAATATCATTTTTTATGAAATAAATAACATTTTATAAAACTGTCATCACATCTAAAACAATATTTCTTATGAAATGAATAACATTTTATGAAACAATAAATATGTATGAATGAAACAACATTTATTATTAAATGGTACAGCATTATTTCAAGAACAACATTTTACGAAACAATAAATTTGTAAGAATAAGATAACATTTCTTGTTGAATGAAACTATATTATTTATGAATTAATATTTCTTATGAAATGAACAACATATTATGAAATATCAAATTTGTATGAACAACATAAAATTTCTTACTGAATGAAATAATATTATTTACGAAATAACATTTCTAACTGAATGAATAACATTTTATAGAATAACAAAATTGTATGAATAGAGTGACATTTCTCACTAAACTAAAGGAACAATATCACTTATGAAACAACATTTCTATGGAATTAAACAACGTTTTATAAAATACAAATTTGAATGAATGAAATAAAATTTCTTACCGAATGAAACAATAATAAACTTGTATTCTTCTAGTTGATATTATTGTACATTTTATCTGGTTTATTTCTAATTTAATTGAAATTGTTGTTAGGACTTGAGAATATTATATTTCTGTTCCTTTTGTCCTATTGATTCTTCGGTCGATTCCTACATCTATTTAAAAAAAATTCTTATTACAGCAAAAAAGGTTATTCTTCTCGGAAAAATCAATTACAGGAGATACGGGGATGTGGAACAAAAAGCAAAATAAAAAATTTTCACCACATGATTAAAAAAAGCTTTCTGGCACGGCATCATAAGATTAAGCTTGACGAGGATATCTGTTGTGTTGGCCACATTTTAGATCCTGTCTGGAAATTAAGAATGAGCGAAACCAGACAAACAAAATAAGATTGACGCTGTGTATTTCATTTTCTTAGTAATCATGAAATATGAACGGGTGCATATGTAAATATATGGAGTAATCAATATTCATGACATGCTAATGCATGAAAATGTTTTTTTGAAAAAAATGAGAAGGTTACCTCATTTTAAGATTTGTTTCGTCATTGATATAGTTGGATTATAATAATTCTTACATATTACTACCAGTGTTGTGTTTTGTAAATAGAAACGAGGTTGGTATGGAGATTAACGAAGATGAAAAAATTTGTCTCCTTGTTGGGATCTAGAAGAGATTTGAGGTGGAGATGTTTTCACTTCTACTTTTTTAACTTTTTACAAATAAATTAAAAAAGAAAGAAAAAGTTAATATTAAAATAATAGATTGGGTAATATATGATAAATTAATTCACCAAATATAGAAAAAATCATACAAATTTAAGACTACTCAAAATAATACCCTCTCTCTCTATCCCATAAAATATAATTTATTTGGATACGGAGAATAATATATTAAGATGTATGTAATTTATGTTTTTTTTTTCAAGTTTTCGATTGAAACAAAAATTTTAAAAAACTTATTGGATTTTGTATAAATGATAATTATAAAGAATTCTTTTTTAGATTTTTGTAGAGTGAGAGTTCAAATGAAAATTAAAAAAAAATAAATTTTATATAATAAAAGTTTAAATGAAGGTAACAAAGTAAATCGGATGTGAAAAACTTTTCAAATAAAATAAAATAATTCAAAATTTTTGGAACAATAAAAAAAGTACACTTTATTCTTTTTTTTTTTTTTGGCCCCCTTTTGGGGCGGGAGTAATTATTACGCAAAATAAAAGGATGGGCCTCGCAGGAAAACTCTAATAGAATATGGAACGAATCCTATATAGACATTTTTTAAAATAATCCTATATAAAAATTTACACATTTAATTCTCACTTAACTAAGTAGACATATTATATCTTTCCTGTAGGTCAATAGTGTCACTTTTTTGGGTTCTTTGCTTCTTCTTTTTTTTTTTTCTTTCATATGATCGACGTTTTTGGAAGTTTGATCCCCTTTTGTAAGGTGGTCGCTTTTCCGAGGTCTTGTCTTGGTAGTTTCCCAGTTTCAATTTGTTTCAACCATTCGTTTTGATTAAAAGTTTAAAACTCCTTTTTCACTCCCTGAATTCCCCCGATTTTACTCCCTAAGTTCAGTTCTTGGAGCGTTTTAATCCCCAAACTTAATAACTACTTAACCTGAGTATTTATATTTGCTCTCTTGGTCTTGAAACTATTTTTTGTTATTTTTATGTACTAAGCAAGACATTAGTCACCATAATATGTTTATTTTTTAGTTGAACCCCCCCTCTCTCTCACTTTTATTAAGTCAATTGTTAAACCTTTAATATTTAAATTTTTTCCATTTTTCCTCTCTTGGTTCCCAAACTTCTTGACTATTTTTTTTTTCCTTTTTCTTTTCTTTTTACCTCTATTATTAAGTTATGGTTAAACTGTTAATGATTAGCATAAATTAAATACAATTTTGTGTTTTGGTCATATCTCTTTATTATTGATGATTAAGTTTTGTAACACGAATTATTTACTTCAAATTTTTTATGGTTTAATAAAGTAATTTGATCCATAATTACTAAAATTAAAAGTAAATTTTTCTAAATAAATTTCTCATTGATGTTAAAAATTGAAATTTGAGTCGATAATTAGTGATGAAAATTTTTAATGAATTATTCTTTAAGGACAAATAATATCCATCATTTAAAAGCATGTGTAATATTATGTTTCATGGTGCTTTCAATCATAACTATTCATTTTAATAATAAAACAATATAAATGAAACCCAATTTAAAATTTTAAAAAAATATTTAAATTTGAAATTGATGAATATATATTTATGGATGAGGGACTCAAAATTAGAATTTATTTTAATTTTAAATTTATTAAAAATAACATTCCGGGAGCTACCCGGCAAAATAAATTTCTTGAGAATGGCATGGTGCCGGGCAGACAACAATTTTTGGCCTGGGCTCTTATCACTTGGAGATCCCAATAGAGATGAAGGAATAAAGTTGACAAGTGTCCCACCAGCTGTTGACCAGAGAGACCCACCTTGGTACACGTACTCAACTCTGTCACACACCCACCCTCCCTATGTATCCTGATCCAACCAGACCTGGCAAGACTCACCAGAATCATCTTCCCATAGAATAGAAAATCAATTTGGGTTTCTGGGTGTGGGGAGAGAGTTGGAAGAATAATCGAGAGAGATCAGAATTGAAATGGCCTATGCGGGGAGAAATGTAGCTGCCCCTCTGTTGTTCCTCAACTTGATCTTATATTGCATCGTGTTAGGATTTGCTAGCTGGTGCCTTAATCGGTTTATCAATGGCCAGACCAACCACCCAAGTGAGAAGAAGCGGCCACTACAAGAAAATGAATTAATGGTGCTGATTTTGTCTGTCGCTTTTGAAAATCCGGGGATCTAATTGAATGTTTTACAGGTTTCGGGGGGAATGGGGCAACGGGCTTTTTCCTGACGTTCTCACTCTTGGCCGCTGTTTTGGGGATTGTGTCCAAGTTTGCTGGGGGGAACCACATCAGATCATGGAGAGGCGACAGCTTGGCCGCTGCCGGGGCCTCTTCGCTTGTTGCTTGGGCCACCACCGCCCTCGCCTTTGGGTACGTACTTAATAATTATAATTATAAGATGTTGGTTTCAACATCAAAAGTCTTTAGGAGTCTATTAATTACTGATATATATATATATATATATAGGTTGGCTTGCAAGGAGATACAGATAGGAGGGTGGAGAGGATGGAGGCTAAGGGTATTGGAGGCGTTTGTGATCATCGTGGGAGTCACAGAGCTCATCTACGTCTTGTTGCTTCATGCTGGTCTGTTGGGTAGCAGCTACGGACCCGGGTATCGGGACACCGGCCATGGCTTGGGCGAGCATGAAGCTGAACCCAAGTCTGGCGTCACTGCCTCAGCAGCGGCCCCCAGAGTCTGACCGCGCCCTGTTTATATACTTGGTTTGTTGGTTGGGTTTAGGATTGTTGTTAGAAATTTGTGGCTATATATATATATATATATATATGTATGTATGTATATGTATGGGCTTCAATTGTCCAAAGTGACACGTTTGTATTGTGTTCACGGTGTCTATTTGCCTACTTTAACGGTGGTGGACGTAAATGAAAATATGATAGCCTCCGTTTTTAGGTTGCTGTCTCAATTACTTCTTTGTAATTTAATTAGGAATTGAAGGAAAATGCGAAAGTTGTCTTTGTGCCTTGCTGTCTTAATTACTACTTCAATATTGCTTGTTCCAAAAGAACTACGACCTAATCAACCAACTAGTAATTGGCAATTATGGACTTGATTACAATTTCTTTGTACCTTGCGAGTGCGATCGAGGAACCAATTACAAACTTATTAATCTACTCAATAGACTATTTTAAAAAAAAATTATTAACTCAAAGATTATTCAATTGCTTGGGACTTGCTTCCGTTTGCTTAGGATTTCTTATAGCTGAGAAAATTTAGAACAACCAACCCTTCCTTCCACCGCTATCGACATTGTGAAACAAAAGTGTTCTTAATGCTTGGGCTTGGTGGAGTAGGTATTAAGGAAATAAGAACTACTAAGCTTTACTTGAAAGAAACTTCTGGAGAATTTTTAGTTGTTAATTATTTGAAAGATTTATTGTGCTCATCAAAGCTAACTTAAACTTTATTATTATCCCCTACTATGATAAACCCATAGAACTATATTATATATGAATTGATAGATGATAGAGATCATAACATATGAGACTTGATTCATCTTTATAGTTCTTTAAAAGATATTCACAATCTATGAGTATATGCCTGGGTTAATTACTCATAAAAGATTGCACATATGACATTACTATATAAGATAGAGTGATTTGTCTCCATCACTGGAATATTGATTCCTAATGTGTATGTGAATATTTATGGAGATAAATATTTGAACAGGACCAAATCGATTACTCTTAGACCTTCAACTGTTGAGAAAGAGTAAATATTATTTATTCCTTAGACTTGAAAATAATATGAATTTAAATGTTATATTATGTGATTTTGATATGTCAACCAATGATGCCTAATAAAGGATATACTTTGACATGTTAGATTATATAAATGTTAACATGTTAAGTTCATGATTATTCAACATGGAATTCACCGCTCTTAAAATAAGAATGAATATTGTAGAGTATGTCTTTTGGTTTTTCAGATTAAGAAATCCACGTGGTTGATTTAGAAAAATATTGTTTTGGAAATATTATTTTCTATATATAAAATTATATATATGGTATATATAGATTTTATAAATGTTTTTCTAAATTGTTTAAAATCTGAATAAACTTGAAGAGACGTGCACATATTTAATTTCGTATTGACAGTACCACGTTTTGGATGTGGTTGGTCTAGTCCGGATTATGTATAATAATATTGGACGGTGAACGGAATAGAATAAAATGGGTACTTATAAATTATCGCTGAAATCCTATGAGATTTTATAAGGTCGTGCAAAATGTTGTACTGACTTATAAATAATAAATTAGTTGGGGACTAATTTGACAGGATCAAGAGATCCCAAGGAGTCCCATGCCACATTCTGAACTCTACCTGGTTTAGCTTATAAAAGAAGTTGTTGTGCTTTTGCTTTCTAAAAGAAGTTGGTGTGCTTTTGCTTATAAAAAGGAAGTGGTTGTGCTTTGACAACTATGACAATGATTAGAGCAATAACAATAATTGCACAAACACTCAAATAGTGCAACCGAGAGAGAAGGAATTCAAGCGTGTAAAGCTTGGAGAATTCTGCACTTGTGGAATTTCGTAAACAAGGTACCCGTGTAATTATTTCTGCAATTCGATCCTAGTATACGCTAACGTAATAGCGTGAAACTCGTTCGGATTCCCAACATCATTTCCATCTGAAAGTTCTTCTATCCGTTACTAGTAAGATATTACGTCTTTCTCCCCAAGTCCAGAATGGTAGAGCTGACATTGTTAGGGGAACGGGAAATAGTTAAGGGTATACCCTACCAAACATGGGTATACTTTGGAGCTTTATGCCAAAACTAACTCTTTGCTTAGAACTAATCAGAGCTTGATTAGATTAAATTCTAGCTTGGATTTCACAAAGGTTGTTAAACGTCTTTCGGCCTCCATGGCTCCTTGGAAGTTTTAAGTGATCTTCCTTTGAAAACGCTTACTTAATACACTCCCTTCGGTAGATCGATAATCTTGCATCCTACAGAACAATGTTCTCGTTGTGCATCAGAAACTGCCATGCATCTGCTCTAGGAATGTCCTAGCAATAACTCTCCTTCCTCATTTGAATCTTGGCTCACAATGACCTTAGCCTCCCAGCAAAAATGGTGCTTTGAATGGCTCGCTTTTTTAGTCCCTACTGCTCTTTTGCTCTATAGGCTAAACTAAATGCTCTAACTAGAGCTATTCAGATAGCTCGACGTCCATCTTAATTTATCTCTAATTCATTACTAATCTAATGGATTCTATTCAAGTATTGGCGCTTTTGGTGGTGCTTTACTCCTCAGTCCCTATTGGTAAGTATGGTTCAACTAGCTCTGATAAGTATGGAGAGATTTACTCTCTGCTTGATGGTGATAATGCCTTGAGAGCGTCTATTTCCAGCAACTAGGCCTGTATTTGCTGCAACTTCTGTTCCTTAAACTTCATCTCTGTGGTATGATTCTGATTACCAAGAAAAACAAATTATGGAACTTGGTAGCATATATGAGAAGTTGCGCAGACCATGGTATCGTTTGTACATATTATTGGAATTGTATTACTTTAAACAAATACCTAAATTCTTTTTTAGTACAGTTGCACTTTGACATATGTATGTATGTATGTATGTATGTATGTATGTATGAATGTATGTATATTCAAATCTGCTCTTTGATATTTGAACAATAAGATACTATTTTATTTGGAAGATAAATAAATCAAATACTTGGTTAGACGAAATATATTTTCATATATAAAAAATCCATTACATCCATTATGAACTCTATACTTTATTAGGTCTTTCAAAAACTAAAACTTACAATAATGCATGAGCAAACACATTTAGCTTAATTTTGTATTTAGTAAGTCTTTTTTTTTTTTTCAAATGAAAAATTGCCTAAGTGCCACTATAGTTAAACCTATCGTACAACAAACATGTAAATTTTTAATACTATTAATCGCTGCTTTTAACATAATGTTTTATCAATTTGGCAAGTAATATGTCGTTAAATCTCAAATTTGAATTAACCCCTTAGCTTTTAATTTTATAAAAAGATTTGCTCCAAGTTCCTTTTAATTAATAAGTTATTTTACTCTTTAATGAGACCCAAAGTTTGATAATATATAGTATTTCATTAGATTTAAATAGTAATAGTACCATTAAAGAAACCAAAACAACCCTATCACAATGCATAAAACTAATTAAGATTCTCATTAACTTTTCTATCGGTAAATTACAAAGTTGCCATTATAGTGTTTTATGGGTTGGGTGTTTTTGCATTTTTTTAGCTAGGTCTCCCCTCCGTTACGCTTTCGTCAGCTCCCCCCAACTTTGTATACCAATGGGCCTCTGCCACTACTGTCGTCAGCATCTACCTCCGGCTCCATCCTTTGCCCATGTAATGCACTTTTCCTCGCTGAAGGGCTTCAGGTCCCACGAGGTTCTTTCCAGGAGGGCGGGAGCCAGTTCCAATTCCATGACCCCTTAGAGCTACAGGTGGGGGGCTCAAATTTAAAAAAACTCTTTAACAAGAACGAAATAACCTTCTTTACAAAAAGTGAAAGGAAACTAGAATTCATTACAACAAAGGATACACAACACAACATAGCCTTAAGGGGGTAAAAACTAAGAAAAAATAAAAGAAATAAAAATCCCAATTTGTACACAGAGACCAAATGCCGATAATTTAATGGCTTTGAACCTGAACAACCAAAATACAGCAACATCGCCAGCCAACACTTAGTAAACTAACAAAAGAGCAAATACAAGCTCCTCTTGACTGCTATCTGGGCGTGCCATGCATCTCACAAAAGTCACACGGGCGGAAGATGTTTGCTTTTACAATTATAGTTGGTCAGAATTTCAGCTACAAGTTAGACAAGGAAATATACATGCACCGAAGAATGTCGTGACGGGACTGCACCCTGAAGGATAACAATAATTACGAAATAAGCAACATTTTCAAAGGAAGGAAACTGCAGAAGCTCAATTCCAATGCTAAATTACAGATCTCCATTTATACCAAAATTTCAGGGTGTTGAGTGAGTGGGGTTAGTGGTCGAGAGAGCAAGCATTGACTAAAATCTATAGTTCAAGTCTCAGCCTACCCAGCACAAAACCCAAGTCTTCCATTGATTTCATTTTACTTGTCACGATGAAGACAACGATATTAATGGAAGAAAAAGAAACCTACAAGCAGATTACCATCTTATAGAATATGTGCAGACAGAAATCTACATGTATATTACCATCTAAGTTAAGCCGCACATCCTGGAAGAGAATCATCTCTAGTGGTCGCTAGCACTCTAATGCAACTGTTGGGACCTAAAAGAAAAGGGTAATTAGTAATGTAAAAATCAAGGATACACAATAGCCATCCCAACAAACTCAGTTATTACACTTGCTTTTGCAAAAAGTTCCGAGCATATAAGCACTAACACATTTAGAGCACAATAAACCAGAACGTAACAACCTTGAACTCTAATCTGATTCTACCCCATCTGTTCAGCTTCTTATAAGGGCACCGCACCTACCTCAAGCATATTTTCATCGAGAAAACCAGAAACTCTTTTGTTTATACCAAGTGAACTGTCATACTGATACTGAAGAATCCGCAGCTTCCCTTCCTGCAGGTTACAATAAAACAATGAGATTTTAAAGCTTATGAGGTCCTCACATTTTCTACCAAGTTGGGTGACATGATCTCGAACTAAGCTTTAGGTTACATAAATTTCAAATTTTTTTTATATTTTATTTTGATAAGAATACTGACAATAGCATTATATTTAATTGCTAATATCCATATAGCATTTTTTTCTTTATTTTATTAGGTAGGTGTCAATGAGTCGTGGAAGATATTAATGACATTATTACATCAAGTTGAAACAACTATTTGGTGCTATACTTGATAATTTTTTGTCTCTACTATTGACTATAAACTTGATAGTTAGAACCTATAAGCATGTATTTAATTGAGAAGCACTGCATAAAGAACCTAACCAAAAAAATCGCTGGATGTTCATCAAAAATAGTTTTGATTTCCATAATCTAGGTGTTCCCAATTTCCATGATTTATACATATATAGTTCTGCTAATATCAGTTTTATCTCAAGGTTGATTTAGAAGTACATTAAGAAATATAACTAGAAAAGTCGAAATGTCAAATGCAAACCTTTGTCCCATAGACCAGGCCGCCACCTACTGAAGGGTGAAAGCAAGCCACATTTACCTCATCCTCTGCACTAGGAAGAACTCTTACAAGCTCCATATCAGATACTCGGTATACCTGAGATATAAGCCACTACCTTAAGTATATATGTTCTTAGGGCAAATCTGAACCAAAATAAAAGGGGTGGCATTCCTTGGGTGCCTCATAAAACATGACTTGAGTAGTTACAGAAAACAAAAAACTACTTCCTGTGGTTGGTCTTGATTATCCTTTTATTTTTGGTTTATAATTTCCATTGACCAGAATCAGAATAGAGGTGTACTCAGTCAAACTCCTAAATATTGTAAAGGAAAGTGATCATCTAAATTCAAATAAACAATGAGCATATGCATCTTTTACTTTCACTTTATACAAGCTGCAACCAAAGGTCAGCACCCACAACGTTCAAATATAATATTCTAAGTCAAAGAAGTTCTTCCCCAAATTAAAGATACACCTTTTAATTCCTTAGTCCTCATAAGTGGCACAGCACTATAAATAATAATTATTCTCAAACAGAAAATGCTTACCTATGCCCATGTTTTTATGCCAATATCTCTGCAGACTCAGAACTTACAACATCACCAAATAAACAATCCAATCAGTTGCACCCTTACCACATAAATCCACAACTTTGCCCACCCTATGCCCACAAAAAAAAAAAAAAAGAGAACACAAGGTTCACATATGAGCCTCCTAAATGTCAAATAAAGGCACTGGTAGTACTGTCACAGCAATCAACCCATGGCAATCTTTTCTTTTGAGTGACAGCAAAAAATCATACAAAACATAGATAGAAAAGAATAAAACCACTAAGGTAGCTGATAAATACAACTATTTTTTACCAATCAATTTATAACCCAAGCTGCCTATTTTCAAAATCAACGCAAGAAATTCTGAAGATCGTGCAACAAGTAAGCAACCAACCAAAATAAAAATAGTAATCAACTATGACTCTACCTCCAGAATGGTGAAAACAGGAACTGTAGTCTCCCCATCGATGACAACACTCTTGAGAAGTGAACTATGGCGACGTCCATAAGCAAGTAATATATGTTCTGATGTAGGTGAGAACTGCAGTATTGTCAAGAGAGTAACAAGGTTCAAAAGACCAGAGAGTATAATAAAAAAAATTGTAATTTGCAGCAGCCACGATTAGCTAAAAGGGAGACAGCATCTGTTACTTTAGCAACAGACTTCCATGAATGTGAAGGAAAACATACAAATTGACATATTTGAGAATTTTTGTGCCGCAAAATAAACAGAAGAAAATGTTTAGCACTATTCTTGTGAAAATAATTGGTATGTAAACAACCAGTTATATATGTTACATGGACTCAGGTATGGCAGTCACCATACCAGTTAGGAATGTGAATACCAACCAGGAAAGTAATAAAAGATGTGAATAACAACCAGGGAGGCAACAGAAGATGCAGAGAGTGGGGAAAGGGGCCACCTGAATCGAAGTCAAACAGTGGGCAGCTCTTATAGCTCGTGATGCAAGCACCAAGCCAAACCTAATCAAAGACAGAAGCCATCAGTTACTGAAAAGAATGAGGAGCAACTCTAGTATAAAAATACAGAGTTATAGGAGCTTTGAGCTTTACGTGGCTTCCTCAAGGGAATATATTCGAAGCTCATACATAACTTGGTGAGCTGACATTGGGTGCCTAGTAGGAGAAGTAGAAATCCCTGTTGCATCATGATTGTGCTGGCTTTGGACTGCAGGATCAGATTCTGTATGAGGAAGTACACAGGCAACACAGGCTGCCAAGAATCTTCCACAGGGTGAAAAATGAGCACCCATCTCACTGAAAAGTGATTTAGATACATTACCATTAGAAGAAGCTACAGCAGAAATCTTATATTCTGAAGAGTAAAAGATGTTGCCTAAAAAGTAGCAGTTTCTCTGTCAAACTAAAAGATAAAAATGCCTCAGTTATGGTGTAGAAAGACAATCTACAGGCAGGAAAGTGACAATAGAGAGGAACATACCTACAAAGTACTGCATGTGGAATGGTTAGTCTACATTTTTCAGTATCAAGTGGGGCACATGGGTCCTTCACATTGTGCATCCATATTCTAAGTTTTACGGTGCAAGGCAATTCCGCTGCAGCTGCAGCTGCAAGTGATGTAGCAAGCTCAGACTGGATTCTGTGTACAGCAGGTTGAGGATTGCTTCCATCTTGCATGGCGTTATTGTAACCAGGACCTTCACCAGATCCACCGCCTGATATTGTACGAGAACGTGAGGAGCGATGTCTTGAAGCTGATCTTGCAGCAGCTCTTGGTAGCCTAACTGCAGCTTGTGTGGCCGAAGAAGCTATAGGAACAGGACTTCCCCTTCCAGCAGGTACATGAATAGTTTCATGGCCAGAACTGTTAGGTGAACGCATGTTGTGTTGCCCAGCTTGAGTTTGACCAATCAACCATCCTTGCAAGAAAGAGATGTCCCACGAGGCAGGGTCGCCAAAAGGGCAAAACTGATTGCTTCTCTCAGCTGGCTGTGGCTCAACAGTCTCCATAGGCTCCACTGTGGAGTGAGAGACATCAGTTTCCATCTCAGCAGGTAAAGAATTTGAAACTGTTCCTTCATGATGTGGAGACGAGGAATCAGGTTCAATAGGAGACAAGAGCAGTTCATACTGCCCTGTTGGAGTAGAATATGTCAGAAGCCGTACTGAAGCAGACTGATCACTTCTTTGCTGTCCACTGCTCCAACCATCATTACCATCAGAATGCTGCAAATATGTTCTTCCATTATCTCTAGCAAATGAGGGCCATAGCAAGAAAGGTAAAGACACAAGATTCAGCTCCTTTGCCAAACTAGAATGATCATTAGAATGAGTATCAGCCAGATATACACTAGGAGGAGGATATCGCAAGTAGCCTGGTGAGGTTGCAAGTGTCATGGATGGATCAGATGAGTCAAGGTCATTGACCTGCAATACAGTTGATTGTCTGAATCAACCACCCAAGGAGTTCTGGCAAACAATCAATTTAACAATATTAAACAATTACCTCAGCTGTCAAGAGAAATGGAGCCGCATATGGGTGAAAATGAACAGCTCGAAGAGAGCGCCGAGTCTTCAGTATAATGGTTGGAGAAGATGACTCGCCCCTTCTGTTGTAGTGCCATATATAGAGCTGGTAAATGGTATCTAGACATCAGGGATCACTATGATAACAACAAAAGGTCTTATGCATAAAGTAGCAGAAATCAACTCACCTTGTGGCCAGATGCTACAGCAAGAATTTCTCCACAAGAATGGAAAGCAATAGAAGCAATAGGCCGGTCTGGATGCAGGAAAGAATTCAAAAATCATAAGCAGAATTATAATTTCAAAATTGCGAATCCATAACAAAAAAGACAGAATGGTCAGGGTAATCAATTACTGAAATCCCGTGAGCCAATACACTCAGCAGTTCTTGCATCCCATAATCGCACTTCATGATCCAGGCTTCCACTTGCAAGAATATCTGAATACTGTGGGTGAAACCTAACCTGCAAAAGCCCCACAACGCAAATTATGATGCCCAGTTAGTTCAACTGCAGAATAGAATGTAAAATATAATAATGAAGAAAACGTAGTTCTGATTTGTAAAAGCAAGCTGAAATTAGTTCCCATTTCATGATTAACAAATCCCAAAAGATGGGGAAGGGTCACACTTCTCAAACTGACACTTATCTGATATCTTCCACTTCATCCGTTTTTGATCATGAATATTTACAATTCAAGCATCTTTGTTACACTACCTTTCATAAATAGCTGCATATTATTCACCCATTTGACAAGGTGGTAGCCAACATGCTAAAAGGGTAATATCATAATTAGGCCATGAAAGCTGCTATCTACAAAGTACCATTTTGCGTATGTAACATGTAATAAAATGAGTGCAAATGAAGTGGATATTGATACAAATTTCAGGCCATAGAATAACTATTAGAAGTGATCTGCTTGAGGCTATACAGGATAAAGTAATGGTTTTGGTCATAGCCAAGATACACCAGAGATGCCATTGCCTAAGAGTGATATAACTAATTCTAAAAGGTGGAAAAAAGTGTGATGGTATGTAATATCACACAGGAAGAAACAGAAATGGTAAAGAAAAGGCATCATTAGGTAGATACACTGAGATACATGTTTACAATCAACCCCAACCAAGCTCGCATTTAGGCTCAGTTAATTGAACTGAAATATTTGTTTGCGTTATGCATTCTGGTATTGGAGGGTAGTAAAAGGCATGAACATGATATTAATCACGCTTACCACCCAAGGCGTCCTCCGATGACCATTCAATACCTTCAAGCACCTTCCTGTCTGACAATCAATGATTTTAACTGTATGATCACCACTGCAGGTCAGGAAAAAATGCCCAATTAAAAGGCAACTCATAACTTGATGAAATTTTTGTCAAAAACAAGAATATCATGCAACTTACTGTGTAGAAGCAAGAGTTCTCCCATCATGGCTGAAGGCAGCTGCAATAGTTGACCTAGGAGGAGGCAAGAGCGGGCAATAGTTTGCTGATAAATGCTGCAATGACTCAGCCTCTACCCTGCAGTGTGAGAAAGAATAAGATTTTAACTGATTGAATAATTAAAAATAATGATGCATTCCTGTTCAAACAGGCTTGTAGCCTAGAAGAAATACATAATAGAAGGAAGAAGCAATAGAAAAGAGAATTTTATATGTTGCACTAATGAAATTTAAATGGAAGCGATCTAGCATTACCAAGAGAGAAGATCTTGTCTAGCATCTATAGTCGGCAGAAAATTTGTGGTTTTGAGGTCATGAGAATCATCTTTCCATAGCTTTCTTGATGAGCATTTTGTTCTTGGACAAACTTCTCTTAGTGCCAACAGTTTAAACACGTTGCTACAAGTGAAAACGTAAATGAAGCCAAAATTAGCATCAGGGTGATACTCTTAATTGAATCTCGGAAAAGAAGAATGGGAGGCAGGAGGAGGGCCTATTCTCTTGATTGCCAACAGAAGTAGAAACAACCCAAAATTAGCAGCAAAACCATGAATGCCCTCATGTACCCCGTGATGAGCCATTAAGAAAAGGAATCAGGAAGGCAGCCTAGGGCCTGACTTAGATAACTAAGATCCGTGGTGAAAAACCAACTTGGACGGCCATGGGCATCACAGTATCACAAGTTTGGTATCAACCGAAATTCACAAGCTGATAACTTCAAAGATGAACCTATTCTGCGGCAACCTTTTTCAGCAATTGAACGGTATGATCCTCGAATAGATTGAATAGCAGATTGACTAAACAAATTTCAAAATGTTCATACTGAAACTCTACAAGACCAACAAAAACAAGTCAAATCTCAAGGGAATCAGACAAGTACAAATCTGGAAAACCAGATAAATCCCACTGCATCACAGATTCAAAATTCTGGCAATTCAACTAGAATAAAGATCGAGAAACTCGACAGGACACAAAAGGCTCGAACGAAGAGGAAAGTCGAATCGCGATCAAGGAGTGGAAACTGGCAGCAAAATCCTCACCTGTGCGTGGACGAGCCAAGTTGAGGAGGTCGCTGCCGGTGGTGGGAGCTGGAGGTGGAGGGTGCCTTGGAATCTCGGGCCCACGAGGAAGAGTCTCTCATGGTTGTCCGCGGAAGATCTCATGCCCGGAAAAGTTCGGGCATTCGGAGGGACTCGAAGAAAACGAAGACCTGATCTGGCCGGCGTGTCTTGGTTCGGGTGTTTCCTTCGGTTTGAGGACAGAGAGGCGGAGGCCGCGGAATTAGATTCCGATTTGTTAGTTAACGAAATGTGTTGTTGTGTTCATTACAGAAACCTAGGAGCTAGGAGTTTGGACCCCTACAGCGAAGCCATATAGTTTACCAGGAAGATTCTACGATACCCACCCCCGAAAACGGGGTAACCGTACCCCCCAATCGTAACCGTTGATCTCGGCTCAGTAGAGAAACTGGAAACCGTGTGACTGGGATAACAGGTGAGGGAGAGGAAAGAAAAAAAGTGATAAAAAATTTTAAAATACAATAAATATTTCTAAAAGTAAAAAAAAAAATTAAAAAGTGAAATTTCTTTAAAAAATGATTAACTGTTAAAAAAAAGTGATAAAATTTAAAAAAGTGAGAAATGTTAAAAAATTGGTAAATTTTTTTAAAAAGCTATTAAAAATAAAAAAAGTGATAAATAATTATAAAATGTAATAAATAATTTTTTATTTACCTTTTAAAAATATTTGTCAATTTTTTTAACATTTATCACATTTTCTTTATTTTATCGCTTTTTTAATACATTTAATCGCCTTTTTTTTTTAATTTTATCGCGTTTTTTTATACTTAATCGCTTTTTCTTACAGTTTATCGTTGAAGTTACCTTCGTTGTGACCGGGTCACGTTCATTTTTTAACATTTATCACATTTTCTTTATTTTATCACTTTTTTATACATTTAATCGCTTTTTTTTTTAATTTTATCGCTTTTTTTTATACTTAATCGCTTTTTCTTACAGTTTATCGTTGAAGTTACCTTCACGTTCAAGGTAACTTAGATGTGACCCGGTCACTTTGAAGGTAACCTAAAAATATAACCAGGTCACGTCGAAGGTACCTTTTTTGTGATCAGGTCAGTTTGAAGGTAACCTATAAATGTGACCGGGTCACGTCGAAGGTACCTTCCTTGTGACCAGGTCAAGTTGAAGGTAATCTAAAAATGTGACCGGGTCACCTTGAAGGTACCTTCATTGTGACCGGGTCACTTTGAAGGTAACCTAAAAATGTGACCGGGTCACCTCGAAGGTACCTTCGTTGTGACCGGGTCACTTTGAAGGTAACCTAAAAATGTGACCGGGTCACCTCGAAGGTACCTTCGTTGTGACCGGGTCACTTTGAAGGTAACCTAAAAATGTGACTGGGTCACGTCGAAGGTACCTTCGTTGTGACCGGGTCACTTTGAAGGTAACCTAAAAATGTGACTAAACCGGGTCACAATGTGACCTAATGTGACCCGGTCACATTTTTTAGGTTACCTTTGTTGTGACCGGGTCACAATGAATATTATTTTCAAGGTGACCCGGTCACATTTTTAGGTTACCTTCAATGTGACCCGGTCACAGTGAAAGTACCTTCGAGGTGACCCGGTCACATGTTTAGATTACCTTCATAGTGACCCAGTAACAACGAAGGTTAACTTCAGCAATAAAATGTAAGAAAAAGCGATTAAATGTAAAAAAAAAGTGATAAAATTTTAAAAAAAGGCGATTAAATGTATAAAAAAGCGATAAAATAAAGAAAATGTGATAAATGTTAAAAAATTGGTAAATATTTTTAAAAGGCAAATAAAAACTGAAAAAGTGATAAATAATTTTAAAATGCAATAAATAATTTAAAAAATTGATTAAATAAAAAAAGCGATAAAAAACCAAAAAAAGCAAACATTTTTTTAGAAAATCAATTAAATAAATAAAAAGCAATTAAAACTACAAAAAGTGATTAAATAAAAACCCTAAAAAAAGCAATAAAATAATAAAAAAAAGCTATTAAAAATAAGAAAAAGTGATTAAAAATAAAAAAATAGTTTAAAAAAAAGTGATTAAGATTAGAAAACATAGCGATTACTAATTGGGAAAGTGAATTTTTTTTTTTTTGAAAAGCGATCAAATATAAAAAATGTTATTAAATCTTGTCTTTATCTTCTGAATCGGCTCCCATTTATCTATGTGCCATGATCCAATAACAGGGGAAAAAAATTAAAAAAGTGGTTATCACACTTGTTGCTTTCCTGGTGACAATTACTGGTGCCTTCTGCATATTTTTAACAGCAAAGAGGACTGCTAAACAGAAAGGTAAGTCACTTGTTTGGCATATTTGATATTTGATTTTCCAACAAGAATCAAATAAGGAAAAGATGTTTCTTTATCAATTGCTGTGTTGCCATGACTAGGAATTGAAAATACGAACATGCAATCTAAAAGTAAAAAAAGCGTTTGGAAAACAAAAAAAAAGCGATAAAACATTTAAAAAAATGATTAAAAATAAAAAAAAGTGATTAAAAATAAAAAATGATTAAAATTAAAAAAAGTGAATAAAATTAGAAACAAAGCGAAATTTGCTTTTTTTGTATTTAATATGTGACTTGAGAAAATTTATTTACTTTTTTTGTATTTAATCAATTTTTTTATATTTATTTGCTTTTTTTATATTGATGGTGTAAATTCTGAAAAGTGAACAATAATGCCATAATGACTTGTTATAATCTTCAGTATCTATAGCCTTGTTATAATCCCTTTTCATTTTTTTAGTCCTTTTTTGTTATAATATTTTTTTCCAATCATGTTGCTAATGGCGTTAATTTTTTTTACTTATTGGCTACAGTGTTAGTACTTGTTAGTTTTACTTCTTGGTACTTGGCTGATTATTTAAGTAAATAAACATAACTAGAATTCTACATATCAATAAATACATGACTCATCTGTTTTGCTATGATTATGTATCTTTATTTTATATTATAATTTTTTGGGTTTAGATGGAAAATAATAATTCCCATGCCACTAACAACCAAAGTCAAAATGATTGGGGAAGGGGTAAGGCACAATGGGAAAAACGTAATGTGATGATATTTTGTGAGATATGCAAAAAAGAATTTGGTGATGGTAATAAATAAGGTGGAAGCTTGAAGAAGTTTTCATGGAATATTATAGCAACAAAATTCATAAGTCAAACAGGACTTAGTTACTAGGGCGATCAATTGAAGAGTAAATAGGATGCACTGAAAAAAGATTGGAAGAATTGAAGGGCATTAAAAAAGCTTGCTACAGGCTTGGGATGAAATGCACACAAAAAGAAAATTGATGCATCAGATGATTGGTGGGATAGAAATATAAAGGTTTCTCTCAAGTGCTCTTGCAACTTTACAAAGGCATCATTATTATTTTTTGTTCTTTGACATTAATTAATAAAGTCTTTATACACAGGTTAATCTTGAGATAGCCAAGTTTAGAAAAGTGATAAAATTTAAAAAAGTGATAAATGTTAAAAAATTGGTAAATATTTTTAAAAAGCTATTAAAAACTGAAAAAGTGATAAATAATTCTAAAATGCAATAAATAATTTTAAAAAATGATTAAATAAAAAAAATATATAAAAATTAAAAAAGTGAAAATATTTTTTTAAAAAAGCGATTAAACTAAAAAAAGAAAAAATAAATATTGAAAAAAATTGATTAAATAAAAAAAAAAAAGTAAATAAATTTTCTCAAGTCACATATTAAATACAAAAAAATCAAATTTCGCTTTGTTTCTAATTTTATTCACTTTTTTTATTTTTAATCACTTTTTTTAATGTTTTATCATTTTTTAAAATTTTTAAACACTTTTTTTAATGTTTTATGGCTTTTTTTTGTTTCCAAAAGATTTTTTTAAAATTTTTTTTATCACTTTTTCTTATTTTATTTTTCAAAATTTTTTTTTCATTTAATAACATTTTTTTATATTTGATCGCTTTTCAAAAAAAAAAAAATTCACTTTCCCAATTAGTAATCGCTGTGTTTTCTAATCTTAATCACTTTTTTTTAAACTATTTTTTTATTTTTAATTGCTTTTTCTTATTTTTAATAGCTTTTTTTTATTATTTTATCACTTTTTTTAGGGTTTTATTTAACCAATTTTTTTAGTTTTAATTGCTTTTTATTTATTTAATTTATTTTCTAAAAAAATGTTTGCTTTTTTAAGGTTTTTTTATCACTTTTTTTATTTAATCAATTTTTTAAATTTATCACTATTGCAGTTTTTAAAAAATATTTACCAATTTTTTAACATTTATCACATTTTCTTTATTTTATCACTTTTTTATACATTTAATTGCCTTTTTTTAAAATTTTATCACTTTTTTTTTACATTTAATCGCTTTTTCTAACATTTTATTGCTGAAGTTACCTTCGTTGTGACTGGGTCACTATGAAGGTAACCTAAACATGTGACCGGGTCACCTCGAAGGTACCTTCACTGTGACCGGGTCACATTGAAGGTAACCTAAAAATGTGACCGGGTCACCTTGAAGGTAATATTCAAAGTGACCCGGTCACAACAAAGGTAACCTTCGACGTGACCCGGTCACATTTTTAGGTTACTTTCAAAGTGACCCGGTCATAACGAAGGTATCTTCGACGTGACCCAGTCACATTTTTAGGTTACCTTCAAAGTGACCCGGTCACAACGAAGGTACCTTCGACATGACCCAAGGTCACATTTTTAGGTTACCTTCAAAGTGACCCGGTCACATTTTAAGGTACCTTCAAAGTGACCCGGTCACATTTTTAGGTTACCTTCAAAGTGACCCGGTCACAATGAAGGTACCTTCAAGGTGACCCGGTCACATTTTTAGGTTACCTTCAACTTGACCTGGTCACAAGGAAGGTACCTTCGACGTGACCCGGTCACATTTATAGGTTACCCTCAAACTGACCTGGTCACAAAAAAGGTACCTTCGACGTGACCTGGTTATATTTTTAGGTTACCTTCAAAGTGACCGGGTCACGTCTAAGTTACCTTGAACGTGACCCGGTCACAACAAAGGTAACTTCAACGATAAACTGTAAGAAAAAGCGATTAAGTATAAAAAAAGCGATAAAATTAAAAAAAAAAGTGATTAAATGTATAAAAAAGCGATAAAATAAAGAAAATGTGATAAATGTTAAAAAAATTGAAAAATATTTTTAAAAGGCAAATGAAAAATTATTTATTACATTTTATAATTATTTATCACTTTTTTATTTTTAATAGCTTTTTAAAAAAATTTACCAATTTTTTAACATTTCTCATTTTTTTAAATTTTATCACTTTTTTTTAACAGTTAATCATTTTTTTAAAGAAATTTCACTTTTTACTTTTTAGAAATATTTATTGTATTTTAAAATTTTTTATCACTTTTTTTCTTTCCTCTCCCTCACCTGTTATCCCAGTCACATGGTTTCCCGTTTCTCCACTGAGCCGAGATCAACGGTTACGATTGAGGGGCATGGTTACCCCGTTTTCGGGGGTGGGTATTGTAGAATGCTCCAGTTTACCAGCCCCCTCTCCGCAATTCTTTTTTCCTTTTTTTTTTGCTTTTCGAAATCGTCTATTTTTTCAATAAGAGATGATGAATTATTACTCTCTTTTTTACATATCTAATATTAAATTTCTGAAATTTAATTTTAACTATTTGATAATTATTTCTAAATAAATTTTAAATATCAATTATCAATCTTTTGTTTTACAATGTGAAAAGAGCACTTCAGTCCTAAAATTTGACATACTTTTCTATTTTAGTCCTAAAATATTTTAAGTTTCTATTTCAGTTTTACTTTAGTCCTAAAACTCTACAATTGTCTTAACTGTTAATCCTAAGTTTCAAGCTAAGCTGATTAAGCACAAACCGATTGTTATCTCGTACAAAATTGTTGTTTTTTTTATCACTGTTTGACCAGATCAATGAGCCTTGCATGACTTAATCACTCAAGTTAAAAAAAAAAGTTATCTTTTGAGCTTCTTGTTGTTAAAATTTCTTGTGAAGAGAGGAGTGGCCGGTGTTGGCTTTGTATAGCTACAGTTGTGGTGTTTGTTTAGCTGAATATATTATTCGGTCACTAAGTTCTCATCTTATCCTTGTTGCATGAATGGTCTTAATTTGCGATTCTTGTTTTATAGATCAAAACCAAATTTCATCATTGTTATTAAAAGTAAGTTGAAATACATGGGGAATACAAGCAGAGCTGGTGAACTAGAGTAATTTGTTCTTATGCTTTAGTTTTTTGCCATACACAAATGTGTAAATCATGCCAATTTTGTTATTTTTCATTCAAATTTCTATACAGGTTAAAAAAATATGACTTATTAGGTCATACAGGTTCCTCTTCTCATTTAGGCAAATTTTGTGACAGCAAACTAAAACCATTGTTATGCTTAGTTTTATGCAGCATTTGATCAAACACATTGAGTTCATTGTTCATACAATCACAAAAACCATCACATATAGAACTCACTATCACCTTAATATATCTACAAGCTAAACAATTGTTGTCAGCATAATAATCATTGATAAAAACATCGTTATACTTCTGGGGATTTTCTTATTGATAAAAGCATCGTTATACTTCTGGGGATTTTCTTTCTCCTTTACCCTTTTAACCTCTATTCTAATGAAATTGTCCATTAGGATTCTAATCTATCCAAGCAAGTCCCCAACGTTTTCAGCTTGCACTTGCAACTCAGCTTGCATTGTTCAATCAAACTCTAAGAGAATAAGAACATTTTGAGGTATGATTAAATTTCTTCCAGTATATTGTTTAATTGAACTCGGAACATAGCACCTATTTTCTCTCAAACAACAAACTGTTTGTAAAGATCAAGTCAGCAAGGACTTTGCCCTTTTCCAATTTTGGTCAATGAGGTCCCCATACCACATATGCCAAGTAATGCATCCGTTTGAGGAGGATAACTGCCGTTTCGTACCAAGTCAGCCTTCACGTTACCACTGTTAAACTAAGGACCAATGGTTAACATATTTTGTAAAGTTATAGGATTGGAATAGAAAATCAAAATGTTTTGGGACTGAAATAGAAAAGTATGCAAAGTTTTAGGACTGACAATGCGTTTCCCCTGTTTTACAATGGAAGACATTCTTTTTTATTGAAGTTGAAAAAAGTAATGGTAATAATTGGTTTCCTAATCTTAAAAATACAAAAAGTACAATTAATACCAAATATTTGGGGAAAAAAATTAACTAACTTAAAAAGATGAAATGAATTTACTATACAGATACATGTAAACTTGGGCTTTTTCAATGTGCTGCAAAATTTGCGGCCCATGAGAACTTTGTTAGGAACTTAAAACCCTGTTAAGATGTTAAATACAGAAATGTTAAGCCCAATAAGACCTCATTAATTAGTTTTACCAATTTCTGAGCATGTTGCTTCAACAGGAATATCATAGTCACCTTTAATTACATTCTAGTTTAGAATTAGCGCTAACGATTAATAAAAACACTAAATTAAATCGGCAACAAATGTTAATTGTTCATATGGTTTATGTTATATATATTCCACTGGGATAGTAAAAACATGCGCCGCCGCCAAGAAATAGGGGTTGAAAATTTCTCAGACAGTATGTGTCTATTGGTTTGCAATGCAAATAAAAGTAAAATCCCTCCATCCAACATTTGTAACGTTTGTTTTTTCTTTCTTGAATTTTTATATTATTATATGGTAGAAAAATTAAAAAAAATTGTATTTATTAACTAGAAATCTTTTATTTGTCATTTGTATATAAAAATTTTACCTTTTTATACTAAAATGTCAGATATATAAAACAAAGATTAATTGTTGCAACCAATGAATAGTATACTAAATGGCTCTATAATTGTATATCACATGGCCCTCTTCTCCTATAAATATAGAGTAACAATTGAGTTGTACCAATTGTTGCCAATTTATCCCCCTAATTATAATACTTAATATTGCAATATATGGCCTCCATCATCATGTATAAAAATGAATACTATAAAAAGTGGGAAACTAGCAGTCTAGGGATGCCGATGGAACCTCTGGTTCCACTAACCACCTCACAAGTTTGAATATTGGAAGAAATTAGTAGAACATTTCAGAATCCTTTATTAGAACGTACTTTCAGGATCATACGTGTTAATTAAGTACTAGCTCATCGCTGATTTTCTCCCCTATCTTTTCCTGCATTTTGTAGCCTCTTCTATTGGGATTGGAGACTGTCCTCCTTGGTATATAATACACCTAGTAACACTGTTAGTGTTACTAACAATTACCACTATTAAATCCGTTACCACGATTTGAAATTAGCAAGGGAAGCGCGAAAATTAAGGGATACGTATCAATAGGCACTAAATAACATCCATTTTTCCATACAAAAACATACCTTAAAACACACAATCGGGGAGAGGAAATGAAAATACAACTTCTTGTTAAAAAAGAAACTACATTCTCCGTTGGCGGGTTTAGGGAAACCCAGACTTCGTGGCGGCGGCGGCTGGTTTGAGTACCCAGAGTTCGTGGCAGTGGCACCGGCGGCAGGTTTAGGGAAACCCAGAGTTCGTGGCGGTGTAGGAGTGTGTCCGATCATGGCGATTAGGACCACGAAGGAGGGAAGCAAAGGTTCGCGATTTCATTCTAGTGAGTAGTACGAGTTGTCAGAGAAGGAAAGAAACAAGATTGGGGATTTCGCTCTCTTGAGTGGTGCGAGTCGACGAAGAAGGAGAAAGGTAATTTAGCGTTTGAAAGATGATGGGTGGGGTTTTTTTTTAAAAGAAATTCAATAAGAAAACTGTGTTAACATAATCAGGGTTAGTTTGTGAATGTTTTGTATGGTTCTGTAGTAAGGGTTTTTTGTAGATTTGGTGGCAGAGTAAGCTTATGTAAATGGTGTGTTGGCCTCTGTTTGCAGTTTGTATGTTTTTGCTGACCCAATGCAGTAAGCAAAAATTGTGAAGTTGTGTTATTCTGTGAACGTTTTGGGTGGTTTGGATCAGGTTGAAAGTAGGTGAACTTTGTATGTGGTATTGAAGTGTTAATGTGGTGTTCTGATGTGTTATCTGTAGAAAGGCATGTATTGTACGAAGTAAATGTTGTATAACTGTGAGCAGTGATATTATTTTGGGTATATTTTTTTGTGTGCGGATACTTTGTGTGCATCCATTAACGTTTTGTATGTTTCTGACGACTGATTGTGTGTAGCTAATATGGTTCGAATAGTAAAGGGTAGTGTCTCCAGTAGTGAATCAGAAGATCATGAATCAGAGGATGTGGTTTGCTCTCAGTATCAACTGTAAGTAATTTAAGCTAAGTATGTCAAACATGTGCTTGTTAAAATTGTAAGAAAAACATGTGGTTGATGTTGTGTAATGACGTGTAGGATACCATTAACAAACTCCCCAATTATTGTTCGGCGAGTACCCAAAAAAGCTGCCAAAGTAGGCTCGAGGTTGGAGGGGGATCCTGAAAAAGAATCAAGTAGGGATAATGATTCGGACGTGCAGATCATTGGGTAAGGAATGCGTAATCCGAATGGGTACATAAGATGTCTGCATTTGGCATGATAAACTCTATCACTGGCATACTTGCAGAGTCAGCAGATGACAAAAGGGGGACAGGAAGAAAGGGAAAAGGATGTTGTATCGTATCGCAAGAACAAGGTCAGAGACAAATAAAGGAGATCATTGGGAAAAAGATGAACAGGAGGCAGGACACAGCGGCAGATAGTTTCTCTTGCGCTTTTTAGTGCTAGCTTAGTTGGAAGGAATTGCAAGAGTAGAGTCTGTGCTATCCTTTGTGTAAGGGATTAAAATGCTATGGGTTGTAAGGAGACCTGCTTATTTCTAATTTTATAAGTGTGTATTAATAGTGAGACTCAACTTCCAGGCCTAATGGGTTTTAAAGTAACTAATCCAATTAGGCTTTAATTTTCATGGCTTAATAATGGCTTGTGAACTATTTTGGGCCATTATTAATACTGAAATTTTTGTGAAATGTGGTTTACGTGGCATATTATTTTTATTAGTAATTGTATTATGTTAACTCTTTTATATTTGTTTATCCAAATAGCTCTATGTGTCGCGAAGATGTGGCAGATTAGTTGTTGTACTCCAGTTACCATTTTGGTATTACAATGCATCATTAATGTAACATTTATGTAGTTGTTGTGAGCTGTGTCTAGCAACACATTATTGTACCCAAGTGACAAGATGTACAATTCGACTAAACCTTTATGGCATCATCACAGATATGATGCAAGGTGTCCCTTTGTGAAAGGAACCAAAATATCAAGACTAAGCACGAGACATGGAATGTGTCACTCTCGTATAGCCCAATCTTTGGTTTCTTGATTACCGAGTAGACCAACTTAAACTGATGACATTGATATCGTATATCAACTCATCCAAGTATGGCCATGCATTTTTCTAAGTCTTACTCTATCAAGGGGCCCGAAGATATCACTCCCGTTACATAGGAGGGACAAATCCCATCTTGATCATACAAATCCCTCCGCATGATATGTGACATACCCAATGACCTCTTTCAAGTTTACTTAGTTACGAGCAACAAAGGAAAGTATCAAAGTATGTGACTCACATGTAGGGAACCTTGATGATCTTAGGTCAAAGGACTACATATACCATGATCACTATGAGAATCATTTATGACATTCATATAACGATCCATGTAGTGTTCTCATGATGGGTCGGTCTAGTACACAAGTTCTCCAACTTGTACCCATATGCAGACTATATATTTCATATTAGTCTTCACATATGCTAGTCGTTATGTATTATTGCAAACCGCTCCACAATAATATTAAACTAGGGATGTTTGAGAATATTATTATTCTAGGGTTACAATTATGTTTGTTAAGGTACGCAGAAACAAAATAACAAATGTAATTGCTGTATTAATGCCTTAATAAAATATCATGACTCAATGTGCAAAAATACAATCATCCCATGATTGGCCTTTTGGGTACAACACTAACAGTTAGAGCCGTTGAGAAGTTGGGATTTAGTGAACTGTTGAAGTTGAAGTGTAGGTTTTTTAGTAAGAAGCTGATAGAGTGGTTGGTTGATAGGCTAAACCCGTAAGATATGACAATAGTAATTGGTGAGGGTCGGATAGAGTTGATGCCAAAAGATGTTAGACTGGTTCTAGGTGTCCCCTATGGGAGTATTAGAATTGGAGGATCGAAGTTTACGGAAATACGGGAGGCATTTGTTGCTGACTGAGAAGGTTGTTGGACTGGTAACCAAGATGGCCCTTATCTGACACAGTTAGATAAAGTTTTAGAGGACGATGTAGAAGTCGGTGATAGATTTAAGAGGGATTTCATTGTGTGTGGTTAGTCAATGTGCAATGGTTTAGGAAGAATGTCCTAAAGTGACGTCTAATTGTATTGTAACGTACTAAAAAAGTATTAAATTATTGAACCTCAGTGATCTACTTTTTTGTTCAGATGCTTTACCTGGATAGAGTTGTTATTTTCTTTTGGAGGGATGTCAAAAGGAAGCTGCCACGTATAAAAAGTTGGGAACATGACATTGTGGTGAGGCGCTTATATAAGGAGATGAAGTGGCTGGGAGGATTTGGGAAATGCTGGGTTAATCCTCAGTTCGAGAAAGATGAAGCAGACATGGTTAAAGACTTTTTGTCAAGTCATAGTAAATAAGGTAAGATGTTAACAGTTTGAATTTCATGGGCACCTAGTATACAAAACTAAGTTCATTATGTATTTTTCTGGAAAGTGGTTGTGTTCTGCTATAATTCTGTTATGATATGTATTAATATGTACTGGTGTTTAAGGTGTGAAAGGAGAAACAGGTGGGAATGTGGAGGAAGGAGCTGGCAGTAGCAGTTGCATGTAAGATAGTGAAGTGAACCTACTCGTGGAGTATGGAAAAAAAACAAGTGAAGCATACTAACGATTTAGGATGCAAGTGGAGCGAGTTAGCAGGCAGTTCCCAGAAATGGAAAAGAAGTTGCAGCCAGTTGTAAAACCCATGGATGAGAATAATGAAAGTAACTCACAGTTGACACAGTTCACAGATGAGTCATTGGAGATGATTCACCAGATAACGCAAGCTTGCTGCCAGTTACTTTACGGCAATTCAGGTATGCAATATATAAATTCTGAACAAAGAATTTATTTTTCAATAAGACAATGACCAGTGGTTTCTATCGGTACATGTTTCAGTAGTATATTTATTTTTCTAAATATGGTATATGTACCTATTGAAGGTGGGATTGCTACTGATATTTAAGTAGGTAAGAGTGTTGGACCAACATCAATGTTAGCAAGAACGAAGGAACAAGTGAAAAAGAAAGGTGATGAGTGTATTAGAGGACGTCCAATAAGGAAGAAATCGAAGCTTGCTTGCCTGAGGTCTGCATTCATAGCAGGTATGGGAAAAGAAGATCGGCAGAATCAAATTCCACATGAAGATGCAGTAATTGTGGATTTTGCAATGTGGCCGGGGCTGGATCAATCGTAAGTTTCAAATCATTCTAACCAATGAAAACTGTTTCTGTGAATAAAACAAACTAATATTAATTGGAAAATTGGAATGTGTGATTATGTTGGATTTTTGTATTATTCCTGCATAGTTCCAGTAGCTAAAACATAACAAATAGTATTAGATAGGGAGTTAAATGTGTGTTTTTGCTGTTTTCATGTACTATTCTGTTATGTTTAAGTAGGACATAAGGTTTGAACTGGTTTGACGCCACCTTGATATAATGGTGAGTAGGGAACTATTGTACGATGACATGCTGAACCATGTAGTATCACGTGAAAGCTTCCTAACACTTCGGGAGAAGACCGAAATTGACATAACAGTTATGGATGCATGGTGTCTAGTCCTAAATGGGAGAGAACAAAAAAGGGTTGTTCGTAGACGTATCTTTATGACGCCACACGTATGGGTAAGATATCTATACTATTAATATTAAATTCAGGTTATAGAACTTGAATTTTTTTTTTTTTTGTAAAATGTAGTTAGTTTTCGCTACATACAACCCTGAGATTGCCGTAGCTCATACTGATGCAAGTGGAAAGAGGATACGTCAGCAAGTCAACAATACAATTCAAGAGTGGTTGAAAGCAAACCACATATCCACAATAATCCCATATGACTTGGTATGACCAATTTTAAATATGTGTGAATCTAGATGAGGTATCAATGGTTTTGTGACATCTGAATAACTGGAGAGTTTGGTTTGCATGGATTAATAGTGGTTTATGTTAAACTGGATGATGTCTCTGTTTTCCTGTGTTACATATGAATTACTGGCCACAATGTTCCTGAAGTTCTGAATAATGGATTAGTTATCTTGTGTGTATTTGACAGATTTTTTTACCAATAATTAAGGGGGGGCACTACTTTCTGGTGTGCATTGATTTTGAAAGCGATGTCATACATGTTTTGAACAACCTAAGGGAAAAGTGGGAAGACTATGGAGATATGGAAGGGCAAGTTGTGAGTAATAGCAAAGTAAAATATTTTTATGTTACCTGGATGTGATCAAAGGACATGTTTTGACTTGGTTGCCATGTATTGTTTATGATCAGGGGATCCTTTTCTGGGAATATTTGAAGTCCATCAATCATCCAAAGGTTGTAAGTTTTAGGTCGTATGAGTGAGAGCATTTCACATCGTCCTGGAAGAAAAAAATGAAAAGTAAAGCGTACTTGTCGAACAATAAGGACTGTGGTGTGTTCACAATGAAGCATAGGGAATTGTTTGAAGGAGGGGAATTTGACAGCGACCTTGGCCCAGTAAGTTAGATATACAAACAACTGGTTTGTCAAATGTCAAATGACTTATTTAATGTATGAATACTTAAATGAGGTAAGCAAAAAAATGTAGGACAAGGCATCCAGGTACCATCGGCGGGTTATTGCATCAATGATACTGATGGATGAGACAAACAAACTCAGAGATGGAGTTGTCACAGCAGCAAAGATGGCATTCGAAGTGGAGGAGTAGCATATATATTCTTTTATAGATTAAATTGAATGACTCATAGCTTTATTAATTGGTTTCCTTTGGTTTTGGTTATGAAATACTCATATGATAAACAATTGGGCTTCGGTTATACTTTGTTATATAGTTAAGACATCCTTTTAATGAAGGCGACACACATATACTGGTACGAATAAAGAATAAACAGAATAATACAGAATAGGGGTAGAATAATACGAAAATGGTATATAATATGAACAGAAACAGAATAAAACAAACACTAGTTAGGGCGTACAAAAAGAATACATTAACGCATCAGAATTATACAGTAAATAAATATAATGGTATGAAAAGGAAGGAACAGACAAATATAAAACAGGAACAGAATAATACATAAAAGGGTTTAATAATATGAAAACACATAGAATACAACATTAATGAATCATAAAGGAGTACGGTTTTGAAACATAATTGTGCGTTGGTTATGAATATGTGTCATTCAATATGCACGTTGTATTATTCTGTTGCTCATTTGTTATATTCAGTTGCTATGTCTCTGCTGGTGCAAATTACTTAGCTGTATTAATGTGTAGTTGTGTTGTGATTCAGTGGCACAGTGAAGTATGGTTTTTGATACATTAATATGTGGCGATTGTAGCTTTATTTGTAGTTCCAACCATATGTATTATTCAATCATTTGGCAATTGTAAATAAATTGGAAAACATACTCTTAACTCTGTAGCACACTCGTGATCCACCAAAAAATCATGGAAATGCCATTCATGAAAACCTTACTACTTCCTACTCTTTTTGTTTTGGGATCAGAAGCGCTCAGCCATGCTCTTAACCCTCTTACGACCAAAAGTGTTAGTCTTCATGAACTCTGGGTTCCGAATGTGATCCCTTGCTCCAATAGTCGTAGAAATCACCCCCATATCACCATTCCCCTTGAGTACGGCCCGTTTAAGCAAACATAACCCTTCATCAAACCGCATCCTTTCTGCAAGATCATTCATACAACGAGCAATCAAATTATAACACTCACGTGTAGTGTTTGTCCACCAATAAAACCTCTGCAAGTGTTCTTGGCCATTCGAAAGACCCATCAATTTATTAGAGTATGTTCTTGCATTCTTAGACCATCTCTTCAAAATGTACTGCTCAGGTATCTTTTCCTCCCATTTTAAGTCTAAAATCCGGATTGCATGAGCACACAGAAAACCTTGTTAGCTAAAGAACTTGCAAGAACAATCATCTGTCTTTGATAATGGGTCAAACCTAACTGAAAACTCGCAGGGATCACGTCATCCCAACGAGACCTGGAAACACTCAACCTTAAGAGCGACGCTAACAAGCTTAAATTTTGCACCTACTACATAGCTAAATTACTCCTAAAAAATCTTTGAACAACCTGAAGTTGTATACGTTAGATGCATGAATCAAAATGTCATTATGGAGGGAAACCTCATACTCCCCGTAGTTATTAAAATCCTTCTCAACTTCATTGTGCCTCCATTCTTTAACCTATACGTCAATTTCATGGAATATATTAAGCAATATCATCTGCTTATTGGCCAATGAAGTAAGGATACTATTTGTGCTCTCACTCCTCTACATTGCGAGAGTGCCTGGGAGAAAATACATGAAAACATGAAAATAGTACAGAAAAAGAAAAAATAATGATATGAAAAAACAGAACACAGAATAATACAAATGATTAATAGGGTAACATGACAAAGGAGTATAATAATACGAAAAAAAACTGAATAAAACAAACACTAGTTAGGGCATACAATGAAATACGTTAAAACATCATAATAAAACAGAAAAGAAATATCACGTATAACAAAGAATAAATAGAATAATACAAAACAGGAACAGAGTAATACATATCAGGAATATAATAATATGAAAAAAACATAAAACAACAAACACTGGTTAGGGAATACCTGCTGAGAAAATATCCCTGCACAAGCATGGAGCCCAACGCTCACGCACTCGCCAAATTGATTTAAGCCAACTATCGTCTGAACAACCATACTCACCAAGCAATTCATTCCATGTACGCTGTAGCTCATCCTCAGTCAAACAATCGTACAAACATTTCAAGAACTTTGAAGAAAACCCAGGTCGATAACAAAAATAACGAAGTTTGCTAGGTGCTTTCTCCAATATATGCCACAAGTATAGCCTATGTTTTGCTTGCTTGAACACGCTATCAAATGCACTTAAAAATGCATTGTCCTAATCCGAGAATAACGTCTTCAGCTTTACTCCATCCATACTCTGTAAAAAAGTCCTTAGCAACCATTCGAATGCCTTAGCTTTTTGCTCAACTAGAAAGGCACACCCAAACATTACATTTTGACGGTGATGGTTCGCCTCGACTATCGGAACACAGAACATATTGTAACGGTTAGTCCGATATGTAGTGTCCATTGATACAAAATCACTAAAAAGAAGATAATCAGCCTTTATTTGTCCATCACGCCAAAAAAAGTTTGCCAACCTCCTCATTTCATCAACCTCCATGGCGTAGAAAAAATCGAGGTCTGTTTTGGCGCACTCCCTGAAACACTTAACCAGTGATGCAACGTCACCCTTACCAACCACTAGAGCCTTCTCTGTAGCAACTCTGTTATATAATTTTTCTTTTTCAGCCCAGATTGCTCAGGCCCCCCAACTTCATTGTTAAATACCCTATAAGTGTCAATCACTCGAAGGCCGCTCTTAACCAATGCCATCAACGTGCCGAATTGCTCAACTGTTATGTCTTTGCCTATGTTCAGTAGATGGCGCATCTGATCTGGTATAAACGGATGGTTATGCTTCATAATATGGCAATCACAAACCCACTGGCCATCTTCATTGCATCTGAACCTAATATAGGCAGAGCATCCACATCTCACCGAGTGTTTTCGATACGAAGCTTCACCGTCAGATGATTTTGCTGAATGCTTGTGACCTTGCCGATGACAGCAGAACTCTATTGCAACAATGCAATCACGCCTCCATCGAAGCCTATTGCAATGGGCCTTGAACCCATTCTCCACAGCATATCTACTAAAGAACAAAAAAGCAGCATCTACACTCTTAAAACCAATGCCCTCCAACGAAGCCTCTTCAACATCTTCTGATCCTTGAACAACACCATAATCAATTCTCAAATCTAAAATAGATAAAACATAATTAATATATATATGCACAAAAATTTAGTAGTAAGAGCACATCAGAATAATACAATCATTCATCATAAACCTACATACTAGTTCCAAATAGATTCAATTTGGGTTCCATTTAATACAAATAAATAACATATTGATACGTAACATCATCAACATAAAAAATACGAAATCAAAATTGCTAACCACCTCCATCGTCTCTACCACCATGGCTTCCATTATCACCAACCTCTACATCCTCTTCCCCATAACACCTGTCTAAAACCATACAAAAACATACTACATTACACCATCTCATAAACACACACAGGAATAACACAAAATGAATATGAAACAAACCTTGAGCCTCATTAGCAAAAACATTAAACCCATCACCACCACTCACTTCCACACGATTACAATCACGATTCCCTTCCTCTTTGTCATCACACCACTCTGATTGTAGCAAAAATGTTAGCCATAGAATAATACAATTAAATAAGATATGCATACATAGAAAAAGGAAAATGAGCCCCAAATTAGTACAATCACACAACGTATTGAAAAAAAATTTCTACTTACCTCTATCGTCTAACCCACCATGGTCGTCTTCATCATCAGCCCCACCACCAACACCAAAATCTTCTTCATTACAATCGCCATCGCCCTCCTCCCTGCCATCGTAACATTCAGACTCCTCGGTGATGCCTTCATCGCCTGGGCTTTCATTCAAATCAATTAACATGCTTTGCTGTTCTTGAAACCTGGTTAATATGATAGTACATGCAGTCTGACAAACATGAAAGTATACCAACGAAAATGACCAAAAACAAAAAAGTAAACCAAGTAATAACTAAAATTATGTGGCTGTAATCACTAATTACCATTATTACTTTAAACTGACAATTCCTTCTCAACACGTTCGGATCCCATAACTGACTTATCAATTTCCTTATTTGAACATTCTCCAACGGAAGTTAACGCCTATTGACTAGGTGTATTTACACCAAGGAGCACCTCAGACTCGGCGCTTCTATTCACTTCTGTTCCATTCCACACTAAGTAAAACAATTAATTTCATTCCCTTCTCTCGATCCAAAACCCTATGTATATATTTAATCACCTCCAACGAATAATTAAAACTTACCCATTTGATCAAATTTAGCGAGCAACAAAACTTAATTAACTTGTAACCCAACCAATGGCTCGAGCTACTTTCACACCCTTCGGCGAAAAACAAGTCTCCTACAAACTCGTCAGCGGCCACAACATCCCGGCGGTCAGCTTAGGAACGTGGCGGGCCAGTTCACAGGTCTTCAATGCCGTCTACATCGCCATCGTTCAGGCCAACTACCGCCACATCAACACAACGTCAGAGTACGGCTTCCAGAAGGATGTCGGAAGAGCCATCAAGGCAATTGTCCACACTAGCCTCGAGCGGGAAGACCTCTTCGTGACTTCGAAGCTCTGGTTCTCCGACCTCTCCACTGAACTGATCCGACCAGCCTTCAACACTATTCTCAAAGATCTCAAACTCGACTACCTTGACCTGTACCTCATCCATTAGCCCTTCCGCCTCCAGGTTGAAGCACGGAGGCTGCCACAAGCTGGCGATGTGATGGAGTTTGACATGGTGGAGTTTGACGGGAAATGGAGAAACTGGTTAAGGAAAAGCTGGTTCGAGATATCGGAGTTTGCAACTTCATAAAAAAAAAGCTGGAGGAGCTGCTGTGAGTTGCCCACATAAAACCATCGGTGTGTCAGATCGAGATGCACCCAGGGTGGAGGAACGACAAGATGCTGGAAGCGTGTCAGAGGAACGGTGTGCACGTGATAGCGTACTCGCCGCTGGGGTCGGCAGAGGGGGGGAAGGATCTTATGAGGGACCCGACTGTGGTGAGGGTGGTGGAGAAGTTGGGGAAGTCGCCGGCGCAGGTGCTGGTGCAATAGGCGGTGCAGAGAGGGACGAGCGTGATTCCGAAATTGGTGAATCCGAAACGAATCAAGGAGAATGTAAAGGTTTTCGGGTGGGAGATTCCGGAAGAGGATTTCAGGGATCTCTCGAGTTTGTAGAACCAGAAGCGGATTGTGGATGGTGGGAAGTTGTTTGTTAATGAGGACTGAGGAGGGGCCGTTTAGGAGCGTTGAGGAACTCTAGGACCATGAAGATTAGAGGCTAAAAATCAAAAGACATCTTTTTTTTCTTTCTCTGTTTTGTTTTTTCAAAATTAGTAGTCTGAGGTTTATTAGCCTCCAAGATTTACTTATGTCAATCGTCTAAAGTTCTGAACTCTTTTTGGGGGCTGGGGGGAAGACCAGGCGATGTGGTACCCAAATTACGTATTTTTTTTATTAAATAATAGCATATTCATGCAATTTCTTCAATTCCTAGATGTGTAAAAGTGGAATTGGGCCTCACAATTATCCAAAACATTTCAAAACCATCCTCAACTATACCAAACACATCATCTATACCACTGTACTGTACTCCTTAAAAAACTAGGAGGTGCAGCCATCAGGCCTAGGAGCCTTATTGTTTATGTCTGGTTTGTATGCAAACCTAACTCAAGTGTATTATAAAACAGATGCAAAATCATGACTAAAAGTCCAATTACATTTCAGTCGTTATATTGACCAAAAGCAATTGCTTTGCTACTGCGCAGTCATATTTTTTCAAGTCACAATTTAATTGCGACTAAATCTTGACTGCAAAAAGCAACTAAAACCTTTAGTCAAAAATCAATCGGGAACATTATGGGTTACGACTGATTAGTTCAGTCACTATATTAGCTACTGCTATAATCAATCGCTACAATAAAACTTTTTTTTTTACAAAATACATTATTATTTAATATAATTATTGTTTAGTTAATATTATTTAATTTAATTGGTTATTTATTTCATTTGTTATTTAATTAATACTTTTACATTAAATTGTTATGAATATTATCTTATTTTAAATATTAATAATAAAATAATCAAATAATGAAATTAAAATTTAAATAAAACACATTTACATTAATATAAAATTTAACATACATACCAAAATATAACACTAAAAAAAATTCAGAAATTAAATCCATAGAATAATTCAAAAATTTCAATACAACATTCACAGTTCAAAAATTTTAAAATTCACAATTTCAAAACTTAGATCTAGAAAAGACCGAGGTGGATAAAGCGGAGGAGGCTGAGACAGAGGCAAAGGAGGCCAAGGCAGGTGGTGGTAAGGCCGACAAGACAGAGGCAGACGATGGTGAGGTCAAGGAGGAGATCGAGGTGGACGATGGTGAAGCTGAGTAAAAGACTGATTCGAATGGAGTTGAAGTCAAGGCAAAGGCTGAGGAGGCCATGGCGAGGAACAATGAGCAAGCTGGGGAGGTGATGGCAATGAGGCCAAGAAGGTAAGGTGGATGGGCGATGATGGACGATGAGGTGATAAGGATGAGTGAGGAGGATGAGAGAGGTGGATAGAAGGGCAGACAGTAATGAGGAAAGACAGGGTGGACATGGCAAGGTGAAGAAGAAAGGATGGAGTTGAAAGGAAGTTAAAGAGAAGTTGAAAGAGATGAAAGACAACCAGGTAAGTAAGAAGAGAAGTAGCTGAAGTGATTGAACTCATACTAAAGGGCTACTGCAGTCAAATCTATAAAAAGTTTTCGACTGAAAAGCAACTAATATGTGGGTGACTAAAACTTTCAGTCGTTTATCAGCAGTAATAAAAAGTGCATATTTTTACTTTCGACTACTTAGTGACTAAAAAACAACTAATATGTGGGAGACTGAAACTTTCAGTCGCCTATAAGTCGCAATAAAAAGTGTACTTTTTTACTTATAACTACTTAGCGACTAAAACATCCAATGACTGAATTTTAGTCGTGATTTTTAGTTGTAATTTGGAATCTGCGTTGTAATGGTGGTATTCAATTGGTCTAGATTTTTGTACCATCAAGTGATCATTCTAAGTTGTTTGTTGCACTTTTTTTATATTAATGTCTTTTCTTTAGATCTATCAATGAGGGTATTCTTCTTAGGATATTCTCTCTCTCTCTCTTGCATACTAAGAAAAGAATGAACAACTATGCAATCGGAGAAGAGTGCAAACAATAAGCAGTAGCCAGCTTGAGCATCTTTAATAACCCTATGATGGACCTTCATAATGCTGAGCCTCAATCTCCTCTTTGACTTCGAGGTTGAGTAGTATATAGTCTATGTTTTGGAGGAATCTCTACAAACAATATGTAAGAACCATACAATGGTGGACATTATTTACTACAGCAAATTTAAAATCTTCAAGAATTGCTCAAACTTCTAAATATAAAGCCGAGGAACAAAGCCTAATCCTATATTACTACATTTAAGAACTTCTATTTAGTAGACTGCAAACCTAAGCCATTGTTCCTGAACTGGATAAGCTTGACCAAACCCTATCCACCCTAATGATAGCCAGAGATCTTTGGCTAATGGCATTTCCCCACATTTTAAACCAGACTAGAGGTAAAGGTTGGTGGAGTTTAAGAAAAAGCTTTTTTTTTTTTTAAATCTTTGGCTGTTTAAAGGTATTTATGCAAAACTCAATTATCCTCTCAAAGACAGGCCAAGTGCCCTAGTCTGAGCTATTAGGTTCTAAAAGTGATGGAGCTGACCAGTTCTATTATGAAAATGATGAGGATAGTGATGAAACTAAGGTTGATATATTGGGCTCCTACAATGGGTTAGTTTGTAATGATGTTGACGTGCTTTTCTTGTTTAACCATACCATTAGGGAAGCCATGCAACTATTGGACCTGCCTGGTGAAGAAGAAGAATTCTTGTTATCTTTTTATGTGTTTGGATATGATGAAGTTCATGATGATTATAAAGTGGTGAAACTATGCTCTGATGTTGATATGGTTTATTCATTAAGAGATGATTGTTGGAGAAGGATTGCATCTAGTTATCAAGTTGGTTATACATACCAATTGGGGTTTTTCCTTAATGGAGCTATTCATTGGGATAATTTTGTGGATGCAATGGAGAACAAGAATGTGGGTGTTGTATTTGATTTAGCTAGAGAGGTGTTCTGGGAGATTCTTACTTTAAATGTAATAATGTAACTTTCAATATTCTACAAAGGGTACTACAATGGTTTTTAATGGATGCCTGTGCATGCAAGATAGTTTTGTGGGTGATGACTGAGTATGGTGTAGGCAAATCATGGACTTAGTCGTTGACAGGGGGGGAGCTAGAAAAAATTGTCAGTGCAGGTAATAGATAATTTTTTTATAATATGTAGCTATAAAATTTAAAACCTATGTGATTAAGTTACAAATTTTATTAAAGATACAATACTAAATATATAATTTTCTCAAAATTCCCAAAATTCAGTAGGGGCAATTGCCCCTACTTGCTTAAACGTGGCTTCGCCACTGGTTATCCTTTTGGTTAATGGTAACTTGGTTCTGTACAATCTTAAAGATGATAGCAATGGGAAATTGGTCATTAGTGGCATTCTAGCTGTGAATGTTTTTGAAGCAGGCATGTACGTGGAGAGCCTTGTTTCACCTAATGGCTATTCTCAGGGCCACGATTATAGAGTTCAAATGCAGTGTGTTGGTAGATATTGACTTATGACATCATTTTTACTTTTCATCATTTCTTTGCAAACACTCATTTGTCATTTCTTTTGGTTGATCTATGTATTCCTTATTGAGCTTATGACATCAATGGTTGATGTTAATTGTTGACAACATCTTACTATTAATCTAGCATCAAAACCTAATTCAAGTGTGTTGTTTCAACTCCTTTTGTCACTAACCTTAGGCAAATCATGGTCCAAATAAACTACCTAATTAGCTTGTGATTGTATTATGTGGCTTTGAGAGTTGGGATATTGTACTGGTGTGATTATGGATACATCAGGCCTGGCTTTCGGTAGTCATATTGTGGGATTCTAGTAGAATATGACTATCTGGAAGTTGTTATAGTTTGAACACTTAAGCTATACTTGTCCATAACTTGATGTTGGTACCCTTTAGAATATTATCCATTAAACTATAAAAGTATACAACTCCTGCTTGTCCTTGCTCTTTGACCACCTCCATTGTCCACGGTATAAGGTTTCTTTTGATTGAATGTTTCTAAATAGGTATCTAAAATGTGTATTAAGAGGAAGAAAAGAGGAAAATCTCTAATTACTGCTTGTTTGGTAAGATGAACTCCTACTTGGCTAAATGTAAATGGCAATGATAATTGTGTCGAGAAAATTACAGATTATGAAGTTTTAGAAACTATATGTTAAGATAATGAAGAGTAATTCATAAAGACAACTAGTGGTAACTCAACCGGTGTAAATGTAATGTTCTTTTTCTTTAAGGAACTTCATCATTTTCCAAGGGAACTACTCGATCCAACAATATATATTATTGGGATTATTTTTATCCATGGCCCATAATATTTTATTATTATACCATTTTTACCCTAACCTCAATTTGTTGTATAAAAAATCCTCAATCTCGTTAAAGTGTTCCATTTAGGCCCTTCCATTAATGACAGTAGTCAAGTTGGACAGAAAAAAGCAAAAACCTAGTTTTAGCCTCTAAAAAATTTCTTTTTATCTTAAAAACCTTAAAACTTTTCCATCAAACAATCCAACCATCATCTCCACCTTGAAACTTTCCCTTCACCTTTACCATCCCCGTTGTTGTGTTCCTGAAAGTGTTGATCAATTGCTCTTGCAATTAAATTAGACTTCGCTTTTCTATTGCTTTTTTCCCTTAAGGTAATTAATTTATTAATTATGATTATCTCCTAAATTTCTTTTTTTTTTATTCTTCAATTGTTTCTTGGCATCAATAAAATGCTCCATAACTCCTAGAATTTTCAACAAAAACCTATACTCCCCTTGCTAACATGTGTGCTTCCATGGCAATTTCCCTTTAGCTCTGGCAATTCTGCCTAAAAAGAATGACCAGCATGGACAAGAGGACCTTGGCAAGAGCTAAACCACCACCAACAGAACCAATACTTCCAAATATCTAAAATTATGAAAAGCAGATAAATTACTAAAATAGATCTATAATAGAAGGATTTCATGTACGTCGATTCCTAAAAATACCTTTCTGAAAAAATAATGCAATCAGCAACAATCTAATATGAAACTAGTAGAATAACTTCATCCAGTACCTTTGCCTGGGACGTTATTTCTGTAGCTCAGTGCAATCATTAGGTTAAAGAAGGACACGGTATTTTCTTACCTCAGAGGTGTGGGAACCCCCTGATCTCACTATAAATCAAGTAAAATTTTCAATGGTTTTTAATTTTTAATTTTTGTTGGTTATAGGTTCTGGAAGATTTTTCAATTTTTTGGACTAATTTGTTTAAGCTTTTTTCCAGTCACAAAGCCATTGAAAATGATGTGGACTTTAAGTAGATCTAGCAGAGTAAATGATGGAGAAGAAGGTTGAGTGTTGCCGGCTTTTTGAAAGGAGAGTAAGGAGAAAAATATGAATTTTAGAAAAAGATAGAGCTGAAAAAAGCTGATTTAGAGAATGTTGAAGCGGAAGTAGTGGTTGGCGGAGAACAGTATCAAGATAGGAACAAAGGTATGGTAGATTGTGGATGTGGCTGGATTGTTTAATGAAAAGTTTTAAGGTTTCTAAGAAGAAGTGAAACTTTCAGGGGCTAAAATTAGTTTTTTACTTTTTTTTTTTCCATCTAACCTAGCAGCTGCAGTTAACAGAGTGGCATAAATGAAACAGTTTAGCGAGTTGAGGATTTTCTACGTAATAAATCGAGATTAGGAAAAGAATGGTACAATAATAGAATGTTAGGGCCACAGTTGGAGTTAATCCTATATTATCGTAAATCCTTACCATTTGAACCATTTCTTTCTCCAGTCTCAATTTTTGAGACCCAAGAAATGGAAATGGCAGCGAAAAGAGGAAGGATGGAAGTCGAGGACCAGGCCCAGGAAATCTCCAGTCTTCCCCAAGAAATAGTAGTGGAGATTCTTTCGAGATTGCCGGTTAAATCGCTATGCAAATTCAGTTGCGTCTCCAAGCTCTGGTTGTCTCTAATCTCCGACCCCCTTTTCGTCGACGCCCAGCTCGACAGAACCCTGGAGAAAGGCGACCTCTATAACGGGAGGCAGAGGGTGCTCATCTCCTCGAGTAAGAAACTCTACTCTGTTAATTACGAGTCGATTCATGAGGATAATGATGAGATCGTGGCTCGAGAACTTGATTACCCTCGCAGCGGCCGGCCCAGTATCTGGGTTGAGGTTGAGCCTGGTTTTTACTGGGAACAGCTGTTGGAAGACAATCATGTTCCCGCCAAGGTAGACACGGAGTTGTGGATGCCAGCGAGGCCGGTGCATAAGGTGGATTTGCTGGGATCTTGTTATGGTTTGGTTTGCATTGATGTGGATGAAGGCGACCGCTTCTTGTTTAACCCTGCCACTAGGGAATCTAAGACAATTCCAGAGCCACCTCTTGATGACGTTCAAGAATTTTCTTTAACTAGCATTGGTCGTGGATTTGGGTATGACCATGTGAATGATGATTATAAACTGGTGGAAGTATGGAGTGGGGTCAGTTGGGTTTATTCATTAACAAGTGACAAGTGGCAAAGGGTTGAGGATTTCGGCGGGGATTTTCAACATGAAATTGGGGTTCTTCTTAATGATGCTATTCACTGGGTGGTGAGTTATGGTTCCGGTTCGTTTCTCGAGCTTGCAGTAGCTGGTTTCGATCTAACAAGAGAGACGTTCTGGGAGTGGGATATGCCTCCAATAGATGGTAGTTCTGAGCTATCTGCAGGGGTCATTGAAGGATGCCTCTGTTTGCTTAGTAGTGGCAAGGAAATGGAAGATCATTTCTGGCTCATGGCCAAGTATGGGGTGGAAGATTCATGGACAAAGTTTACAGTCAGTTTCTCATACATCTGCATGAGGCCACTCTGTACTTCAATAAATGGGGAGTCTCTCTTAGTGGTTGATGGGAAATTGGTCTTGTACAATTTTGAAGATGACAGTGATGTCGAACTTGACATTAAGAGGTTCCCAGGTCGATTCATTCGTGAAGCAGAGACCTATGTGGAGAGCCTCATTTCACCTCATGCATATTGCTTGCAGGAATCAAAATGATCTACAAGATCAAGCGTAAATCTAATGGTTTGGCTAATATATATGCACTGTCCTCACTAGTACTTCTCCATCTATTGAAGCTCTGGTACTGTTTTTTGCTGCATTAAGTTGCTCTGAACAAATGGTCGGTTCTATATTAACAAAAATTTATGGGTTTTGGAGTTAATTTCTTATAGGTTTAGGTTCCTAGTTCCCGCACTTTCTATAAAGCTGTCGCATTAAGTGAGCACCATAGCAAATCCCAAATAGTCGGGATAGCGTTAGTTGACTGATTAAGTGATTGACAGCCTTGCTTGTAGCTACCTGCTGAGCTCATTTTGAAGTTTCTATCCTTAGGCTAGTTGTTTATAAACTATCGTTTTTTGATCTTGTCTGAAACTTGTGGAAAAGGAAAAATTATCTTGTTTAGAACGCTGTTATTATGGGGATATTAGTTTCAGGACATGGGTTTATGACTCCGATCCCTCCATTGTGAACCTACAGTTCCAGCTCCCTGAGTCCATGACCACTTCCCCGTAGGTAATTTTGTAATTTGAAGCCCTTGAGATGAAACAAGTTATGGAGAGGAGGAATCTGGGTAGATCAGAGGCACTGCAAGGAGTAGAACGAGAAATAGAGGGTCATCTTCTTGTTTGAAATATCCAGATTGTAAGGAGTAAAACGTTCCCACTCTGCATTCAGTGTAATCGTTTAGTCAGTTCTGTGAAATATTTCCTGCTCTATAGCAAGTGATGTGGTATTCTTCTCTGCAACAAGAAGTGATCCTTTCCATATGCACCTGGTTCTGCTTCCTGCAATTATGTCATGATTGGATATTACTCATAGTTTGAGGTTCTATTACTGATAGGGTTTCATGGTCCCCCACATTGTATGCATTTTCTTTGCTCGACCTTCTGGTCATGAGATGAGACATTGCAGCAAGTAGGGGTAAGCATGGGTTGGGTAAACCCGAAACCGAAACCGAACCAACCCCATTTGGTTGGGTTGGGTTGGGTAAAAATTGATCATGGTTCTCGGGTTGGTTCCACATATAGGAGAACTGACGGTTTTTGGGTTGGTTCTGGTTCCATATGGAACCAACCCGAGGTGGAACCAAACCCGAGATATATATATAATTATATAATAAAAATTATAGTATTACTAATATATCCACACACACACATACACATATTTCTTTAAAGTATTATGATGGTTATTTTATATTTTTATATTAAACTCTTAAACTGATATTCCAAATTGAAACAGTATGGAAGTTGTGGGATCATTTATGAAATTTCTCCATATTTACTTAAATTACTTTGCTTCATAGACCCACCACTTCTAAGTCATTTTGCTTTCGATATTTTATTTTAGACTACTCTTTACGATATAATTATGATATTTTTTTCATTTGAGTCATACAAAATTAAAAATTTATGACATCAACATATTTTAGGTTTTGATACCGAAGAAGATGGTCTTAAATGCTCAATTTTTCATATTGAATGTCATATCAATATTGGAATTACTGGAATGAAGTAAACTAGTTGAGATAAAAGATACCCTACAAGCAACTCTTTTGAACCATTTTTGTAAGAACAATATTTTAAACTCTTTTGAATGTATCTAAGTACATATATTTAAATATTAATTTAATCGTATATTATGTTGAATATGTCATAAAACTGGTTATGGATGTAGATTTATTGAATTTTGGTGTTGTTATAGGTATATGGTATAAACCGAAAAACTCGAGAACCAAAACCAAGAAACCCAGAACCATGGTTCTGGTTCTGTTTGGTTTTTGGTTCTGGGTTGGGTAGAAAAATTTTAGAATCAAGGTCATTTCGGATTGGTTCGGTTCCACCATAAAATCGAACCAACTCGACCCATGCTCACCCCTAACAGCAACTGTTTATTGGTTTTCCCATTATGATGGACCTCTCACTTCTAAGGTGGCAAGCCTTAATTGACCTTAAGGTTGTCCTATGGAATTAGAGGATGTCTTTTCCCTCCACTTTTTTTTTCTGCAATTTGGTTCCTCAATCTGACCCGATGGACAGCCAGGGAAATTTCCAACTGTTGGTGCCAGACAGGTCCAGATTTCTGCGTGAGAATTTGCAGAAAGTTAACCCATTGATCAGTTGGAGCAGGTTCTATTAGTTATATGAAATGCAAGCACATGCCCCTTTGGCTGTACTAAGCAAATGTTACGAAACATTTCAGCCAGCAGGCACACATGTACATAACATATTACAAATTAAAGCCAACGCAATGAATACCAGTATGAATGTTCAAGACTCGATGGCCATCAACATCATAAACTGTCCAAGAAGTGAATCAAGCACGGCTGCACTTAATAAGGAATGTTATTTTGCTGCCAAGGTGAAAAATGCTTCACTCTCAATCCTCAGACCGATAAAACTAAAAAAATATACACAAAGACGCCACTAAGAAGCGAAATATAAACCTTATAACTGCTCGTTCGGAGAAAAGCTTCAAGTAAAACCTCCAAGGTTTATGGACATTGACGAGATCCCAAGGATATATTTCTCTAATACCATCTAAAGTTTGAATATCCACCAGTCCAAACTCAATCTTCTTCACAAATAGCACTTGCGTGGGCAAGGAACCTATCAATCAAGATTTTGCAGTGCAGATAATCTTTGAATTTCCTTGATAATCAGTTCCTTTTCCTCTTCAAATTGCTCATCATCAGAACCTGCTAAAAATTAAGGTAAAAAATATGGGATGAGTATAAGGTGAGAATTGGAAGAAAGTGGAGAAAATGATTGCAGGTCTCCAAAAGGAAATAAAATGCTCAAGTTCAGTAACATACTTTTGGGGGAAAGGTTCTGAAGCAAAGCCAGCAACTTTTCGTGGTTCTTTGCAAGAATAAGCTTTACTCCTTTTGGCTTGTTAGGATTAGCAACAAAAACCTGCAAAATGGAAAAGAAAAAATCACTGAACAAAAAGGTCACTACTAACTAGTCATTGTGAGGGGATGGTTGGATAGGATGGAACCACCTTGAAAATGTGGAAAGCCAAAATTTGAATATTTTTGCTGGAGTCCTGCATGAACAGAAGAATGAGGGAAAGAAACAAGTGAAATCACAACAAAGCAACAAAAGAAAACATACTTTTGTTGGATACTAGTGTTACTTTATAAACTTCTTGATGATATTTGGTGGATAAAGGATGGAATATCACGAATAATAAACTCTCAAGCTTTCATCACGGACAGAAAACATTCACAGCAAGTGTTCTACCAGGCATGTTGTTTGGTTGCTGACTAATCACGGAACAGGACTTTGGAAACACCTTGAGATATAAAAAAGGCAAAACTGGGAGAATGAGCCCACTCCAGTTTCAGAGAAAGATGGAACAAGAAAAATAGATGGGATACAAACAGAAAAAGGGGGGGGAGCGCTTCTTAAGAAAATTTAAAAGATTTTTCTACAAGTGACAAATTTTGGAAATGGCAGCTGTCTATTTACAAGATAACAACCATATGGAACCCCTGTGCAGGTGACATAACAAACAACAACAGATACTCCAAAACTAGAAGACAAACCTTCAGCAACATCATCATGACTTTCAAGTATTTGACTTCTAAAATGTAGCGCTTCATTATGTGAGAGTTGTGGCTCTCCAAGAGAAAGTCTGAAAGAAGCTATGGTCAGGGAAATCCAATTATTAGCAAAATCATCAACAAATCTAACAGCATTATAATCCAAATAGAGACCCGCACTAACCCTCAAAGATTGCCTTCTTGTCACATAATTTGAAGAGATCAGGAGCTTTTCATATTGATCGAAGAACTGAAAAGAAAATGTGCCCATTAGCATGTGCTAAGTGACTAACAAGAAAGCAAATTCTAAATAATGTACCAAGAAACTTCTTCACAAATCAACAATTGATGATGCAATAAAAAATTTTGTCAGTGTTTTTCCTCAAAGAAGTCAAAAGACAACATGCTCTTCAACCAGGTAAATCTTCCAAGCAGTACTTGAAGTAATCATCTTGTAATTATAAGAATCAAATCAAGTTAGTAATTTCCTTTGTTACTTTATGATTAGAGGGATTAACTGTCTCACCATACCTCATCATAGTGTGTATTTAAGAATTCAGAAACCACAGTTTCATGTTTGGTAAGAAGGTCCTGCAAAATACCAATGCCAAATATTCAGTTAAAGAATGGAAATGCGGCAAAAAAGTAATACAAATCATATGCATTTATCAACAATGTAGAGAATATAACTTACAAAGCAACAGATCTGACCTTGAACGTAGAAAATGCATCAGAGGAAACATCAAAGTTGGGCAGTTCCACAAATTTGAAGAACAATACAAAGCTCGCAGACTCCAATATATATCTGAAAAGCCACTATGATATTCAACCAAGTGATAATTAAGGATGATATATGCAGATTGCTTAACAGACCATAGCAACTGAATGGATCAGTAACTGACAATGACTGAAAAGATAGCTGCTTTCCGGTGCATGACTACTTTCAGAAAAATACTGAGATGCATCAAAGAGCAATGGACTTAAATATAGATAAATGCATAGTTTTAAGATCTCACTTTGCAAGTTCCTTGAATTTGATGCACTCCCGCAACATATTCCCGCAATTTAAAGCAGTTTCCTTGTTATCATAGCTGCTTGCATGAGACAAAAATATAAGTATATGTAACAAACAAATTCATCATATAAAATAGAGAAGAGTCAGGAACAGATATCTTTTTTCAAAGGAAAGAAATAAACACACTGCTTGAGAAGAATGAAATAGCAAGAAACTCACTACACCACAAGAAAGTCTAGTAGCTGAGGATGTTTCTCAATGTACTGCACGCAGCAGTATGTGGACTCACTCTTTTGCTTTAACAATATTGACCAGCAAAAAACCAAATCTTTCCTTGCCTGCGTAAAATATATCAGTTAAAATGTGCAAAAGTAAGTGAACCAATGTGTTCGAAAAAGTGAATCAATAAGTCAAGCAATGAGATATAAGAGTTAGAACTTAGGCGAACTTACTTCCCACCCCAGTACCGGTAACTTGTGAATAAGAAGATCTAGAACATCCTCCTTGCAAAGCTCAACTGCCAACTGCAAAACTTGGTCCACGTTTGGTTCAACCTCTCCATCCCCACAAAGCATGTACCTCATTGTCACAAAATTCCTCTCAACGTCTTCTAGAGCCTAAACTAAGCCATATATGATTATAGATCAGTCCAAATTCCTTCTCAGTACCAAAACCAGCATGGAATTTGAATCAAAATCAAATCATCAAACAGGAAAACATAACGCCAACAGTAATATCATCATAACCATGTCCCAAACCCATGTGATGCTATAGCCACTACGACCAATTTAAGACGAACCCAAAGAGCCCCTAGAACAGAATTCAATCTATATCACGAAAACCTCGCCAAACAAAATTAAATAAAGAAAAAAAAAACAAAGACAAAAACCTTTTCGAGGGCTTTTACTTCGACTACTGTCTTGGTGTCGAGAGCGAGGAGGCTGTCTCTGATTGCTCTGGCCACCTCCTGCGGGGTTTTGGGCCTCGACGGCCTGAAGAACGAGAACGACATGATCGATCAATCTTTGAAAACTGAAGACTTGCAAATCCTCTCAACCGTACCTTTCTCTCCGCTCTGGTTGTGAAGTTGGGACTAAAGACACATTTTATCCCTATACGTGATAAATGTATCGTATTTTACCCCATGGAAAGAATAAGCATATTTAGCTCCACCTTTCACCTCATCCTTGCTGTTCATTAAATTGCGCATATATGCAGAGAATCTATCACATTCCTGTTGATAGCTAATCCACTTACCTTTAATATTTGAACTTTGAAGCTTCCCAAATGCCCACCAAGCTTGCTTATGAATTCCTAAATAAAATTATAATTATCATCATACTACACCTTAGGGCCACTTCAGTTAAAATTAATGAAGCCTCATTCAAGTGCTTTTCATTTTAGGTTGGGTCATAATTGTGGGATGCATGAGACCCACTTTCTGAAAATTCAGAATGACACTTAAAGTTAATAAATTATGCATTGGATCAGACCATACTTAGTGTGAACTTCAGTGGCCATTTGAACTTTTCCAAGACTGTGCCACGTACGACCCATGCATATGCTGATAAGGAATGGAAAAGCGTTAATTTCTGCCTATTATTGCAGCCAAATTGGCCGTTAATCCCAACTATGTAGGGGTTGATAACATGAGATTTTTAGTGTTAATTAACTGTTTATAATTATTTAACCGTGCAAGTTCATCTAAAGTTCATAGTGAAATCCAAATTCTTTGTTCCTCTAGTTCACTTCATGAAAATTGCAATACTAGTTTTGACTACTTGAGATGAGATCAGCACCACGGCTGATGGATACAGTACTGAGAAGTTGAAATTGTAGGATGAGGGCTGGATTTGTGCCAATAAAAAAACATGGAGCGGTCATTTGTATGACTGGAAGCTATTTTACCAATTATTTTGTAATTTCCGAGAAATTTTATAACGCTGTCGCGCCGTTCCCCACCGATTAGCCAATCTCTCGCGCTTCCTTCCCAAGTCCCAAGTCCCAACGCAAACTTCCTTCCTTGCCGTACAACAAAACCAGAAAAATGAACGAGAAAACAGAGAGAAAATAAGAAAGGAATCAGATTTCGGTCAATCCAATCCAGAACCAATCGGATCATCGTGATTCTTGTGGCTCCGATGCGTGGCCGTGATTCGATCAACCTGGGCTTGCCGGACGAGCTGCTGTTGGAGATCTTCCGGCGGGTGGATTCGAAGGCCAGCCGCGACGCCTGTTCACTCGTCTGCAAGCGCTGGCTGAGGCTCGAGCGTCTCAGCCGCACCACCTTGCGCATTAGCGCCTCCGGCCGCCCTGACCTCTTCGTTAGGCTCCTCGCTCGCCGCTTTGTCAACGTCAAGGTCGTCAGCATCGATGAGAGGGTTCCCATTGCCTCTCCCGCTCCTCTGGTAGTAACTTCAATTCGAAGCCAATTCCTGAAGTTATTATGATAGTTACTACCTTCCTCTTTAGTGGGTGTGAACCTTGATCCAACTGGCACAGACATCATCTTCTATTGATGACTAGCAATTTCGTATCAGAAATTACGATAGTTATTTAAACGAGCTCCAAAATTTGATATTTTGAATTAATTTCACGTGTCGTAGATGATAAAAAAGAAGGCTGGGTTTAATGACTTCTTAGGGTTTCACTGATTTTGGCATGTAGCTTTTCGAAGAGTCTTACTTTTGTTAAATGTGGATCTTAATGGGTTATCAATTGCGTAATTTATCTTGTGCAGGGAAGGATACGCTGCTCTGGGGATGTGAAAGTCACCTCCGAAGGAGGAGAGTGTGAGTCAGAATGTTTCACGGATGCTGGTTTATCTGCTCTTGCCAATGGCTTCTCCAAACTTGAAAAGTTAAGCTTAGTATGGTGCTCTAGTGTATCTACTGTGGGCTTTATGTCCTTCGCACAGAAGTGCACGTCCTTGCTATCTCTGGATTTACAGGTAACTCTTCATTTGGTTCACCTCACTTGCAATTGCTTGTCATTACCCTGCTGGTGAATCAAATGTGTTGTTCCCTTCGCACAGTAATTTTTTCTATACAATCATGGTTGATGCATCTCAACTGGTAGAAACTTCGGAAAGCTGCTCTGAGGATGCTTTGAGCATATATCTTTTAGAGCCTCGTACTTTTTTCATGCAAAAATGATGTTGTTCAACCATTTTCTTTCAGAATCATTGTCCTTGTGAGCAAATTAAGTAGCATTGTCTTCTTCAGAAGTATTTAATTATCTTATTTGTTAAGAAATATACAGAACACATTGGTTATTGGTGTCTATTCTTTTCCAGGGCTGTTATGTAGGGGATGAAGGTCTTGCTGCTGTTGGCAAGTATTGTAAGCAGCTCACAGATTTGGATTTGAAATTTTGTGAGGGTTTGACTGATGCTGGTTTAGTTGATTTAGCCGTTGGCTGTGGAAAGTCACTGAAATCACTTAGTGTGGCCGCCTGTGCAAAAATAACTGATAAATCATTGGATGCTGTGGGGAGTCACTGCTCTTCTCTTGAGACATTGTCGTTGGATTCAGAATTCATCCACAACAAGGGGGTGCTTTCAGTTGCCCGTGGATGTCGCCTTCTGAAAGTCTTAAAGCTACTATGTGTTAATGTTACTGATGAGGCTTTGGTTGCTGTTGGAATTTACTGTTCATCTCTGGAGTTGTTGGCTTTGTACAGTTTTCAGCAGTTCACAGACCAGTTAGTTACTCTTCATGTATTTCTTTTTCAATCTCTTGGTTATTTCTTTTGGTTTTGTAGGCAATTGTAGCCAAATTGACATTCTTTGCTGGATAAACCTGTCTTGCTCTTATTGCTTTCATATTTCCCTCACCGGCTGTCAGGTTTTAATTCTCTAATCTTTGTGTTTCACATTGATTATTGGCACATTGGGCACTGAGGTTTTGGGTTTGTAGATTATCTTTCTTCATTTCTTTATATGGTCACTAAAATTTTGCTGATCTGTTTCATTTTTTTCTTTTCGGTTTTTTGTTTTTTCTCCCATTGCAGGGGTTTGCTTGCTGTTGGAAAAGGGTGTAAGAAGTTAAAAGATCTTACTCTTAGTGATTGCTTTTTTGTAACTGACCGGACTCTAGAAGCAATTGCGGCTGGTTGCACTGAGCTAACACATCTTGAGGTTAATGGATGCAGCAATATTGGGACTACTGGACTAGGGTCCATTGGGAGATTGTGCCCGTAGGTTCTTCTTTCTCTTGCTGATATTCACTTTTGAGTACATTAATTGAATGGAACTTGGTGTAACTCAATTATCATGGGTTTTAGTTTTGCATTTATTCCTTGTAGCTAAGAAGTTTGTCGCATTTCCTTAGCATGTAGGTCATCTAGGTCACTATTCTAAGTACATGGCATTTAGTTTACTGTCAAAATGATTATCAAATTTTTGAATAGGTCAGCATAGCTATTTTCAGAAAGCTCCTAATTTTTCTTTTCATTACCTTAAAGTATCATTTTTGGTTTGCATATCAAAATCAAATACACAATGCTCATTATTAAGTTAAGTTTTCTTGTTCTTGTCCTATCAATAAGTTTGGTTGATCTTGCAAATTTTTCAAGGCTTTCTGGTTATAATGCTCTATTTATTTCTGCACAGGCGCCTTACCGAGTTATCATTATTGTACTGCAAAAAGATTGGCGATGATGGTCTAATTGAAGTTGGAAAGGGTTGTAAGTACCTGCAAGCCCTTCACTTAACTGAATGCTCCAGCATTGGAGATGATGCAATTTGCAGTATAGCAAGAGGCTGCCCAAATCTCAAGAAACTTCACATTCGAAGATGTAGTGAGGTCTTGTTCCTCTCCCTGTCTGAGTTGATTGTGCTTAAGCACAGTGCCTTCTTATCCTTTTGTATTATTGTTTTCTGGAATTTTATCATTGATCATCATTTGAACTATGCTTGGCATATTTTAGTTATTTCTTGGATCATAATCTAGTTAATGCGCATATATAAGTTTCTAATGAAGTGGCTTGATGTGTATCAACAGAGTTTCTCCTTGCTCCATCCTTTCCATCAGTTTTCTTTTTTACTTTAATAAATGTTGTATGATGTGCATGCTCCTTCGCCATTTTATTTTCAAACATAAATTTTTCCTACTATAGTTTTATTCTTAAATTGGTTATAAGTAGAACTCGGAATGGTACAAGCAACAGAGTTGCGTTTACTGGATATTTACTCTCATACTAATAATTTTTTATGTGATCTTTAATTTTTGGATGTATAATATGATGTTTCTTAGTCATTTGTTTAACTGAATCAGATGCATGTTTAATTTGGTTATTACCAATGTATAATAACCTTTACAGTTTAAGGTTAGTGATATGTGTTGCTTTTGCTTCTTATCTGTTCTTATCTTTTGTTTTTTCTCCCTAGTAGGTTGGTAATAGGGGAATCATAGCTGTTGGCGAGCATTGTCACTCTCTTGCAGATCTTAATCTGCGGTTTTGTGAGAAGTAATGACCCTTCCTTCTCCCCATTTGGTTTTTTTTTTCTCTCCTGGTCCCAGAAAAGGACATATCTAGGGTTCAGGTAAGCATGTCTCACGTAGGATTCTGTCTTATCTGTTCACCTGATGATTAGGGTGGGAGATGAGGCACTTATTGCTGTGGCGAAGGGTTGCCCTTTGACACATCTTAATGTTAGTGGCTGCAATCAAATTGGTGATGCTGGAATTGCTGCCATTGCAAAGGGTTGTCCTCAACTCACTTCTCTGGACGTTAGTGTTCTCCAGGTTTCTTGTCCGGTTCTTCTCAGGTGCTAATCTTTGTTATGAATTGTATTTGTCTGCTTCAATTTTGAGCTCCCTTCCTCGCATGTTTCTTGCAGAACTTGGGTGATATGGCACTGGCTGAGTTAGGAAAAGGCTGCCCTTTACTCAAGGATATAGTGCTGTCACATTGCCATCAAATAACTGATATTGGCGTTTCCCACCTTGTAAAAGGTTGCAGGTTGCTTGAATCCTGCCACATGGTCTACTGCCGTGGCATAACTGCTAATGGAGTTGCCACTGTTGTTTCAAGTTGTACCAATATCAAAAAGGTTTTGGTGGAGAAATGGAAGGTCAGCCCAAGGACTAAGCGCAGGGCAAGCTCGGTCCTTTCTTATCTCTGCATTGACCTCTAAATTAGGTTAAAATCCATCTAGTGCTTGCATATTGATCACCACGCAGCGCAGCCTAACCAACCATGCAGTGATCATGTATGAGAACAGCTAATCGGTCCCTTGTTTTCGAAGTATTTGTACAGCCTTCCTTGTTGTAAGTATCTGTCGCTACCAGTGTGTATCTTGGTTTTGTCTTTTCAGCTGTATTGTCAATGGCATTTTGTTTCCTATCTTGTTTTTGGTTCGAGGGAAATGGGATGCCAATCCTTGTATGATAAAGCATATATTCTCTGACAAGTTGGCTTGTAGTGAACGAGAATAAAGTTTGTATTGCAAACCAGGCCGAATGGTTCCCTTGATCCTATGGTGGCAAACCCCACTATTGAAATTGCTTCAGGCATTGTGTGTTGAAGTAGTGGCTTATGTGATACAGTGGTGCAAGTCTACTTAACAATGACGCGGTATGTGGTTGAGTCTAAGAAGATGACTGTTTTCTAGGATGTTGCCCTCAGCTAGATCGGTTCCTGTGTAGTTTTTGGTTTAGAGTTCATCATACTGGATTTGGACCCCGTTCAAATTGGCGTTGGAATACTATGTTGGAAAAGAGCTCTGTGTTATACATAAGCAAGAAGCTAAATTGGAACGGAGATACTTCTGGGCAGGGTCGTTCCTGTGCATGATTGGCATCAATAAAATGTGCGGCATCCTCGTCCTTGGAGCTGCAGGGTGTTGCGGTGCAGGGACCTCCGGAAAGATGGGGCATAGCCACGGCCTATGGAGAACACTGTAAACAGCATGAAGCTAGGGAAATACTTCCCCATCCCAAAAAATGATGAAACATTTCTCTCAGTACAGTGATTAAAGTATGTGTTATTTATAGTTTTTTTTTTTTAATTTTGCTCCTAAAACTAAAATTTTAAAAAAAATTGATTTTGTGTAATAAAAGTTTAAATAATGATTCTATAGATTTTGGTTTTTTTTTAGTGGTGAGAGTTTAATGAAGATTAAAAAAGAAAAAGTTTCTTATTGAGTTTTGTATGGTGAAAGTTATAATAAGAATAGTAAGGTAAACTGAATATTAAGAATTTTCTAGAAAGAAATGTTTCAATCTTTTGTAGATAATAAAAAATATTTTTCATCTTTTTTAGTACGGATTAGGGGTGAGCAAAATTTCGGTTATATCTGAAATAACCGAATAACTGAAAAAAAATTTCGGTTTTCGGTTATCGATTTTACAAATAATTTCGGTTTTTGGTTATAACTGAAAACTAATATAGAAATTCGGATCGGTTTTCGGTTAACTGAAATAACCAAATTTTTATTTTACTAGTGTTTATGTTTGAGATTTGGAAATGATTATATGTATGATAGATGTTTGTTATGTGTATGTATGTAATGTTTGGATTTGGAATGAATTATAGATACTTGCTATGTGATTAGAATGTGTGTTTAGATTGAAATATGTTATGGATGTTTAAAGTTTAGAAAATGTATGTGTACAATTCGGTTATTGTGAATGAAAACCGAATAACCGAATTTTTTTTTTATTTTTTTCGGTTTCCCCCTATAATTTGGTCTATTCGGCTATTAATATATAAAACCGAAAACCGAATAAATTTGATTGTTCAGTTTCGGTTAAAACCAAAATAACCGAATAAGCACCCCTATAGATGAAGGAATTTGCTTCAAGCATTTGCTCTTCTTGTAAAGAGTTGTTGGAAAATAATTAAATCTGATTATGTGCGCGACAAAGTTGTTTAGTCATGTCGTCGCGACACTCTCCTAACTACTTTTTGAGTTTTTTTCCCAAATAAGTATAGTTGCACATCCTAATTCTCAAACAATAGTACTTTTAATCTTATTTATTGAAATAGGGTATTTTTTGCCTTATCACTACCATGCCAAATATTATTTGCCACATTAGACTGAAATAAGTGAAAGCATTGTAGGATTCCCAAGAGTAAAATGAAAAAGTAAACTAAAACGATGTTTTGAAAAAAAATATGACTCACTGTGACAAAAAAATAGGGGTGTTCATGATATGGATTAATGCGGTTTAGAGCTAAACTTGTAATCACATTGCATCATAAATAATTTTATAATTTAGAAACTGTAACTACATCACTTTGTATACACATCCGAAAAAAAATAGCTCAACATAAATACAGTTCGGTTGTGATTTTTTCACGTCACAAATCAATCATACTAAATCAAAATAATTAATATAAGCACATAACATAAATAATAAAATAAAAATATAATCCAGTCCATAAAACCAACATACATAAGAAATACAAATATCAAATAAGCCCCAAATTTGTCATCCTAAATCCTAAACACATAAGAAACTTATTGTCTGTAAATCTTACACGTATCATACCATTTTCCATAAAATTTTCTCATTAAACAATTTGGTATGGTAAATGAACTAAAGATGTGTACTCTGGTGCACTATTTACTCTCATATATAAAATAGCTTCCAATTAAAAGGCTATTTCAATTGGCAAAGGTGCAAGAAAATATTTGAAAGAAAAAAGAAAGGGAAATGTTTCGGTGTTCTGTTCCTAAGCTACCTGATTTACTATGCCCTTCGCCCAATTTCTTCCATTTTGTTTTTAAAGAGAATTAGCTAAGTTTATTTGTTGCACATGAATCACTAAAAATGAAAAAACAAAAAATTATTTACATCTTAAGAAAAAAAATCTTAGAAAAACATTAAGAAAATTTCTCTTACTTATCCAGCAGCAGTAATTGAAACAAAAATATACAACAGTGTCCACCGTCCAACGAACAACCTAGGCCTCGATGATGGTCATTTTGTACAAATGGTAGTCGTTTCTCTCCACTCTCCAATCTCTTTTGTCTTGTTTGAATGTCTGATGGTGATATCGACTCGTGACTCTTATATGGTAGCAAGTAACAGGAAGCAATGTAGCATCACAACTAGGGGAGCAAGAAAGAATTCGATTGGGCTGGAAGGTTGGGCATTAGGGAAGGGGAATACGATGGATAATGGATTGGGCATTCCTTTAAGCATTGGATTTTAATTTTGGATTTAAGAAATGATTGAATTAAAGATCAAAAGGGAGACAGAATTAGCCAATTATGTATATAATTTTAATTTATAATGAATTATATCTCTCCTATTGGGTTAATGCGGGTTTTACCAGTTATGACATTCAAAACCCATAACCGCACCATATGATATTCGGTTTTAAGATTTTTAAATTTGGCCCGTAACTGAAATTACATAAAACCGCACATACCGTCGATTTTTGAGTGGATCGATTTATGCTATTTTACGGGTTAACTGAGTACCATGCACACTCCTATTAAAAAAAACTCAAGTTTCAACTAGGATTTATAAAAAACATTTGAAGCAGTAAAATATGAAAAATATAGCAATATAATACTACTTTTAATGCAACTTAACAAAGGCCTTTTATTTTCAAAATATTAATGGCTGGCAGAGAAATTTTTATATTTTGCTATTGGGATGTCTATATCATTGAAGGACTAAATGGTATGCCTTATAACAGTCCCTCTGATGGCGTTGCGTTAGCCATCGTTTACGATCCCACCGTGGCTCCACGACGGGGGTGACAGGGACCTCCTGAGGAATGTCATAGGTGGCCGTCCTACGATGGAGAGCGAGGGCCATGAAGGATTTTCGGTGCAAGAAGAAGCCTGAAAAAGTTGACATCTTCAAGCGGTTTGGCCTGAAATATACAGAAAACAGGGGTTAGGAGGTCCCCGGAGCGGTTTTTCGGGGAGGAGCCTCCGACGCCCAAGTCAGTGCCTCTAAATAGCAAAGAATAGGCATAAAATAGACTGGCTGGGAGTATTTTTCTGGCATGCACGTAAGGGGAAGCATCACACCGGAGGCATTTTTCCGGCATGCCTAGAGGAGAAGAGAGGAGAAAACTGGGACTCTAGAGTGTTCTCCAAAGCTCCTTTTCAGCCCCCATTGCCCAGAGTTTTTCCTGCTGTAAATAGGAGAAAATGAACTCTCCTGATCGTGACACGTGTATGGACGGATAGGATCCGTACCTCTTTAAACAGGAAAGTGGTCAGCCGTGTGCAGGCTTTTTCGGGCAATGGTTTATTGAGAATTGTGTCTCAATGTGCCAGAGCACGGACTACAGTGGCCTGTCATAATGCTTGAGGTCAACGTCTAGGATGTATGGGCAAATATGTCAGAGACTCCTTCGTATCACCCATCACGCCTCCGAGGTCCCTCATCCGAAGTTACCTTTTAGGTGGGCGAGCAAGGACCTCTCCCCGGGGTGACACCGTTTCTTCGGGGTGTTCTCACTCTTCCGAAGTTGGTTCATTCGTCCTCTGATGGGGAGGCGATACAGTAACTTTCCGAGGTTGGTGCGATGGGTCTTCCGAGGTCAGATATGTCAGGCGTTTGGCCCCTCCTCCGAAGTTAGTGGCCAAGACCATGGCACTTCGGCCATCACATGCCCTCATTCGGAAAGCTGAAGTATGACTTCGGCTTGTAGCCCTTTTGGGAGCACTTTCAGAGGATCCAGCTTATATCATTTGCAAGAAAGGTACTTCGCCATTTTAAGGGTGTAGTTTGCTCGGGCGAATGTCGCATACCTACCTTTCGGCGTTGCCGAGATGTCCAATCTTATCTTTTCTGTCTTAAGTCAATGGACTGTCATGCCTTGAAACTAGGCGTGTCAATCTGGGGCTAGACCCAAATCTTCAAGATGTCAGAAAACATGCCCTAGTTTCTCGCGATGGCCGACACATGGCAAGCGTCAATTGGTATGGCACGTCTTTTTGCGCGGGAAGGGTAATTATGGTGACGTTTCACTCCCATGGAGCAGTTATGACGCCTTTTCAATTGCCCTTCGGCCGCCGCAATATCGGCCTCAGAAGATGTCGCAGCTACTTCGGAGGGGGTAACAACCCTGGTGGATAACGGAGTAACATCAACCATGGCCAAGGTTGCAGTAGCGTCGGTGGAAGCGGCCATCGCATCGGTTGAGATATCAACCTTGGTAGAAGTAGCAATAACTTCATCGACCTCCACCACATCCTCGGAAGGTGAAGTAAGGGCTCTTTTCTTTGACTTCTTGGCCGAAGACGGTCCGCTCCCAGTAGACTTGCGCCTTTTGGAGCCACTTTTCTTTGCTTGTTCTCCCTTCTCTACTTGACCAAGGAAGAGATTCTTGTAGTAGGCGGCAGAATCGTCAGCCATCTCTGAAAAAGGGGGAAAAGCATCAGTACGAGTCCAAAGGCGTTTAGCCAAAAAAGGAGTTTCCGGGAAATAAGGAAAGCGTCAGCAAAAATTGAAAAAATACGAAAATTGAGAAACTAGCAAAAGTTGAACGACTCCCAAGGAAGGCACTCACGAAAAACCTTGCCAAAATCAGGATTCCTGGATGCCGTCGTAAATAGTGGCCGGAAATCGCTCCGCCGTGCAGACCGTCGCTCAAAGAAATGAAAAAGGCGAGAGAAAGCGAGAGCAAGGGGGAGAGCACAGAAAGAGCAAAAGAAAAAGAATGACAAAGGGGAAGCTTATATAGAGCAAAGAAAGGGCAATTGAAAAGGCGTCATAACTGCTGCATGGGAGTGAAACGTCACCATAATTACCCTTCCCGCGCAAAAAGACGTGCCATACCAATTGACGCTTGCCACGTGTCGGCCATCGCGAGAAACTAGGGCATGTTTTCTGACATCCTGAAGATTTGGGTCTAGCCCCAGATTGACACGCCTAGTTTCAAGGCATGACAGTCCATTGACTTAAGACAGAAAAGATAAGATTGGACATCTCGGACATCTCGGCAACGCCGAAAGGCAGGTATGCGACATTCGCCCGAGCAAACTACACCCTTAAAATGGCGAAGTACCTTTCTTGCAAATGATATAAGCTGGATCCTCTGAAAGTGCTCCCAAAAGGGCTACAAGCCGAAGTCATACTTCGGCTTTCCGAAGGAGGGCATGTGATGGCCGAAGTGCCATGGTCTTGGCCACTAACTTCGGAGGAGGGGCCAAACGCCTGACATATCCGACCTCGGAAGACCCATCGCACCAACCTCGGAAAGTTACTGTATCGCCTCCCCATCAGAGGACGAATGAACCAACTTCGGAAGAGTGAGAACACCCCGAAGAAACGGTGTCACCCCGGGGAGAGGTCCTTGCTCGTCCACCTAAAAGGTAACGTCGGCCGGAGGGACCTTGGAGGGGTGATGGGTGATACGAAGGAGTCTCTGACATATTTGCCCGTACGTCCTAGACGTTGACCTCAAGCATTCTGACAGGCCACTGTAGTCCGTGCTCTGGCACACTGAGACACGATTCTCGACAAACCATTGCCCGAGAAAGCCTGCACACGGCTGACCACTTTCCTGTTTAAGAGGTACGGATCCTATCCGTCCATACACGTGTCACGATCAGGAGAGTTCATTTTCTCCTATTTACAGCAGGAAAAACTCTGGGCAAGGGAGGCTGGACAGGAGCTTTGGAGAACACTCCAGAGTCCCAGTTTTCTCCTCTCTTCCCCTCTAGGCATGCCAGAAAAACGCCTCCGGCGTGATGCTTCCCCTTACGTGCATGCCAGAAAAATACTCCCAGCCAGTCTATTTTATGCCTATTCTTTGCTATTTAGAGGCACTGACTTGGGCGTCGGAGGCTCCTCCCCGGAAAACCGCTCCGGGGACCTCCTAACCCCTGTTTTCTGTATATTTCAGGCCGAACCGCTTGAAGATGTCAACTTTTTCAGGCTCCTTCCTGCACCGGAAATCCTTCATGGCCCTCGCTCTCCATCGTAGGACGGCCACCTATGACATTCCTCAGGAGGTCCCTGTCACCCCCGTTGTAGAGCCACGGCGGGATCGTAAACGATGGCTGACGCAACGCCATCACCCTCTATGAGAATAATTAGGGTAAAATAGAAAAGTAAATTTGACAAGTTATTGGATAAGATTTATTACATTACTGAATTTAACAAGGAATAAGTCAAGTTGAACTTGGATTATAGCTATTCTATCATAATTCAATTATCATTGATAAAATTCACTCGGTTGCCTATTGTTGATGATGATAGTGTTGATATCATACTTGAGGTGCACATCCATGGATGCGAGTAAAATGCACAGAGCAAGAAGTTTGAGTGCAATTGGAATGAGAATCACCTTATTTCGATTCTTTCACTTCTTCTAGTCTGATGGGGAAACAATATTTGACATGATAGTGACATCGGAGGTAGTACCATATTTTGATAAATAAATTTTAAAGTACCCTTATTTGAGAATTAATATGTACAACTACATCTGTTAGGGAAAAAACTTGCTACTTTTTACTTTTCTAAAGCTGGTCCAATATTCTCACATGCTAAAACTTGATTTGTTCAAAACCTTTTGAATTTGAATAGTCTAATATTAATATACTCCATCTGATAAAAAATTATTACTTTATTTTAATTTTTTTTACTAAGTTTGATTTAAATTTATGTATATTATTATTTGATCAATTTTTTTTAGAAATTATAATTAAAAACTACGAGTCATGTGATTTTTAAATATATTTTTAAAAATTAATAAATAATAATATAAATAAATTCAAGTCAAATTCAACTTAAAAAACTGAAAAGAAACAAAAAAAAATTGACTCGGAGGGTTATATATTAAAGCAAGACAATAAAGTGTAGTCTCCTTTCCTTCATTCCTTTCTCAAATTATTAAAGAATGTTACTTTTCTATTTTTTTTTACGCATGTAAAGTGGAAATAATTGATATTCCAGCTCATTATTTAAACAAAAGGATTTTAAACCGCATTATGTCACTTAGATAAAATACTTCATTTTATACAATTTTTCATCAGAATTGCAAAAACTGGAAAGTCTCAGGTAAATGTCACCAATTACAAATCTCTTAGGTCAACCAAACATTAAATATTAAATTTTTTCTCTTAATTACTCAGATTCACCTATAATTGAGAGTACATAGACATCTAAACCACGAACCAGTATATATGGCATTTAAGAAAGAAGTGACAACAGGACATGGAGACGTTGATCAGTTGGATGTCAGCGAAAATATTACAAGACATGCAAATATTGGCTCCATAAAATCCATTTATAATTACACAAAAAATTATTGATTGGTCTCAACAATACGTGGCTTTTTGAATAAAAATGTTCAAAGTAATCAAAGAGATAATATTGACATGTGCACCACCTCACAGTATATAAACGATTCATAGTTTCCGCTCATTTACAGCAACCAAAAACCACATATATTTGTTAAGAAAATCCATTTTGTCCCACTCTTTCTTCACCAAAATGGATTTTATTTTTGCTTGTCATATTTACTTGCTTAAAAGAATTCTCAAGCACTTCAAACCTTTGGAAGTAATTTTTATCTCCGATGGTATGGTTTTAATAATGTTTCTAATGTTTCTTGAGATTTATATTAATCATTAGCACAACATCGTAAAGCACATTACATCCTTCTATTATTTATTTCTTTCTTTCAAGTCATCCAAAAACTAGAAGTGCCATTTCATCATTTTCGTAACAAAGGTTAAGCAGGTAACTTGAAAATGTTTAATTTAAGTTGATTCAGAGGGTAAAATGTCTCACATTGCAATGTTTAAATGATGAATCAACCAAAATCCAAATGGCCTCTAATGCGTCAGAACGGGAGCAATACCGGAAGCACCATGGTTCACTGTTTCCAGTGGCGGAACCAGGATTTTTGGTTCGGGGGTGCAAGCCCGAAGGAGAGAGACGACATCGCGGTTAGGTAAAGCTATAAATTGGGACTAATTCACACTAATTCAAAGATCAAGGAGCAAATCGTACGAGTTGGAAACGTTTGAGGACTAATAGTGCATTTAGGCCATGTTAGAACATCCCCTTAATGTAGAGGGAATAACTACTCACTAGGTCCCTACTTTCTTCAGCGCCTACCTTATTGCCCCCCATCTTTATATTTTTCCACAATATTGGGGGCAAAATGCACACATAATCCTTAACTTTTGATAAAATCATCAAATTACTACCCCATATTTACGTTTTTTCAAAATTCTCGGGGGGCAAAACCCCCCCCAAGCAAAGGATAGGGGTAGCTACGCCACTGGTTGCCTTCTAGCCGATTCTGGCATACATCACCAATTTTCTTGTGCCAATCAACCGGAATCTTCATCTCGGGAATCCCATCTCGATGCGATGCCACGTCTTGGAGATCACGAGCAGTAGTGACGAACCAGCTGCTGCTGAAATCCATGGAACCTTGATGGTCATGGTCGTCTTCACGATGGCTTCGCTGGAGGTGTAGAAGTAGCCAATCAACTTGGGCGACGTGAATTCGATGGACTTGGGGAGAAAATCCAGGCAGATTTAGAGCCGTTGGTGCCATATCTACTTTCAATGTCTGGTGCCGCATTTGCTCAAATCTACTGACGGAGATGACGGTGGTAGAGATGGGGAGATGGAGAAGTTGTAGAAACGGCTGCGTAGAAGAAGATCATCATAGCGAATGAAGGGTGGGGGCTGCCCTGGTGACTGGTGTGTGCGATTCGCGAATCGGCGAATCGCGACGAACAATGAACAACAGAACAGAATAGCCAAAATGCCGAATAGGGACGCGGTAGTCGAGAGAAATGCGCTCACCGGCGTTGGCGCGTCGCCGTCCAAGACTCCAAGCTTAGTCCTTCGGCTTCGGATTGGTCGGATTGGAGCTCTGGCAGTCTAGCTGTGGCTGCTTGCTTTGCGATTTTGGTCCTAATTTGGACCAGGGGAGCCTGATATTGGGATTTTGTTGGAAGAGTGCAAACTCTTCAAAACGTCACCGTTTGGCGTTGCCAATTGCTTAAAGCTAAAGGGACAACCACCAATTTGGTCCCTAATTTATTAAGCGCATGCCCCCATTGCCCCCCATCTTTATATTCTTCCATATTTTTCGGGGGGCAGGAATACCTATCTAATCCCCAACTTCTCTCGATGTAAGCAATTTAGTACCCTATATTTCAAAAGTTTCAAAATTTTGGGGGGCAGCAACCCCCCTCCCCCTCCCCCTTAATAGGTCCGCCCTTGACTGTTTCTGATCCGATAAATCACTTCCGATTGAGAAGTAATGTTCTGAACCAGAAGGGGTGGATTCATCAAAGTAAAAAAATTCCCTGCATCGCAGACTTCTTGACTTATGCCTTTTTCAATAAAAAATATTATAGATGCCAGTTTAACACAAAAATAGAATAGCCATCAGACAAAAAATATTTATTAACTGGCCTAATGCAGCGTTTATCCAAAATAAAATAAGCAGAGAACAATAACTCGAGTATCTTTGTGAGGAATGTTTCTTTACATATACGCCTTGGTGCTTGCAGGAAGATAGGCTGCAACTGTAAGCATTAGAAGATATGTGCATCTGGATATGGATGCAAAATCAAAAGGCTAGATAAAGTTACGAACCTAAGTTTCTTAAAAGAAGGAAGACAAAAATATTACAGAATCTACTTAATAAATCTATTCTGAGTGGCTTTTCCTAAAATTCAAGGTTTCCAAGGTTTCTTATTTGGTTTCATATGGCAACAACATTTTCCCATACTGTCACAAATACTATATGACAACAGAGATAATCTCTTCCACCTAGAGAGTTTAAAAGCAACGATTAGGTAGCTTTCACCATTAGTTGACTGTAATTACTAACACCATTGTCAAATAAACCATTTGAATGACAAGTCTATGGTAAAAAAGGAATTTTCTCATAAAAATATCCCTTTCTTTTGTTAAACCTATGCCAAATATTATGTAAATACAATAATGCATTTGAAAGTAAATTTTCATGATATTGTTAAATTTTTATGATTTTTTAATGTCTAAAACTAGAAAAATTCATAAAAATTTAGTAAAATTGCAAAAATTGTATTTTTAATAGATTATTACATCTATATAATGTTGGCTTTTAATTAAAATTAGTTCCAAATAAAAAAGAAGTAAGAATAAAAATGAGCTATTTTGAATTCAATTGACTTAGAGTCAAAATGAATTGGGTATAAAAATCTATTAAAATACTTGAGAAAAATAAATTAAAGTAAAACAGCAGGGATGAAAATGAAAAACTAACTCAAACTTAAGAGACCAACAACACTATACAGGCACAGTTTCGTTCATTCCCTTGGGGAAGATCATAAACAAAACAATCATATAACTCCAAAGTCTTGCTTAACCTCCATGTGCTATTAGATGTTACTATGTTTGTCTGTTTTCATGCTTGAGCTAGATTCCTCTTGGGATCAAAATTTTTTACTACAAAAAGCTCCAAGGTGGCTTTTGTCCCTGCTTTTTGTTCGTACCAATCTTAGATCTGGACTATGGGAAGCCTTTTTCGGCATCAATATGATCTTAATTTTTGAATTGTTTATTCTCGTTGGATGAATAAGGACTACTTGAAAGTTGAAACCAATTGAAGGAAGTAGAAGGTTTTTTCCCCATAGAAATAAAAAAATTACAAATGCAAATAGTTTTAGTCTAAAGACTAGTTTTTTTTTTTGTTAAGAAGAATTTGTAAATAAGGTTTATTCGAGGGTGTTTACTAAGGATATGGTTAAATTATATGTTTCTTGAAATTTGAAGCACTTCAAATACCTCGCTTTGTTAAGGGGAACGTTGGTTTGTTGATGCATGAGCAAATGTCCTTATTGGTCATTGCCAACTCTTCTAACATGTGAAGATAGTAAATCCATGTATTATGGCTGCTTAGTAAGTTCCTTTCATGACTTGAGCTAGGAGATTATTGTCGTTCCAGTCTCCATCGTAGCATCCAAAGTAGCATTTAGTGCAGGAAAATTGGTGATATTGGAGAAACGATCAAGATTAACGTCCAAGGCAGTGAAAGTATGCATGTGCAACCGAGATTGAGACCTCACATTATTACAGAAGCAAGACCAAAAGAGTTTGGATAATAAAATAATATCCGATCAAGAGACTTGATTTTTTTTCCTTCATAAGTATAGTTTGCATTTGATCTGACTATGCTGTTAAGCACATATCATATGTTTTAATTTTTTTATCATTTTTAGAGCGTCTTTTCCATTTGAAAATATAATGCCCGTTCTGATTATTTGTAAGTGTTGTTTGGCTTTCTTGCTTAATAAAACCTACACCAAAGATGGTGTTTTTCCTTAAAAATATTTATTACATATATAATTAATTAATTTTTTTAAAAAAATCATAAACCTATAAACCCGCCCCGGGACCAACCGAGGACGGCTTTGCTTGAATCCAGTCCGGGCTCAGGTCAACCTGGCGCCCACCACTGCCAACTAGTTCTAGGTGACATAGATCACATAGCAAGATCGAACTGTAGTTAGGAAAGGGAGTGAAAAATGTTGTATATTCTAAAAAGGTAAAAATGTGGAGCCCTAACTATTCCATAGCTCATCCATAAATTTTCTTCTTTACTGTCTTCCCCACCCTTATTAGTTGTTTTCAGTTAAATTCAAGTTTAAGTCTAGATCTGGCTGGTTTTCTTTTAAGTTTATTATTGTTTGATTGACCTTATCTGATGTTATTTATTGGATTTTATGATAGATGCAATCTCATTCCAATCATAATGTCCAAGAGAGACTAGAGACTTTTATACGATAGATCTTTAGTTGGAGGTGAGTAGCGATGAATCTAGATTTCTTGTTGAGTGCACCAGAATCTCAGTCCTATCAGGGTGTTCCAATGCTTGATAATGGATTTGGAGGAGATTACATAAAATAAAGTTAGTTAGGTATTATAGGTAGTCTTTTTGTTTTTGTAGACACTCATTTCTAAGTATTAATATCTAGTTGGTTTTAGTATTGTTTGGTTATTATCAATTTGGTCTGGGCTTTGTTATAATTATTTATGAGTTTTATATTTTAGATTTATTTTGATTTACATAGAATGTTCAGTTTAATTTGATTCTCTTCCTTTTCATTTCGTGTCATAAGAATAAATATTCTTTTAGTAGCCAATTTTATGTTCATATTGTCTTTTAAAATTTTATGTCATTATTAGTTTGTAAGATATCATTTGACTCATTTTTAGTTGGAATGAAATATCTTTTGTGAAAAAAAAAGTCAAAAATGTCAAATATGCTATTAATGTTTTGGGTTGGGATTATGCCTGCCATTACTTTTTTTAGTCTCAAATTTTCACTAAAATTTTGGAAAGGCTTAAATTGATCATTAATGTTCTAAAATTGATTCAAATTGGTCACTGATTGTTAAAAGACTAATAAATATGAGAGAAAAGCAATAAGTTTGAAATCTGAGGTGGTAATGTAATTTTTAACAAACTTTGGAAACTTTAGGTCATTTATCCATTTTTTTCTCATACACAATTGAAATAATACAAAATTTTGAAAATTTGTTTGAAAAATTAAAATTTAATTAAAAAATGTATAATAATTGCATAAAATAGTTTTTGAACTTCTTAAAGTGTAAAGCCTTAATCGATGTACATGTTGGACAAATGATCATTGTATAAGGAAGTAATCATTTTTCAATAATCCTTCCAGAATAGTTGTAAAAATATATTTATAAATTTAGGATGTAGTACTAATTTATCGATCAAACAAGAAAAATACAATAATATCATTATTTAAAATTGAAGTTCAAGATTATTTATAGATGATGAAATTTTCCCGAAAATTCTAAAAGTTAAAAGTTTTCTTTAACTTTTATACTTAATGAAAAAAAACAATTATTTTATGTCTCTTCCATCTATCTTTTACCTTTCCAAACATTTTTTTTCAAAATTTCATATTTTATTTTTTCTTCAATTAACACATAAGAAAAAAATAGATAAATTTTATACAGTCCCAAAGTTTGTTAAAAATTACATTATCACTCTAATACTTGGAACCTTATTACTTTTCCTGCTTTTTATTAGCCTTTTAATGGTCAACGACCAATTTGAGCTAATTTTAAAACTTTGTTAGCCAATTTGATACAATTTTAAAACAAGAGGGTCAATTTAAGCTATTTTAAAACATTAGTAGAAATTTGGGATGAAAATAAATTAGGGAAAAATTGGTCTCATCCGAAACATGGTATATATGAACTTCTAAAATTCTAAAAATTAAGTAAAAGTACTATAAAAATGAGAGTAAGTGTAGCAGTTAAAAATAAGAGCACGAACAATAACCCCCAATCAGAAGGATTATGCTATAGTGTGTCTTTTTTCTTTCCATGTAAATATAAAACTTAAAATTTTTTGTAACTATTTAATCTATTCTACATCAACTTAATTTATTGGGGAACTATTTGTCAAGTAAGTTCGTAAATTTTAGTTTCGTAAAATTGTACAAACAATTGTTATTGTCCTCATTAATTGTAATTGCAGCGTCTTTGTGAAACAAGTGAAAAGCTTAGGAGGGACCAAAAAATATAAGATAAAGTCAGGGGGGCACTAGTGTCGTTTACCCAGCTTATTAGCTTGCAGCTCGAAGCTTCGATTGCTCCAAGCTTCGCCTTGGGAAAAAAATATGAGAAACAGAAAAAGAGCACCATCAGTCAACCCGTCAAGCAGCAAGCGAGGAGGCGCCGCCGCCGCCACAGCCACCGCCGCAGCAGCGGCCTCGGTGGCGCTACAATGTCCGCCGGCGACGAGAATCTTACAGCTCCCCCGCCTCACCCTCCTGGAGATCCTCTCGAGGCTACCTATAGTCGCCATCTTCAACTGCAGGTCCGTCTGCAAGCGATTCCTCCATCTGATCTCAGATCCCGAGTTCATCCGGCTTCATCTCGTTCGATCTCCCCTCGGAATCCTCATCAAGACCCTCCCGCCCACCAACGACGCCAAGCGCCTCCAGGTCGCCCAGATCGAAGACGGCCCCTCCGGCTCCGAATTTCAGGTCACCAAACTGAGCTTCACCCCCAAAGATAACATACCCACTTGTAAATTTTCTCATATGAATTCTTGCAATGGGTTGCTTTGCTTGTCTGGCTCTGAAATGGATGACCCCATTTATGTGTGTAACCCTGTTCTCGGCGAGTTTGTTGCTATTACTGTTCCTCATAGGGGTAGGACCAAAGGGAGCTTCTGGGGGCTTGGTTGTTGTGCTGTTACTGGCCTCTACAAAGTGCTGCAGACATTTTATCCTGTGACTGATACTAGTTGCAGTTTCAAAGAGGCTGAGATATATACCTTGGGGACAGGTACATGGAGGAGAATTGGGGTTGCCCCAAAAGATCTTGTGTCTTTGCCTTTCAATGCTTTCTTGAATGGGGCTCTGCACTGGGTACCGTGTACCCCTAATGGCTCTGAGTTCATACATACCTTTGACTTTACCAGAGAGCAGTTTTCTGCTCTTCCTCCGCCTCCCCATTTTGTTCCCACCGACAAGAAGTACACGAATTCCATGAGGATTGGTGTGCTTCGAGGTTGCTTATTCATTATCAAGTTCAATGACTCTCTGAAATTCGACATATGGGTTATGAAGGAGTATGGTGTCCAGGAGTCCTGGACCAAACAGTTTGTTGTTGAGAATCTGTATCCTAAGCACAGCAGCTGGGATTTCTACGAGCCCATAGTTAGTCTGGACAGTGGCGAAATCCTGATGTTGTACAATAATGATCTTGTTGTTTGTTACAATCCAAAGAGGAAATCTGTTCGTCGGACTAAATTCTTCCGGACTCGTTCAGCTTTTGCCTCCATTGCTCTCACTCCTTCATTTGTTTCACTCTTCAGTGTGGCCAATGGAGAAAAGATCTCAAGGTACTCAATTATACGCCATGGTTAAACATATGCAATGCTTTATGCTCAGAAGTTATCCATTTGCTGGGGAGAGAAACAAATGATATTCCAAGCATATAGAATTTCTTGATATTCCACTGTTAAATGATCAAATGTTGACATACTTTCCTTCAAGTTGGTGATGATTTTAGTTCTTGGTTGACTTACACTTGTTAACCGGCATGTGGTAGTATTTTGCATCATACTTTAAGAACTCACTGAAGGATTTTGATTATTTTCTTCAAACTAGATGAGGATCAGTTCATCCACCAGTTGCATGATAGGCAGTGGAGAATAATTGTGATTGATTGAGATTTTGTAGTTCCATGCATAGGAGTTGCCGTCTTGGTTAACAGAATACAATATAGCGGTTTAATCTGAATTCAGCTACTAGAGTACTGCAGAAGGTAGAAATAGCTGAACTTTTCACCACATGTGTAGGAGTTGCTGTCTAGGTTAACGTGATAAAATATAGGGTTTTACAATCTGAATTCAGCAACTATAGTACTGTGAGAGGTGGAAATGGCTAAACTCCCAGAGAATATTGTCCATCAAACCATTAATAGGTGGAAATCCTCTGCTGGTCACAGCCTGATGTCCCGTTCTGAATTTGTGCATTTTGTTTATTTTTGCAGGTACTTACACTAAAGCAATACTTTCTCCGTGGGGAAACTCTTGCAGTTATTTTGCCATCTGATTTATGTAGTCATGCGTTTCTGTGCAATGGGTAGCTCATAATTTTGCTGAAACTTTTATGGTAATATGCAGGATGAGAGAACCCGGGAAATATATCTACGACGTGCAAACTGTTGGAGACTTTCAAAACTGTGATGCTTGTGGAGTAATCATGAACTCTGGCTATAATTTAGCATCTTTTGAGAATGGCCTGCCCCTATCAACGTACTACCCGGTGGGTTTATTTCTTTGCTTACGGTTTATAGTCATCTCTCTAGGTTATGTAACTGTGCTTGCCTTTTCTCTGTTTTGATTACAACCTGAGTATATTAAATTTCAGGCAAATCCAGATGGGAGAAAGCCCTTGTGCGGAGCTTGTGGAAGCCACCTTGTAGCTTCTGAGAAGTCATTTCTGTCCCTCTGGAGTTGATGATGATGAAAAATGATTGAAGACTGAACTAGTGTTTGTGTACAGTCGTTTAGTGCGTCAAAGAAGGTAGCTTTCTCTATTGTTTGTTGCATATGCATTGCTTTCAGAAAAAATCGAACGCTGTGTTGTACCTAATAATGTCAAATGTTGAATATCCTTCACTATTTGCATCGGTTGGCTTTTCTGGAAGTGAAACCCCCAGGAAGCAAAAACCAGGAACTGAAGTTTGAAGTTCATGTAACCATTTTAAGTACCAGCGATGCTTCACATTTATGAACAAGTTTTTGTTCTGTACTTGGGTGATAAAACATTTGCAGGTAACACCAGTCTCTTTGTAATCTGCAATCTGAATCACTTCTCCCATGTGTTTCTCTCGCCTGTGTTCCGCTCTCATTGATTTTCGAAGGTACATCTCATATTATCTGGATACAGAAATCGTAAAGCAAGGTGAAACTTACAAATGAACCGATGGAATTGCACGTAAGTCTAGAAGTATAGATTGTCTTTCTCCTTTCTCATCCAAGGTTCTTTTCTATAGCTTCCGTGATACTATTGATGATGATCAGATGCGCGTGTGAGGGTTCATCGGCACGCAAGTGGAAATTCGAGGGCTTCAAAGCCACGGTTCTCAATGTCTACCATCTGCTTCAAACATCGGCTTTGCTCTACCAGGCCCCAAACAAGACTTGCTCTATAGAAACGGAGCCCCAACTTGCCAATACAATCTAATTAGGCCCATTATGAAGGGCCTGGGGGCAAACCACGGTGTTATGCTACAATACAAATGCAAGCTCGTAAACCAACTTTGTAGATCAAGTCTAATGCGTAAACCACCATCTCGAATTCCGAAGTCCAATTAGCGTGCTTAATCTTTCAGGTTAGAACACGTCCGCCCATATCCTAAGCTAGGTTCATCTCGATAAAACTTCTTAGCAAAATTTATTTCCTTTATTCCATCTTTCAACTCCATTTTGACTTCGGTTGTGTCAATATGTAAGTGCATGCTAGCTACTAATTATACACTTTCACTGCAAATATGCAGTGTAAGAGTTTTTCTAATTTACCCTTCTTCAAATTCTGAAAAAATGTGAACGCCTTTCGTTTTGGAGGCTGTTTGATGACAATTCATCATGATGCCGGGAAATTGGAAAAAAATAAATTAAAACCTAATCTAATGTAGTAGGAAATAATGGTAAAAAATAAGTAGGAAATAATTTTATATATGTAAGGTTATCATAAATAATAGTGAAATATTTATTACTATTTGGTTTATTCAGTTTCGAATATATAATCCAATGACCAAATCTGATAGTCAAACATTAAATTTGGTTTTGGTCTGATAACTAGAAAAGAAATTGAATCATTTTAACAGAATATAATTGATCTTTTTTGTTTTATCTGAATAATGCTCGTTTTTAGAAACACTCACTGTCAGGGATACAATTGTAATTACGCTTTGCAGATTACATGGAGTCGGAACTACAGTACAATGACCTTGTTTAAATACCGAAAATAAAATCTAGGAAATGAAAGGGAGAACTATAAATCAAGAGAAGTCATCTAATTTGTATTTTCCTGTGTTGGCGATGCTGTGAGATTGGTCTCACCTCTGATTGCTCCAACGATAAGCTAAACATCGGTCGGGTACGTCTTGATAATTAGAATCCGATCACCGTGACCAATCTCCTTGGACGATCTGTCTGTTTACACGAAGTGACTGTTGATCGCTGAATCTGTCTCTGATTAATTTGTTGATCCAGTACTGGCCTCTTTTCGTTTTATTCAAGGATTATGTCAAATTTATCGATCATTTTATTGAAATTTCGGGGTTTTACTTGGTGGGTATTCCGTTGACGCACCGATAGCTTGTTTCTGGGCAGTGTTCTTTCTGCAAGTGATTTGATTGGAATTTTGATTAAGATTCATTAATTCTGCAACTGTGATGTTAAGGTGCTCACCTTTCGCTTTATGGGATGTGGATGTTGATAATCTTTCTTCCATCAATTGGGTGTTTCTTTTATGAGTAAAAGATCCAATCTTCCGAGATTCTTGAACGTCTAATGCTTCATGATAATGAAGCTGATCTCTCGGGATATTGTTATTGCATTGATAAATTGCTTTGGATAGCTTTGATTGATGGTAATTGATATTTCTGATTTCTTGCAGCTTGAGATGGCGTCCATGGTTGCTAAAGCCAGTACTTGTAATCAGATATCTCCTTTGTTCCAAGAAAAAGTGAGCAGGAATAAGAGAAAGTTCAGGGCTGATCCACCATTGGGCGAACCAAGTAATGCTATACCTGCACCACAGAATGAGTGTGCAAGTTATGAATTCTGTGCTGAGAAATTTGGTTTCACCCCGGGCCACGGCCAAGCAGATGCCTGCAACCTGTGCGGTGCTGGTGCAGATCATTCCGATGGGTTAAAGCTTGACCTTGGGTTGTCTAGTGCCACAAGTTCATCTGAGGTTGGGCGAAGACAGCCTAATGAGGAGATTGAGGCAGATGAATTTCAAGATGCTGACTGGAGTGAACTTACAGAAGCTCACTTAGAAGAACTCGTTTTAAGCAATCTGGATGCAATCTTCAGAAGTGCGATAAAGAAAATTGTGGCTTGTGGTTATACTGAAGAAGTTGCCACCAAGGCTGTGTTGAGGTCTGGCCTTTGTTATGGTTGTAAAGACACTGTATCAAATATAGTGGATAATACCCTAATGTTTCTTAAAAGTGGACAGGACTTGAATTCTCCTCGGGGCCATTGTTTTGAAGATCTACAACAGCTGGAGAAGTATATATTGGCAGAACTAGTTTGTGTTCTTCGAGAGGTTCGACCTTTCTTCAGTACTGGGGATGCAATGTGGTGCTTGTTGATTTGTGACATGAATGTATCACATGCTTGTGCAATGGATGGAGATTTGCTGAGTAGCTTCATTGGTGATGGGCCTTCAAATGGGATTTCTAGCCAACCCTCACCAAAATCAAAAATAAAAAATCCAGAATCAAATATTCCAACTTCTTGTGAACCTATTTCTTCAATTTCCTGTTCTCTTGATTCCCAGATCGAGGCACCAGGAACAGGAATCACTAACTCAGCAAAATCCGAGAGTTCCTTTATCCTTGAAGGTATATTACCAGAGAAAGAAGGCACGAACTCCTCGTCCAACACCATGGACAAAACTTTCAGCTCGGCAGGTCCCTCTCAATCTTTTACATCTGAAGACAAGTTTGTGGGCAGTAGAACTGCTCATTCTACCAAGAGAGAATTCATACTTCGGCAGAGGTCATTTCATCTAGAGAAAGGTGGCAGGACATATGGTTCCAAAGGATCTTCAAAAGCTAAACTGAGTAGCTTGGGTGGCTTAATGTTGGACAAGAAATTGAAGTCTCTGTCTGATTCTGCTGCTGTTGACCTGAAAAGTTCTTCCTTGAAGATTGGTAATGCAGTTGTTGCTGATGTACCTCAAGATAATGGAAGCACCAACGTTCCAGTCAATACTGGGACTCCTGGCCCTGCAGCATTTAGCTTTGAAAATTCTATGACTGTCTCTGAATCATCGAAGACCAATATCATGTCCAGTTTACCCTCAATTAATGCCCCACCTGCATTTTCTGAATTTAATGCAAGTGCCACATTGTCTTCTGCAGATACTGAACTTTGTCTATCACTACCTACTAAACACAACTCTCTGGTGACTCCACTCCCTTGTTCTGAGGCACCAAATCCTATGTATTCTCAGATTCCTCATTATAGGTCCCTTGGACAATGGGCTCCTCGTGACAATAAAGATGAAATGCTTCTAAAGCTTGTCCCAAGGGTGCATGAACTACAAAATCAGCTTCAACAGTGGTCAGAGTGGGCAAATCAGAAGGTCATGCAGGCTGCTCGAAGGCTGGGTAAGGACAATTCTGAGCTTAAAACCCTGAGGCAAGAAAAAGAAGAAGTTGAACGGCTCAAAAAAGAGAAGCTGGCATTGGAAGAAAACACGATGAAGAAGCTTAATGAGATGGAGAACTCCTTAAATAAAGCTGGGGGGCAGGTAGAACGTGCTAATGCTACTGTCCGAAGGCTTGAGGTTGAAAATGCAGCCCTGAGGCAAGAGATGGATGCTGCTAAAATACATGCGACACAGTCAGCGGTGAACTGTCAAGAGGCATTGGTAAAGGAGAAAAGGACACAACAAAGATTCCAGTCATGGGAGAAGGAAAGAACATTGTTACAGGAAGAGCTCGTGACTAGAAAACGCAAGGTTGCTCAGCTTTTACATGAAGTGGAGCAGGCTAATTTTGTCAAGGAACAATGGGAGGTATGTTTCTGGGAAATTCGAATGATTGCAGTTTCAAAGTTGTTTCTTTTTGGCTGCATACCTTTCCCCTAAAATCCAAAAGGTATGTCATTCATGTGATGATAGTTGCCAACCCGAAACTCTTGAAAGTATGCATGTTATCATGAAAGAAGACTTTATTAGGAGACATCAGACATTATGATATGTAAAGTTAGGTATACAGTATAACTCAATTCACTGCTCTGTATCAGATGCCACAAATTGACAGTCAGTCTGGTACTTGCATATACCAATCAATCAACTAAGCCTTAGTCCCAACTAGTTGGGGTCAGCTGCATGAATCCTATTTCTCTATTATGCTTGGTTGGTAGCACATTCTGGTACTTGCATCATTGGCAACAATGATAAGAGGGTTATCTTATGAGGAGGTAAATCCATGTGGCTAGTGTGTATAATACATTGTGCTAATACTTAACTGGGTGTGTGACAATGACCAGGAGATATTGGATCAAGAAAATGAAGATAAAAGTAGTACCAGTTCAGAATAGCTATGGGTGAATAGATGCAAGTCTAATTATTTTGGTCAAAAGAAAATATTTGCCCACAATTTCTCAGCCTTAGAGGTTGATCTTATTTGTGCATGTTTTCTTCCCGCTTCATCTGATTAATGTTTATTTTCTGTTTAGGATACTAAATGCTCCAACTATTTAGCAGAATCTTGGATTTGATCAGTCCTCATTTGTTTCTTTTTTGCATAAAGATCCATCCGATTGGATTTGGTTATATTTTCTTCAGTCAGTGGTTTTGAAATGTTCTACCCACTTGGATTGCTTCAAACTAATCCAAACTCACTGGATAGACTTGTTGATAGCATAGATTGAAGCTAGAGGCATGTGAAAATTGTGAACGTATGCCACACTTACATTCGAAAGAGAAGCACTGAGCAACAGTTCTTCCACTTGGTGTTTTGCTAATTGTAGCTAGAATAATCAAATTGTTCTAACTGGAAAGGAAAACACCACAGGCTAGATGGAAACAGGAAGAGAAGGCAAAGGAGGAACTACTAACCCAGGCCAGGTCATTAATAACAGAGAGAGAACAAATTGAAGCTTCATCAAAATGCAAGGAAGACATGATAAAAGCAAAAGCTGAAACTAGTTTGCATAAGTGCAAAAGTGATATTCAGAAACTTGAGAAAGAGATCTCCCAGCTGAGACTGAAGACGGACTCCTCAAAAATAGCAGCACTTAGGAGGGGTATTGATGGAAACCATGCTGGTAGACATGCAGAAACAAAAAGCAGTCTGAAGGACTCTCGGATGCCATTCTTCTCAAAGTTGGTGCCTGATCTCCAGGATTTTTCTGTAGCTGGAGGTGTAAAACGTGAGAGGGAATGTGTAATGTGCCTGTCGGAGGAAATGTCAGTGGTTTTCCTCCCTTGTGCTCATCAGGTTGTCTGCGCAACATGCAATGAGCTCCATGAGAAGCAAGGGATGAAAGAGTGTCCTTCCTGTCGCTGCTCCATCCAGCGGCGCATTCATGTACGTTTTGCCCGAATTTAATTTTAATCTGGAAGTGAGTTGAGTGTTACGCTCACACTTAATTTTAATATGAGAGTGAGTTGAGTGGTTTCAGAATAATGTTTGTGAGACTCATTTGATTGAATAAATGCAAACGGTACTTGCACCTTTTCCTTGCATCACAAGTTTGAGCCTTCTTTTTTGCTTCCAGCTTTAGCTTGTTACATGCAGGGGGTACATGGGTGAATCAGCTGAAGCAGATGATAGGCAGATCTCTCATAATAATTTCAACTGTGGTTGTTGAACATAGGCAGATTTCTGCTATATATTCACCTCTTATTCAGCTCAGAACTAGGGATTTTGAGATCTGTCTTGTCTGTCTTTTCCTGTCATAATTCAGATGCTTGTGAATTTCTGAAGTTGTGGTAAAAAGGAGTGAGCAACTCAGAGAATTTGTATGTGTGGGCTGGAAATATAATCGATAAAAACTAAGCCAGGAGTATTTGAGAGAACATGAAGATCACTACGAACCAATAGTTTAGGTTCTTTAGATTTGGTGAAAATGTGAAAGTCAGACAATAATTGAAGACAAGATGGAGATTGTTATAATTTTCTGCTCAAATTTATGGATTTGATTGTGATTGGTTTCTTGTTGACCAAGTATTGGAATTATATTGGAACTAAACAAATTTCTTGTTGAAAAATCATAAGAATTTGAATTTGTTTAAGATTTTATTTCCCTTTAGGATTTGTTCTTGTGTGTTTATTAGTAGTTGAACGGAAAAAGATGAGATTGAGAATCAGAACGGGATGTTGGGTGAAGAGTTTCTTGAAATGGAGCTCTCAAGGGGACTAGCTTTTGTAATTGTCTGGGGATTTGATGACTGAAATTTCAAAATAGAATTTGACTTTATTTTTTATGTTAATTTTCTTCCAAAAAAAAACCAAAAACTAACATTTTGAATTTTTCTTTTTTCTTTTTTTAAATTACATATAAATTCATATATTCTCTATACTTGATTTAAAAAAGATAATTCAAGTTAAACTCACTATAAAAGTTTAAAAAAAACACACACACACACAACAACAACAACAAACAAATCATGTTGAGGAAGGATAGGAATTAGAAGTAATTACTACTAAATTCTAAAAGCCATGAGGTTGCTACTATTTGTGGAAGTGGAACAGAAAACTAGAGTAAACTTCTCATTTTGCCCTGTGATGTTGGTCCAAGTCAAAGCGGCTGGGTTGAATGCATTGTTTATGTACTTTTTTTCTTGACCTTTTTTTCGGACGTCATTGCTTCTTTTAGAAGCTAAGTAAGCTTTCTCAAATACAATAGTTTTTTTAGGGCTTACATTGCTATTTTTCGGCTTCCTTTCGCCAAAAAAACATGTTCCCAGTCCCAGATTGTTTCTATTTCCCATCTTCATCCCTCTTTTAGACCTACTTGGCGTTTTGGTCCCTCAGTGCACTTAATTATAGTATTTTTATTTGTTCTCTTGGTTCCTAATTTTTTTTATGTGTTATATTCTAAATAAAACATTGGTTATCATGGTTTTTCTGTTTTTGAGCAAAATATTTCTCTCTCTCTCTCTTAACATTTTTAGGCCAATTGTTAAGTCCTTAATACCTAAAATTCTTCCATTTTCTCTCTTAGTTGCCAAACTATTTTTGTTGTTTTTCTTCATTATTGTTTTCTCAAACCAAATTTTAATCACTATGATTTGTCCATTTATTGCATGGTTCCAATTGTTTCAGCTTTGGTTTATTTTTTTTCTTTTCTTTTTTACTTTATTAAGTTAATTGTTAAATCTTTAATTTATAACATAAATTCAACACAATTTGTGTTTTGGTGATATCATTTTGTTGCTAATGACTGAGTTTCGTAGCTTGAGTCATTTATTTCAAAAGCCATATGTTTGATTAAAAAAAATTAGCTCATAATTGCTAAAATTGAAATTGAGTTATTCTAAATAAATTTCTCCACAGTATTTAGAATTGCAATATGAGTTGATAAAAGATGGAACTTTTTAGGTAAATATTTTTTAATGACAAAAAAATATCGATGGTTTCAAATCATGTATAATATTGTGTTCCAAAGTCTTATATTGTGAACATAATTATTCATTTTAATGATAAAAATATAACACCAAACTTAAAATTGAAATAAAATTAAATTTTAGTTGATTACATAAATTTATGAATGAAAATTTTTTATCATTTATTATTTATTATTTATATTTTTTAATTCTAAATTTATTATAAAAAAAACACACGTGACAAAGTGCATGTCAATAAAATTTTGTTGTATTCCAAAAGTTGAGAAGGTTCACTATGCAATGAAAAATAAACTACAATATGTTTACAAATTTGTTCTTGGATACTTTTGTGGGTTATGGTATACGTCGTGGCACTTTCATGTATTACCTAAAGTTTTTTTATATTCTATTTTGGTTACTAAATTATTTTTATTATTTTTTTAATTATTATTTTACTTAATATTGTCGATTATGTAATCGCCGCAACGCGCAGCCTTTTATAGTCGTAAGCTCTGGCAACGCATGCTTGCTGTATGTTCAATTTCTGTGGTGTTGGGACAGCAGTCAGACTTTTCGGCTACGGAGGAGAGGACTTGTAAATTTGGGAGTCATTTTCCTCAATAGCCCAGGTGGAGATGATAAAATGTTTCTGGTGCACCGTACACCTTTGAAATTAAGAAAAGAGAGGGAGGACTGACTGACGAAGTGGAGAAGCTACAGCCGGTGTCCACGAGTCCGCCACGTGTCTTACTATTTGTGGATTAAAGTTTACTCCCACTGAGTGGGAAGCGGTCGATAATTGCACTTTTGTTGGCTCTTCTTTCCAAAAAATTACAGAAACCTCCATATGCTGACTTAATCTTTATTTTATTTCCTTTATTTTCAAAAACTATTTAACAGTAATTTTAACATTTTTTATATTTTTTTTATAGTTAACTAATATTTAAAAAATATTAACTTTCACTTACAAAGAGAAAAAAAATATTTTATAGAGAAGATAAACTAATAATTTAAAATACCTATTAACTATAAAAAAAATTAGAAAAATTGAGATTATTTGAAAGTAAATGGCACTCATTAACCCTAAACCTTTAATTCTGTTTCTATTCTAACCCCAATCTCGAATTTATTTGTAGTGTCTTTCTAATGTGATTAAGACATTTCATTTTACTCCATTTGTTTTAATGAAATCCATTATCTCAGACAAAAAATGACACATCATCATAGGATTGTAGAGAAAAATACTTGTTTTAACCTATGTAATAATTATCATTACCAAAAAAAGCCTTAAAACTTTCAAATATAACAAAAATACCCTCTTCTACATGTCCTCCCTCTTTGGTGACCCCATTTCTGGCCTCCCTTTCCTCCCATATCCTGCCTTTTCCCAAATCGGGCCTTCCTTTCCTCCTTCTCGTGAATCTAGCCTCCCTCTCCTCCCTTTCACAAATCGGCCTCCTTCTTTCTACGGAATCTAGTGGAAGGCAAACAAGAAGAATTAGGCAAGTTTAGACAATTTGGAGGTGTCACACCTCACTCAGGCCCTGGCCTATAAGTTTCTAGTTTAACTCACAAGCCCAACTCCAAAACTAACTCTCTCTAATTCGGCCAAGCAAGCAATGGCAACATTAAGTCTTATTTTCTTAAGGTGAGAAAGCCTAGGAGGTGGCCCATGAGGCTCTAACACAAATCCATTAATTACTTGCAGCAGATGCAAGGCCCAATACCACTAACTTGCACATCAAGCAAGGTTTTAATTGATTACTTGCATAACAAGCAAGGCAACACTTAATAGAATTTTAAGTGCATATTTGGTGTGCAATCAAGTGTGCTACCTATATGACAACCAAGAAGCCACATTATTGGTTTTGACTTTGAAATTACAAGTTAATATGCATGTGTTCTTCTCGGCCAACATAGGTACACATGGAGGTTCATATAAACATACCCAAGCATAAGTCCATAATCATACTTAAAGGTGCCAAACATTGGCCCATAACATTCAACATCTATATACAAGCACAAAACCAACCATAAGTCCATACATAACTTGGCATTCAAGTCCAACAACACCATCACCAATCTAGGCATCCAAGACTACATATATGTAGACTCCAAAAAGGGTAGCCTACCTAGCACCTAACATGGCTACATGCCATGAGTCCATAAGTTGTCCATGCCAAGTTAAATACAGACCAAGACCATTAGTGGTCAAACAGAACCTTAAGGATCCCATATAGAAGTACACACTGCAACACCAACCCAATTGCCTGATTCATTGTCATGAATGCAAACACTATGATCAGAGCCAAAGTCCAAGTATCCATAATGCTTTCCTAGACAAGACCCCCACACTACAGCCTACAAACTTAACTCATAAGTCTCGGCCAACAAGATATAAGACTTGTAATGAACCAAATTCACTAATCCAAGCATCCATTGGCACATACCTTGGAAAATAAGCAAGCTAGTACTAAGCACGAGCACAAAGCAAGTTAGCACTACTCAGGCCGAATGTCTTTTCCTGAAAAACAAGTGGGATGGGCAGTGAGTATAACTCAGTAGGATTCACTAATATACATGACTCATGAAGAGTCTATTTAGTTAAGTTGAGTATTCACTCAAAGCTTAACCTCCCATTAGGTCAACATACCTGCAAAACAAACACAAAGACAAGGAAAACCAAGCATATACATATACATGATAAATGACCATGGCATATAATCCACAATATCATAAGTTGGGTTAGCAAGCACAAGGAAAGGACCAAAGCACACAATAACACACACACACACCATATAGTGCTCTCGGCCAATATACCATACATGTACCCATGTGCATTTTTGCACACAAAACACCATCAAACATTCCACTTCCACTTAGAGCTCCAAAATGCTAAGCAAATAGGCCACATTTACTAGCATTTCTAGTACATGTACATTAGTTAATTAGCTAATCAACAAGTAAACCGAATGTATTCTCAATAGCCCATCAAGCAACTAAGGTCATTTGGCAAATTTTAACCATCACTTAGCCACTCTAAACACTTGAACCATGGTAATTCACCAAGCATAATCAAGTGTTAGTGAACCCTACCTCAAAATAGCTTTCGGCCACAAAGCCAACTTTCAATGCCCAAGTGTTCTTCACTCAAATAGCCTACCATAACAACAAATAGGCATCAACAACACTTACTCATGGATCGACTACCATGTATTCAATGAAGAACACCAAACTACACTAGTTCAAGCTCTCGGCCAAAATGCCCAATTCCATACATTAATGTTCTTCACTAAATTAACCCAACATATAACCATCTAGGCATCAATAAACCTTGTTCATGGCACAATTACCATGTAATCAAAGGAAGAACATGGAATTTACCTCCAAGCAAGCATTCGGCCAAGTACCCACTTTAGTATCTTGATGTTCTTCACTGAGTATAGCCTATCACAAGATCAAATAGGCATCAATAACCCTTTATCATGGATTAATTTCCATGGAAACAAGGAAGAACATCAAGCTAGCTCATTTATCACTTTCGGCCAACACTAAACTTGCAAACCAACACATCACTTGCTCATTTAGCTTAACACAACATCAATTGAGCACTTAAATTCCTTGTTCATGGAAGAATTACCATGGACTCAAGGAAACACAAGCATTACCTCAAAACCCTAGCTTGAATGGCTCGGCCTTCCTTGAATTTCCAAGAACCAAAGCTTGAATCCAAGTGAACATATGCCGAAACAAGTCTTCCAAGCCTGAATTCTTCAAATGCTCTCAAATTTGCTTGAGTTTAAGACCAATTTTCGGATGAACACTCATGAACAAGCTCTCGGCCAAGACAAGAGCAAGACAACCCGAAATGGCAAAACAAATAGCCTTGGTTAAGTCCGACCATAGGACACTTGTCTTAAGTTGGCACTTATGCTAACTCTCGGCCCCAACTTAATTGCATGAATCAATGGAGCCCTTGAGTTCTCATGCCTACAATGCCGCCACTAGAACATGTGTCTAATTTGACATTTAAGTCATTTCATGGCCTATAATGCCATGCACACATCAAACACAAGTACCAAAGTGCCATAATTCCCATGTATAACTGGCCATGTAACTAGAATTTGTTCTAGTTAAGCAAACTAGAATAATAATGGTTTATGCCTTAGTGGAAGACAAAACATGACTAGTAATCATTGTTGTCCACCAAACTTGGTCTAGTCTTGCACTAGTCATCAAATAAACTTGCATGGCCAAAATCTCCATCTCAAAGTTGATAGTTTTAATTGTACCACTCATCTAAGTGTACAATTTGGTCCCCTTTCTCTGTTTTCTGCCTGTTTTTCCCATAGTCCAGTTTCTATGTGCAGTTAAGCCCTAAAGGTTTCCAGCTTTGCACATAGACCACTGTACTAGTCCCCATAGTCCTCACATCAGTCTTCTTTGTTTTGTTCATGCTTCTTGGCCTAAGCCAAGCACTTAGGAGGTGAGCCTAACAGGAGGTGAACAAATCAGGCTAATTTGTATGAATTGAAGGCAGAGGAGTGACGATCAGCCTTAATTTGGACATCCATGGTCGAACAAAAATAGTGGCATTGATCTTGCAGAAGTTGGAATTCGATTCCAATTCAGGTCATCCTGATCGCGATGGTTGAAATGATTTCAATTTTGATGTCCTCATTGCATAACTTGGGCTTCAATTCCAATTCCAATTCGGCCTTCTCCTCATCATAACGATTGAAATGACACCGATTCGACTACTGGTCCCTTTGCGGTGGCATGACACGTCTACTAGTGGTCGAAGGACAAGGAGTCAAATGGAGGAGAAGGTTAGTTGGAGAAAGGAAGGGAGGGTTGGCAGAAGATGGGGCCGCTTAAGAGGGATGAGAGGTAGAAGATGGTATTTTTGTTATATTCAAAAGTTTTAAGTCTTTTCTTTTTTTTTAAAAAAAAAAAAATTTTTACAGAGGTTAAAACAAACATTTTCCCCTGTAATCCTATGATGAGGTAGCATTTTCCGTCTGAGGTAACGGATTTCATAAAACAGAAAGTCCAGAATAGAACGTTTTAACCACATTACGGAGGCACTATAAACAAATTTGAGGTTGGGTCTAGAAAAAAATTAAAAATTTAGGGTTAATATGTACAATTTACCTAATTACTGAAAGATGATTATCATACAGTCTAAATAAGGGTTTTAGAAATTATTATTAGACAATGTAAAAGAAGTAGGGACAAAGTGTAGGTTTTCAAAAATAAGGATCAAAGTGTATGTTAGATTAAATTATAGGGGGTTATTGTAAAATTTCTCTGCTTTTGTTGTCCAGCTTTGCAAGCCACAATGATTCCCATTGGAATGACCAAATTCTCCTGTAGCCCTTGAAATGAAAGCCGCTACTTCACCTAACATTGAAGGGGCATACACGTCATTGTTCAGATATTTGCCTTTTTTTTTTCTTTAATTTTTTATTTTCCCAGGAGTTTTCATTGTATGGTCCTGGTTTCCATAAATAAATTTGTGGTGGAAATAAGAAATTGTCAATTAATCATGAATAAATATCTTATTTGAGTTGTAGGACGCACGCAGATATTCCGAAACAAACAAAAGAAAATCTAGGGACGTAAAGGCCAAACAGGGAAGGAACTCCTTCCGCGTGGGAAATGACTTTATGGTCCCTTCTCCCCTCCATCCTGCGCCTACTATAAAATGTTCAACAATGGTCATAAAAATGTTCAGTTGTAAAAATATTCATCCTGTGCGTCCAAAGGTAAAATGGCAAACCCAAAAAACGTTGGCTCCTCCGGGCCGCATATCCTGAGTTTGAGTTTCCTCTCTCCCTTTTCTTATACCTTAAATCCTCTTTTAAATTTTGAGTACAAAAAAAATTGTAACAATTTATTCATAGTAAATGTTTATTTGTCTGATTATATTATATTGACAAAATATGACATTGTAATGACAAAAACACTTGGTTATAGAAAGAAAAAATAACTATAAAATTTCAAATTTTAGTTTTGAGTGAAAGCAAAATTTGCTTCCCATTTTAGAAGCCAACATTTTACCTCTTAAACATGAATTTCTTTTTTCTTATACTCTTTGCTAAGTGCTGACATCAATTCTTATTTTAAACTATAGTACCTTTCATCTAATACATTCAAACTATCTAAGTCTAACCTAACAATTAGTGAATAATTTAAATCGTCATTTTTTCCCTCAGTTTAAATGTTTAAGAGTCTTGTATAGTGTATACTAATATTTCTTTTGCATCCAAAGCATTATTTTTCTGATAGAAGAGTATTAATGTCTTAAAATACGATTAGACTCGCATTGAAGCAGGGCTTCCTCCAAGCATGTCTTTCTCATATGCAAGGCCAAAACACATGATATAAGAAATCATGGATTTAATTCAAATAATCTTTATGAATAAATATTGATGTTTTGCTGGCTCTTCTATACATTCACAAATGTTTTGGCTATTGTGTTTCCCAGAATTTCATCAAATATTAGAATTTTTCTTTTACAATTTTGTCTTTCAAGCAGTTTTACGATTAATTAGTTCACTATTGCTAGGCTCATAAATTTCTAAAAGGAAAATTATTGGGTGATAGACAACAGACATATTCTTATCATCCTTTTTTTTTTAAAGGATCCGTACAAATAAACGGCGTAGATCCATCCGTTATATTTGTTGTTGTTGTCACCCAAATGAAAACCTTACCGAAACGACCAACTAAAGTAGCGGTCATGGAAGAAAACAAAGAGTAACGTTGTGTTGTGTGTTATCGTGGATGCTGTGGCCATTAATTTGTGTGCCAAACGGATGACAACTTCAATCGGCTTGCAACGCCAAGGTACACATAGCGGTCCTTATCCCGCCATTAACCGCTCCAATAAAATCAAATTTCTTTACACCAAATAATTTCGACTTTATTTCAATTTTCACCAATTCCTTATCTAATTTTAACGGGCCAACATATGTATGTATATGTGTGTGTATAATAAATAAAAAAAATATAAGAAAAATAAATAAAAAAATAGATAATGATAATAGCTCAAAGACTAGGGATGAGCTGGGAGCAAACCTCAAGAGATCAAGCAAACTTCTCGCTATCAAAGTACTCCATTTGTCTCAAAAGTTTTGCTTAATTTATTTTTGGTAATTAATTTAGAATTTTTTATTTTTGACATTCTAATATATAAATAAAAAATCTTTATATATGAATGATAATTCAAGATATGTAATTTCTAAATATATATATTTTTTATTTTTTTTAACTAACAATAATATAAATAAAATTGAGTCAAAATACAACAAAAAGTCAAATGTATCAAAACTTTTGAAACGATTAGAGTAATTGTTATGGTTAGGGCCGAAGCTTAAGGAATAAGATTAACACCACCACTAAAAATCTGTGAGAAATTTTGAGCAAATTTCCCTCAGAAAAAAATAATAAAATAAATACAAGTGAATATAACAATTTCAAATTTTAGTTAAGCCCATGGCTCAGCCATATAACTGCAATTTCCTGACCACTCGTGTCATGTCACTCACCAATTTCTTTTTTTTATTCCTTCCCTTCAATTATAACAAAAAAAAACACTATAAAAGAAAATAAACAGACAAACAAACGGATAGACCCGCCATTTTATTTTCACAAGCAACTCATCATCTCCTCGTGCTCAAGTCCAATTTGCAGTGGTTTTCTGGACTCTCCTTGCAAATTCAGGTAAGCAATCTTTTCTACCAAGAAATGCTTAAAATGAAGCATATAATATATATATTAATCTTAAATGGATCGTACGCTTCCATATTTTTAGTTTGATATGAACCTTTTCGTGATCCACAAAACCAACAGCAAAACCATAACTGAATCTGCTCTTGTTTCAGTTCTGTCATTAGGAAACATGTCATCAGCTATGAAAGGGATGCTTATAAAGAGTTTGCCCGATGTAAATAAGCCAAGGCTGTCCAGAGGGAAATGTGTGGACTACGATGTTGATCTTCTTAGGGAGAGCCCTTCACTTGTTGGTCTGAGCCGGCGTGGGCGCAATGGTGGCATCCGCTGCAGCCTGGACTCGCACCATGGCCCCCCAAGTTCAGGGCACAGCACCCGTGGGATAGGCCAGACCCCTGCGCAGGCCATTCTCAGCCCAGTTTCTGATCCAAAATCAACCACCAACAAGGTAATTAAATGTGCACATATATATATATATATACATATGTGTGTATGAGGTCGTGATTACACGTAGCATGTGGTGGTCACAAGTTTCAATTTCGTTAAGGTTTATGGTCATACAGAAATCAGTAGATAGAATAACTTGGATTGGAACTTATTGTTTCACAGCGAGTGTTTACATTTGGCAAAGGAAGAAGTGAAGGCAACAAGGGCATGAAGTCTTTGGTATGCAATTCTTTATCTTTATGACATGAACTTATCAGAGATTTTAGATGTTAAGGTTTTGGTGATGAAAATGTCTAATGAAATCAATGTAGTTGGGAGGGAAAGGAGCAAACCTGGCAGAGATGTCCAGCATTGGTTTGTCAGTCCCACCAGGGCTCACAATATCGACAGAAGCATGCCAGGAGTATCAGCAAAACGGGAAGAAGTTGCCACAAGGGCTGTGGGAGGAGATACTAGAAGGCTTGGAAACCGTGGAGAAAGACATGGGTGCTGTCCTCGGTGACCCTTCCAAGCCGCTCCTCCTGTCTGTCCGCTCTGGTGCTGCAGTAAGTCTTTTAACCATTTTTAACAGGAAGCATATAGTTAGTTATAGGAAGAGCATTTATGCCAGAAGTCACATTGACCTGTATTGTGATCTAATGTCCAGATATCAATGCCTGGGATGATGGACACTGTCCTTAATCTAGGACTGAATGATCAAGTGGTTGCTGGTTTGGCAGCAAAGAGTGGAGAACGTTTCACCTATGATTCTTACCGGCGTTTTCTTGACATGTTTGGGGATGTTGTAAGCATTTCTTCTTGATTTAAGTCATCAGATTGACAAAGCTTTCTCTTTGCTTTATGCAGTCATTAGTTACCGATTGTGTGCTAATAATTTGAGGTCATGGGAATCCCACACTCATTATTCGAGGAGAAGCTAGAGAATCTTAAGGAATCAAAAGGAGTTAAGCTTGATACTGATCTAACAGCATCTGATCTGAAAGAGCTCGTGGAACAGTACAAGAGTGTTTATATGGAGGCTAAGGGCGAGGACTTTCCTTCAGGTTTTCAAACATTGCTCTGCCAAATGCTATTTTTTACACCAATTACACGATGTTGTTCACTTGAGGCCTTTTTCCAGTTTCATCTCGATGCCCTCTTATGGATATCCATTTGTAGATCCAAAGCAGCAGTTACTATTAGCAGTAAAAGCAGTTTTTGATTCGTGGGACAGTCCAAGGGCAATTAAGTATAGAAGCATCAATCAGATAACTGGCTTGAAGGGAACAGCTGTAAACATTCAGACAATGGTGTTTGGAAACATGGGAAATACTTCAGGGACAGGAGTTCTGTTCACTAGAAATCCAAGTACTGGTGAAAAGAAACTCTATGGAGAATTTCTAGTTAATGCACAGGTTAGGTTACAATTAACTTCTATTTGGTTCACTTCATCTGTTGAGCTACTCTTCTAAGTTAGCACAGATTCAATAGTGATGGTCTCTTGAACTTGTGCAAAAAGTAGGGAGAAGATGTTGTTGCTGGAATCAGAACGCCAGAGGACTTAGACACGATGAAGAATTGCATGCCTGAAGCTTACAAGGAACTTGTGGAGAACTGTGAGATTCTTGAGCGGCATTACAAAGACATGATGGTAAGTTCTGTGTTTCAACAGGAATAGAGGCTATCTCAATTTTGCCTCTTGACCTTGTTCCAGGGGCAGTTTCTCCTACCACATTTTTCGGCTCCCTTACCATGGTATACGCAGGACATCGAGTTCACAGTACAAGAAAACAGGTTGTGGATGTTGCAATGTCGATCAGGGAAGCGTACTGGCAAAGGCGCAGTGAAGATAGCTGTGGACATGGTTAATGAAGGCCTTGTAGACAAACGTTCTGCAGTTAAGTTGGTGGAACCTCAGCATCTAAACCAGCTTCTCCATCCACAGGTACAAAACAAAACCTCTTAATGGATTCATTATTAACTAGGATCACTTAGAGGAAGGATTGGTGATTTTTGTGCAGCTGCAAACCAATAATGAGTAACTGCATACATGAAAATTGGATGAATGGAAGTCAAACTTACTATTGAGGTAGAGGACAACTGAAGAGCCGATCTGATACAATATATTAGTCAGATCATACGGTTATGAGTTTCTATTATAGTAAGTCTACTAAAAAAGGTTTCTACAATTCTGTTGCATAAGTTTGAAGATCCGTCTGCTTACAAAGGAGAAGTGATTGCGATGGGATTGCCTGCATCTCCTGGCGCAGCAGTGGGGCAAATTGTGTTTAGTGCTGATGATGCAGAAGAATGGCATGCACAAGGAAAGAGTGCTATCCTGGTATGCTCTTTACTGTTTTTCATAGTTCTTCCTCAAAACAGTCTAGCTAGAAGGCAAAATGAATTATGATAAGACCCCCTTCAAGTTTCTTCATACTCATAAAAGTAAGAGTCAAATGGTTTGATACATAAAGCAGTTAAATTCTTTGACAAAACTTGATATGAGGAACTTAACACTAAAAATATACATGGTTGAAGGTAAGGACAGAAACAAGCCCAGAAGATGTGGGGGGCATGCATGCAGCTGCAGGCATTCTAACAGCTAGAGGTGGCATGACTTCTCATGCGGCTGTTGTGGCACGTGGATGGGGAAAGTGTTGTGTTTCAGGCTGTTCTGAGATTCGTGTCAACGATGCTGAGAAGGTCAACTTACTATCTTGCTTATGTTAGTTACTTTTGCAAGGAGAATTAAGAGATATCTGATATTAGTTGCTTTATGAGTTATAGGTTGTGGTGATTGGTGACAAGGTGATTGAAGAAGGAGAGTGGCTTTCACTGAATGGTTCTACAGGTGAAGTGATTCTAGGGAAACAATCACTCTCACCTCCAGCATTAAGCCGTGATCTGCAAACCTTTATGTCCTGGGCTGATGAAATGAGGCGCATCAAGGTCTCCATTTACTTTTGTTAAACAATATCAGAGAAAGAAACAGAGGGCTTGATCAATACCAGACCCTCACACAACCTTTATATAATAGATGGGAGGAGAATAGAAGGAAAGAAAATCTCTAGGAATAAAGAAAGTAAATCCCTAGGAATAAAGAGAGATTATTATGTTTCCTAAACTATAAATAACATTCCATAACAACTTTTATAAGTTTGTACAGCAAGAATCATTAATTTGAGAACTCTTCTGATTTTATATCCTCCCATAGGTTATGGCAAACGCTGACACTCCTGAGGATGCCCTTACTGCAAGGAATAATGGTGCTGAAGGGATTGGCCTTTGTAGAACAGAACACATGGTAATTGGGATCTGTCATTTCATCATGAAACTTGACATTTCTTATACTCCTAGTAAAGTGAAACACTTACCCTTTTGCTTCTTCTTTGCGGCACTTTAGTTCTTTGCTTCCGATGAGAGGATAAAGGCTGTCAGGAAAATGATAATGGCAGTGACTCCTGAACAAAGGAAGGCAGCGCTAGACCTGTTGCTTCCATACCAAAGATCTGACTTTGAGGGGATCTTCCGAGCAATGGATGGTATCTTTTTATCCTTAACAAACACATCAATCATCGAGAGTTCTCATGATGTTTTGAAATGGCAGTTTGATTCAGGCTCCTTCTTGTTGTTTTCACATTAAATTTGTTGAAATTTCAGGCCTCCCTGTTACAATAAGATTGTTGGACCCTCCACTGCATGAATTTCTTCCAGAGGGTGACCTGGAAGATATGGTAAGTGAACTAGCAACAGAGACCGGCATGACTGAAGATGAAGTATTCGCACGGATTGAGAAGTTATCAGAAGTGAATCCCATGCTTGGTTTCCGGGGATGCAGGTCTGATCCTTTTCTTTGAAAATCAGCAGTTTCATCATATGAACTAAAAAAATAGAATAATCTGCACACAACGAGCAGGGTGTGATGTTCTTATTACAGCTTTTGTTGAAGATTCACCTGCAAAATATTTATATGAGATTGCACTTCTTTGGTTTTTGTAAATAATTTTTTCATAGGCTAGGGATATCATATCCAGAACTATCAGAGATGCAAGCACGTGCCATCTTTCAGGCTGCTGTCTCCATGCACAACCAGGGGCTTAAAGTTCTTCCCGAGATAATGGTTCCGCTTGTTGGGACACCTCAGGAAAGAACCCTTTTCTATTTTCTTTTTTCCGGTTTCAGGTTGGCATACAGTTGTTAGTCCCCAAATCTAAAATTTGGGTTGCAGGAACTAGGACATCAAGCCAGTTTAATACGAAGCGTAGCAAACAAAGTGTTCTCAGAAATGGGTGTTACCCTAGGATACAAAGTAGGGACCATGATTGAGATCCCCAGAGCAGCCCTGGTTGCTGATGAGGTACGTACGGTTTGGTGGAATCAATGAGTAGCAACTGGCCATGTAGCTGGTGAGAAAGCATATGTAAACTGTGTTATTTGGTAATGACAGATAGCAAAGGAGGCAGAATTCTTCTCCTTTGGAACAAATGACCTGACACAGATGACCTTTGGATACAGCCGAGATGATGTTGGCAAATTCTTGCCCATATACCTATCCAAAGGCCTTCTGCAAAATGACCCGTTCGAGGTTCATTATCTTGTTGATCAAGCTTGGTACTTCAGAAGACATAACTAACTGATAACACAAGATGACAAATTTGTTTGACCACAGGTACTTGATCAGAAAGGTGTGGGTCAACTCATCAAGATTGCAACTGAAAGAGGTCGAGGAGCTAGACGTAGCTTGAAGGCAAGTAGTAGACATGAAATAGTTTGTTAGGTTGTGTTTTTCTTCTTAACCAGGTCTCTAAATTTCCCTTCTACATACCAATAAAATTGCAAGATAATCTAAACTGATAGGTTGGAATTTGTGGAGAGCATGGTGGGGAACCTTCTTCTGTTGCATTCTTTGCACAGGTCGGACTGGACTATGTTTCATGTTCTCCATTCAGGTTAGAGTTATCTGTTTCAAGTTTTGGACTTCACTGTTTTAATCATGATCTTCGGCCTCTCCTTTATGGTAAAAATTGATGCATTTCACATTTTGTAAATTGTTTCAAACTATATCAAGTGCTAATGAAGAGTAAAAGAGAAATTCAATTCTCTGGGCCGGAATTTAATAGTTTGCTTTCTCTTACAAAGTACCAGAAAAGTAAATTCCTGCCAAAAATTTGTCATCACAGGGTCCCTGTTGCAAGGCTAGCAGCAGCTCAAGTGGCAGTTTGAGTGAAGATTTTGACAAGGGGAGGTCTCAGGGCACAATTTTCATTGCAACTTTATGCCTTTGTAAATAAATTTGAAGTACATATATACAGACACGCACATAGAGCAAAACAATAATGATGATTCCACAGAAACAGCTGCATCAAGTATATTTCTTGAGTGTTCATATTCCTATGTAAATAAAAAAGCAACAACCCTGTGAACTTGAAGTTTATATGGTATCTGAAAGTCAGAACCATTATGAAGATATTCTTGACAATTTTCTTTTTTAATGTGTTGGAAGTTAAATTGTTTAAGTACAAGAAGTTCACCTTGCTAATGATCCAAATCACCTCACTTGAAGAAGAAGAAGAAGAAGAAGAAGAAAAAGAAAAGATCCGGATAAAATTTGAGAACTAAATCAAAATGCTAACACTTTTAATCATACCCAATTGTTTAACATATTTGGGCTCTTGTCTTTCTGAATGCTTTTCATCCAAAAAATGCAGCAAACAACAACTTTGTTATTCAAAAAAGGGGGTCATTTGTCCCCCATCTGTTAAATCTACAAGTTCCTGTGGGCATCTCTTTGAGATCAAGGTCAGATATCTTGTCATAAATGTTGGGTGTTGTGTTGTTTATCCACTTCATCAGCATGCAGTTGGGAATGTCTGTTGCCGCAAATTTAACATCTGATAAATTGCATGATAGACCGATTCAAGCACTCAAAAATACCTAAGGACAATCATGTAACCACATGTCTGCTAAAGTGCTACAGCAGACCAGTGAACATTTATGCATAAACATGATTTAAACCAGCTATTATCTTTGAAGCGGCAACCCGTGATTAAATCTAATGAAAAGAGCTGAACTCAGCAATCAAAACTCATAACAGTTAGTTTAGCAGGCTGATGAAAGAAGAGAGCACGTTAATCTATCTTCTCCTTTTACAGCTTCTCAGAGAGAGATAAAAGATTGAGGAGTATATGCAATTGCAACATACTTTCTATTTATCCAAGCAACTCTGGTCTTCAGAAACTTCTTAATTTCGTGACCATAATGAACTGTGATGACATCGCAGCAGGACATCATCAGGATCTCTCCATTATTCAAAAAGATCAATGGGTAATGTAACTAAAAAAGCCTCCTTGCACACATAAGTGCATCTTCAAGTTGAAACAGTGCAATCCAAGACTCCAACCCATAATCCTCTATAACCCATATCTACGAATCCCGCTCACTAGTATATAAGCAAGCACATAGGTGGCCTTCCTGCACCCCTATGAAGAAATCAGGTGACAACCCTTCACATTGAGGCGGTGCTGGGACTACACAGAATTCTTGCTTCTCAAAGTTGAAGCAAACAATATGGTACTGCCTATTCCAATTTAAATAGCCAACCCCATGAAAACCGGTGTCTAGGAAAGTGTTGAAGTGCAGCTGAGCTGATCAATACCATGTGCATATCCTAGGCCTCTCCAACACCCACTATAGCCATATTCATCGACCGTTGTAGAACCTTATACTCATTGGTTCTAACATTTGACCCAAAGGCATAACTTTTTCATATCTAGCTTCTTTTTTGTCCAACTGAATGCTAACACACGGACCCAAGAGGGCCAAAATGGGATTACACACATAAAGCGATTCTGGTTTACATGCACCCGTTGAAACCTGAAATTGGGCAGACTACTAGTGAGAAGGAAAACGGATTTCTTGACCGGGAAGGTTTCACTGGAGGAATGGTCTTGCTCCATCTGGAAACCCACTAGATAATGGGGGTCATGGGACTTGCGTTTGATCAAGACGCAAGTGAGCGAGGAGCGAACATGGAGTTTTGGGAAGTGGGGATCCGAGATTACCTAGAGGCAGGTTTAGAAGAAGCACCGGCAGCTGCAGAGATCTTTCATCGGCAACCACAAGAACATTTTGAATAGAAAGGACTATTAGAGAGCTTCCTTTTTTCACGGAACTTCTTCGTTACGTTGGACGGCTTCTCGGAATCACGATGTCTTCGCCGGCGATGTGAGCCAGTTGGTTTATGCGCTGCACATCTGAAATTAAGTGGTATACAAGCAATCCGTCCTTTTTCTTCCACCGCACGTCTGCATGCCTTGTGAAATGGTCTGGGAGTCCCCTCCGGTCTCCGGATCCTCTTCGATTGACTAAGGTTATGTGGTGACCGTGGCTCAATCTTTTCCATTGCGCTCAATTTTAGCACACTTCATAAAAAGTGTCAAATTCACCACCACATTCATTTTCTATTACCGGTAACCATATCGTCTAAAAATTCACAAATAAATTTGGGTGCATTCTTGAGATACAGATGACAAGTGTAGGGATCTTTATGAAACGAGTCCTTTTAATATATAATGTTCTTAACCAAACCCATAATCTCTTACTTAAGGTATTCGTATCCATTTTATTCATACCAACGAATGTATCAGTGTTTCTAGATTCCAAAATTTGTTGTGTCAGCTCTTTTGGCCCCCAAAATTTTTCAACTTTCAATTAGGACCCGGGAAGTGCGTTCATCGTTTCTTACAGCTCGTTTGGATGAACAGTGGTATCTTACACGTATTCATCTGATTGATAATCAACCGTTGCACAAATACAATTTATCATCTCGTAATATTGTTCTTCACTAAATCAGACTTGCTTGCTCGTGTGTGTAAACAATAATTTTCCCTCTAAATCACGCTAATTATTTTTGCATCCACATGAGAAATGGCCAAGATTTGAGCTCGGACTATACACACATGCCATGGCAACACGCATCATAAGGAAAAAAGAAAAATAAAAAAAAAAGCTTATCATGCTTCTCACCACAATGTACATAAAGAATATTTGTAATAATTAAACACTTATAAGAAATTAAACATTAATTAGATTAGATTTTCTCATGATGGGACCACTGATGATCAACAAACAAACGTGTAGTCTATCCACTCAATTATACTATATACTAAAAGCCGTGTTCAGCTATTGTTCAAATGAACAGTAAAAAACAGTGCCTTTACTGTTTAACCCCTTATCAGGTTTTTTTTTTTTGCGTTCGTCATTTTTTTTTTCGGATACGATTTGCTCTTTTTATAGTTTGATCCTCTTTTTGCAAGCTGCTAAATTTCATGAGGATCTTGTGTTGCAATTTTACGCTTTCAATCTGTTTCATGTGTTGTTTCGGTGAAAACACGGTTTCAGTCCCTAACTTTCTAATGCTTCCATTTTAGGCTCGAATTTACATCAGTATTATATTTTGGTCCTGAAATTTTATAACTATTAATTTACCTCTTCTATTTGCTCTCTTCATCCCAAGCTTTTTTTTGTTGTTGTTTTATGTACTATTTTGTAAGAAAAGACATTGGCGAGTATAATTTGTTCTCTTTATCTCTAATTTTTTTGTTATTTTTTTATTTATTGTCTTCTAAAGCAAAATCTTGGTAATCATGGTTTATTTCTTTAGCTTGAAGAAATAACTTTTGACATTAAGGTTTTAATAATTGACTTAATAAAGGTTAAAAAAAGATAAATAAATTGAAGATGGATTTTTCTAAATAAATTTATAAAGAATATTAAAAATTGAAATTTCAGTTAATAGGAGATAAAAATTTTTAGTGAATTAATTTTTAATGAAAAATTTTATCCATCATTTCAAAACATGTACAATGTTATGTTTCATATTCATTTTCAATTTTAACAATTATGGATCGATGGATCAAATTACTTTATTAAACTCTAAAGCTTTTGAGTGAATTTTACTAAATAAATTTCTTATCGATATTAAAAATTGAAATTTAAATTAATAAGAGATGAAACTTTTTAGTGAATTATTTTTTTATGACAAAAAATATTTATCATTTCGAAGCACATGTAGTGTTATGTTTTATAGAATTATGTTTTGATCACAATTAATCATTTTAATAATAAGAACATAACATAAAGAAAACCCAACCCAAAATTAAAATGAAGCAAAATTTAATTGATTAACATCCATTTATGAATGAGAATTTTTTAATTATTTATTATTGGCATTTGTTTTAATGTCAAAATTTATATAAAAAAAATGTTTGCTACAAAGTGCGCCTAAAAAAACTCTCTATATTCTAACCACCGTTTTATCTACAGTAAACTATAGTTTCTTTCTGCTTTTGCCCTTCGGTGTTGAGCTGGGTTGTGACCCGCTCTGTTGCCTATCCTTTCCTTTTTTTTCTTTTTTTATGTTGGGTTGGGTTGCTTCTTTTGGAAGGTTGGTGAAATTTTCGAATGAAAATATCTTTTCGAGGGTCGATCTCTCTATTCTCCTATTTTCACTTTTCTTTTTTGTGAAACACATTTTCAGTCGTTGGGGGGTGGGGGTGGGGGGGGGGGGGGGGGAGGGGGGGGGGGGGGGGCCTATATTAGGGGGGGGGGGGGCGGGGGGGGGGAGGGGGGGGGGGGGCGGGGGGGGGGAGGGGGGGGGGGGGCGGGGGGGGGGAGGGGGGGGGGGGGCGGGGGGGGGGAGGGGGGGGGGGGGGTTTCCGTTTTTGATATTAGACCCTGAGTTTAATAAATTATAGTGTTTTTGTTTAATCTCTTTGTTTTTTTTTTATTTTTTATTTTCTAAACTAAAATATTGGTCACCATGGTTTATTTATTTTTTTAGTGAAATAAGACTTTTTTTTCTTAACTTTTCCTAAGTCAATTGTTAAACTTTTAATGTCTAGAGTTTTTACATTTTCTCTCTTGGTCTCCAAATTATTTTTATTATTATTTTATTTAATATTGTGACATTATATGATCATTGCAACGTACGGGTCTTCCATACCTCGTGAGTAATTACAAATGAAAAAAAAAAGTCAAAGTAAGGTTGAACATGAGATTGACACATGTCATTTAGTGGGAGTAAAAAAAGTTTGACACGTGTCATTTAGTAGGGGTAAAAAAGAAAAGTGTCATATGGCACATTTTTTTTTTTTCGGTATTTAGAAATACAACATAAGATTAAGAAAGAATTGAGGAAGCAAGTTGGTAGGCAAGTAGGACTTTTTGCCTAAGCATGACTTGGATCAAACAATGCTACATGAATTTAAGAACATTTCTAACTTGGTAAACAAATCAATGAAGCTTCACGCTAATTGATATTATGCCCAATATTGCGGCAAATTCTGAAATGCACCTAGGTGCTTGTGCACCTATTAGATGACGTTTGGGTTCGGTTAGTTTTAAATTTAAAAGGAAACTTGAATCAATTAGGATAAATTTATAATTTTTGTGATAATTATCACTAAATTTCCTTTTATAAATTAGTAAATTTAGTAATTACCATTTAATTCTCGTAATTTTCTCTCTCCCACCAGTAATCTTTTTCTCTCGCCCTTCGTCGCTCTTCTCCTTCGTTGCTCACTCTTGCTCTCGCTCGCTCTCTCTGCTTGCTCTCGTTCTCCGTCGCTCTTCCCATCCGTCGCTCGCTCTCTCTGCTCGCTCTCGCTCTCCGTCGTCGACCGACCTCCTAGGCTCGTCGTATGCTTCCCGATCTTCCGCGACTGGAAAGCGATGAGGCTTCCTTAGCAGTTGTCCCCACGGATCATCACGCTGGTGGAGCTAGAGATGTCGCTGGGTGGGTCATTCCTGGATAGGTTCGTCGGGTCGCTTCATTTCTACTCGACGCTTTTCGATTCTCTGGGGGCGTATATGGGGAGTGACACCGGGTGGAGCATTGCCTGTTCTATCGGGAGATCAACAACATTCTGGCGATCGGAGGGCCGGCGAGGAGCGGAGAAGAGAAGTTTCGGAGCTGGGGGAGCGAGTTGGGTCGGGCGGGGTTCGCGCAGGTGGTGATGAGTAGTAATTCGATGGTGCAGGCGCAGCTAATCCTGAACATGTTCCCCCCGGCGCATGGATACAGTCTTGGTCAGGGAGATGGGACGCTCCGGCTCGGCTAGTCTCTCTGCTTGCTCTCGTTCTCTGATCCGTCGCTCGCTCTCGCTCTCCATCGCCGATCGGTGGCCTACGACGATACCTGCGGTGGGTTGTGGGTAGGACAAAAGGTGCGATTCCGGATTTCAAACATTTTTGGTTGGATTCGTGTGTTGTTTGTCACGATTTGTATTGTTCTATCTTCTGAGATTGTTTATCATAATCTTGATGTATTATCTGGTGGTGGGTATGTATGATCCCAAGTTCGATTTGTATGTTTATGTGATTGTGTATATGATCCCATGAGCCATTTGTTTGTCTACTATTTTGTGTGAGTACTTCTGACTAATAGGATAACACATGTGGTATGTATGCTCCCACGTTCAAAATGTGTGATATGTATTATTTGGGTTTGATTTGTATAAATATTGTATGCGTGATTTGGGTCTTGGATTTTACTGATTTTTTATTTGTATTGTCTGGTGATGTTTATGTATTAAACTGACAACCAATTGTATAAAACTGATATCTGAATGTATGTTACTATCGGAATATATTTTGGTTATGTGAAAAACTGAATGAATAAACTTGTTTTTAAGTAATTACCATATTTATCATATTATATTTATTTGTTTCATTATTATTATCTTTTCAAATGAATTCAAATTTAAAATTTTCCCATAGCTAAAAATTTGAATAAGGTTAATACATTCCATAATTATATTAATTAAATATAACTTATATTAAGAAGTAAAAGTTACTATTTATACTTAAAACTAATAGAATTCTAATGGTGTTAATTAGGTGCTTATACACCTAGGTGCTTATCAGCAAACCTCCAATATTGCTGTAAATAATTGGTAAGAATAGTTACTATACTTATATCTTGATCTACTACAAAAAAAATTGCTTCAAAAATGATAGAGTTTAACTTTCAATGCAGATTCGCACCGGGAAATTAGTGTGCCCCATTAATGTGTTGGAGTGGCATTGATTGTCAATTACACTCAAGTAGCTGCACCCTTCCCCAACGAGCAACCCAAGCACCATCTAATGCAATAGAAAAGCACGTAGCATGACAATAGTGTTCTTACTTTCTTATCTATTGACCATTACTTCATCCATTCCAAGTTTTTTTATTCATTTCAGTGTTTTTATTAAGTTTGACTTAAATTTATTTTTATTATTATTTGATAAAAAAATTCTTAAAAATTATATTTGAAAACTAAGAGTTCTAAGTATACTTTTTAAAAAAATTAACAAATAATAATATAAATAAATTCATGTCAAACTTAATTAAAAAAATGAAGCAACAAATTATGACGTAAGGAGTAATAGATAACTAACAAAAATAAAATAAAATTCACATTTCCATGATGTATTCAATTTCTTTCTTATAGAAAATATTCAAAAGTCGCTAATAAGAAATTATTGGAGCAAAATGGATTCGTGTTATATGTTGCCTTTAGGGTTTCTTACCGTGTACATTTTTTTTATCTCTTACTTTCATTGTTTCACCTTTTTTTTTTTTGGCATAACCCAACGCGCTATGTCATTAGTTTTGCCTTATTTATAGAAATGTCATGGTATATAGAACAGTATTCTTAATAAGACTGTCAGCTCATCTAAATTAGCATTTTCTATAAAATGAACAACATTTTACAGAACAAGAAATTTGTATAAATGGAACAATATTTGTTATTGAATGAACAACTTTATTTCTAGAACAATATTTCTTACAAAATGAACAATATTTTACGGAATAACAAATTTGTATAAATGAACAACATTTTTCATTGTATGGAAAACAATTTTTATAGAACAATATTTCCTATGAAATGAACAACATTTTATGGAACAACAAATTTAATGAGTGGAACAACACTTTTTAGTAAATTAAACAACATTATTTATGAAACATCATTTCTTACAAAATAGCAAATTTATATGAATGGATCAATGTTTCTTACTGAATGTAATAACATTAATATTTCTTATGAAATAAACAACATTTCTTATGAAAATGATCTTCCTCTCGCTTCTTTTACTAACTAGTGGAATAGAGGCTTGAGTTTCATATTACATGTAACTAATCTCAACTAGTGGAAATTAAATTTAAATTAATAAATTGATATATTGATATTAAATCAAGTAAATTAACTAATTTTTTTTTCTAAAAAGGGTGATTTCTTACCATACTTCTCACAGTGTCGTGGGTACAATGACGTAGCTACATTAGGATGGGGAGGGGCTGTCCCCCCCTAGAATTTTTTAAATTTTTTATTAGTAGTATGTAATATGATAAAAATTGTGAAAGTATTAAAGTTAGGTACTTATTTGTAAATCATAAAATTAACTAGGGACTTTTACATATTTTATCATTTTTTAAAAGTTTTAACATTAACCAAAATTAGAAACACGCAGGTCACTATTCACGAACCAACCAGCCCCTCTTGGCTCCGATGCTCCGTCCCTTCATTGTTCAGCAACAATGACTACGAACTCTTTGATCTAGCTTGCCGACGGTGACTCATCCATCTTGAGCTTATTCTCTCCATCGCCAACAACACAAGCTTCCTTCCATCCATCTCCACCTTCGACTTCAAGTCTGAGTTTTTGGAGAAAGCGCCTACACGCTCAGCAGTCAAGTCACAATAGAGGTTGGGCATTTTCTCAATTTTCCTTTCTTTTTATTTAATTCTTTGTTTTATCAATTACTCACTCAAATTTGCAAATAAAGTGTACTAAATTAGTCAATAGTGAAGCTAACATCCTATGTTTTCGGTTCCAGATTTTATAGCTCCTTTGTTCTTAAAATTGAATCTTCATTGTTCAACAGTTGTTCACTACTTTGCTTGAGAAATGAGAATTATGAAACATTGCGTACTGTGCTTAACATTCATGTGATTGACTTGTTTGCATATATTATTGGAGAACATGTGAAGAAATATAAACAAAATTAGTATTAATTACAAACAAATTTATCATTATAATTTTTTTGCATAATTTTAGGATGATTTAAATCATCATGATAAAAAATTTCACTTTCATTGTTGTTCTTGTCCGATTTTTCATAATAAGTACAAGAGTAAATTTAAGAATATTTGTTGTTGTTCTTAAGTAAATTAGTTGAAGGATATAGAAATTTTTCCTATTTTATGATTGCCGAGACTTTCAGTTTGGATTCTATACTTGATGATTTTAGGGATTTGAAGGAGTGCCGTGTTAAATTCCGAACTAAATTATTGTAGACATTCGAATTTCATGAGTGTATATATTACATCATTTGATATTTTGTATTATTGATCATAAATTTATACTTGTTAACAATCCGCCAACACTCACACTTTCGTCCTGCCCCCCCTTGCTAGGATTCCTGGCTACGTCCTTGTGTGGGTAGCAAAGATCCAAACAAACCTTCATGCTAGAATTCCAATAACTCACCACCAACCTAGAGGTGATCATTAAGTTTTTTTTTTGTTTTAACCGAAATCGAATAATTGAATTTATTTAGTTTTCAATCTTATATACTAATAATTGAATAAACTGAATTATAAGAGAAAACCAAAATAACCGAAAACTAAAATAACTAAATTTTTTTTTGGTTATTCGGTTTTCAGTTAGGATAATCGAATTATATATATATACATATTATAAACCTCAAACAGCCATCACATATTCAAATCTCAGTACACATTTCAATCACATAGCAAATATCCATAATCCATTTGAAATATAAACATCACATACATACACATAGCAAACATTCATCACTTATATAATCTTTTCCAAATCTTAAATATAAATACCAGTAGAATAAAATTCAATTATTTTGGTTAACCGAATTTTAATTAAAGTAAACTAAAAATCAAATCAAACTTATATTTTGGTTTTTAGTTATAACAAAAAATAGAAATTATACCTAAAAATGATAACTAAAAATAAAAAAAAATTCAGTTATTCAATTATTTTGGATATAATTGAAATTTTGTTTATGCCCACCGACACTCTCTTCCCTCTAAACTTTCCCTCGCTCTTGTACGAACACTTGTGTGCCTTACATCTTCATTGAACTTTTCTGCCACTTAGATTTCGAGCACCATTGCTTCTGCATTATCTCTTGTGGCCACCACCAGCCATTGGCACACATACTCCCACTTTTCATCCTCCTTCTTACTCACCTTGATCTTCACCAACTAAAATCCCACCATCATCTACTTAGCTTCCATCACCGTCTCATTGATCCAACAACTACTTCGCTGCTACATTGAGCTGTCATTTCGAAAACTGATAAGAAGTGGAATCTCTTTATCCTGAGGCCATCTATAAGGATTGTGAATTAGGATGACATTTTCCTCGAAAACACATTCTACTAATATATATATATATAAAGGGTAAATTGTACCCATGGCCCCTAACATTTTATTATTGTCCTATTTTGGACCTTAATCTCAAAACCTCACATAAGACATCCTTAATCTCAATTTTTTATTTTATTTTAGACTTTTGGCGAATGAAAAATGTTAAAATTGACAAAATTGGCCACATGGCACGCTAGTGTGAGCAATTTGCCACGGTTTCACTAGTGTGGAAAAGAAAGAAAAAAAGAATTAAAAGTAAATAGCAGCCTAAGTCCCTGATTTTTTGCTTCCCTTTCTCAAAACCTTAACTTTTCCTCAACTGCCGCTGCCACCTCTGAACTACAACTCTCTCTGCCCGACGCCATTCCAACCACTAGCCTCAGTATCACTGACGGTCCTAACTCGCCGTCCTTGTTTCATTGCGCCATTGTCCCCTATCAAATCAGTTCATCTTAAGCCACCATCATCCTCTGTCTCCCTCTTTGAACCTTAAACCTGCCTGAAATCCAAGGAAACTACAATGACGGATGCAACGATAGTGAGGAAATGACAAAGATGACGATGGATTGCAATCAGACAAAATCTTACTAGATTGATGGAGGGGGATTGATAGATGAGGGAACGAGGGAATGTAGGGAGGAAGGGAGGAGGAGGGGCGGCTGAGGTTGAGGCCAAAGGCAATAAGGGAGGGTTGGGGGCTGCGGGGGAGGGAGGAGAAAGGAGAGATGTGGGTTAACCTCATATATGCCCTAAATTTCATCATTTTTTTGTAACATAAGCCCTAAATTTTTTATGTGGCCAATTGCAGGCATCTATAGTTGGTGATTCATTGTGCGACCTGGCAAATTGCTCATGCTGGCATGCCATGTGGTTAGTTCCGTCAATTTCAACACTTGGTATTCACCAAATATCTAAAATGAAAAAAAAAAATTGAGGTTGAAGATGTCTCATGTGAGGTTTTGAGATTAGGGTCCAAAATAGGACAATAATAAAATGTTAGAGGTTACGGTCACATCTGTCAGTGCAATTTACCCTATATAAATATAATATATTATATATATCCAATCTATATTTATAAATCTATATATATTTATTTTCATAATAATTTTTACATAAATTTACTAATAATTTCTAAATCCCCCATTTTCCCTAACCTACACTTTACCCTCTAACATCTATTTTAGAAAATTCTACAGTTTTTTTCAGGACAAATATCAAACATTTGTCACATTTGTCAGATTTTTTATCTAAATATTTTCAATGTGAACTAGTGGATATGGGTGGAAATGCCTTGAATTGACCAACAAGATTTTCAATTTGTGATACAAATCAACCACAATATTCATCTTTATGCCAATGTTATTCTTAATCAATAAATAATCAATCTTTCCATTTTCCCTAAATGTATGATATATTTCTAATAATTTTTTCATTCCTGAATAATTTCTATATTTATAAATTTACTATTAATTTCTAAATCTATAATATATTTCCATGTTTATAAAGAACCAAGTTTAGTATTAATTTACTTTTTAACATCTTATTCATTTTTTAATTAATTCAAATGTTAAAAAGTGTCATTTTTCAGGAACAAATATATTTTAATTAATTTGATGCATTTATTGTCACTAATTTGATAGATTTTTTGGCTTGCATATCTGAATACCAATTCAATATGAACTAAACCGTATGATATAAAATTGAACACTAGTTATATGGGTGGAAGTATGTGAGGTTTTAATTGGTAGATGAAATGACAAATAAGGGGAAAGTATAATGTGAACTAATCAGCTTAATTAGTGATACTGGTAATTACAACAAATTTTGAAAGAAAATGAAAAATCTTGCTTTCATATATTTATCTTCCAATATGTGAATTTATTATTAGGACTTTATTCAATGTTATTCTAATTAATCAATAAATAATCAATCTCTGTTGAACGTGTGGACTCGTCTGCTTGCTCTTTCTCTTTGTCTTGCGCTCTCTTCTTCAGTGACTGATCTGTAGCTAATAGATTTGATTAGAAGACAATTGAAAACTAACACAAACCAAGAAATTTGTTCATACGATTTTTTCTCTAATTGAAGGCTTACAATATTTGAGAGACTGATGCAACCGAAAGCTCAAGCTTTGATTGTGAGGTAATATGGTAATTTACAAAGAAAAAGAAGAGAAAATAACATATGATCTTAGTCAGATGGGCATATTGAGGAGATACAGTTATGTGTAAATAAAATGTAATGGCATGGTTTAAAATTCCTAGTGAGGGAGGCCAACTCGCTAGTGAATTTGGAGCTCTAGTGGAATGGGAGTCATATATATAAAAACATGGACACATGCTAGTGGAATGGCCGAATATACCTTGTGGTGTGCATGATCTAAGCAACAAAAAAAAAGTGGTTTCCATGATCGTACATTACGTGTTGCTAAAAATTATAGAATGTGGAAAGGACATTTAGTTTCATATGGTGAGAACCACACCTTTTGCAAAATAAAATGAAACAAGTCTTAGCTAAAATATATTTGTCCTAAAAGATGATACTTCTTTATTTGAACTAATTGAAAAATAAATAAGATGTTAAAAAGTAAATATTAATATTAATCACAAGCATGAACTTTGTTTATAAACATGAAAATATATTATAGATTTAGAAATTATTAGTGAATTTATAAATATAGAAATTATTCAGAAATAGAAAATTTATTAGAAGCATATCATATATTTTTGGAAAAGAGGTTGGATTAAGCTGCAGGTAAATAACTCATAAGCCTCCTGGGATGAAAAATATTGTGGTTATTAACACCCGGATTTGCAATCAAAGGAATTTGCAAATTGGTTGTACTGAGGCAATCTAGGGCATTATGTGACCCACTAGCATAACAGACAAGATGATGGATGTGACATTCCAAGGGGGCAAAGTGTAGGTTTTACAAAATAGAGGGGGTAAGTTTAGGTTAGACCAAACATTGGGGGGGCTTTTGTAAATTTCCCATATATATATATATATATATATATAGCACTATATTTAGTGTAAAATCATTTTAACTTTAAGTCAATTTAATTTAAAATGACTTATATTTATTTTTATATTTTTAAAATTAATTTTATTTAAAATTAAATATTATGTAAATGTAATAATCTATTCAAAATAATTTTTTATGATATTATTAATTTTCTATGAATTTTTTAATCCCTAAAAAAATAAATCATCATGAAAAATAATAATATCATAAAAATTTACAAGTAATGAATTATTACACCTGTGTAACATTTGTTTTCATATAAAATTGGTTTTGTGTAAAAAAAATGTAAAAACACAAATAAGACATTTTGGATTAAGATAAGGGAATTGCTCTTAGTTAAAAAAATTGAAAAAAAAAATTAACTTTTCAACTGAAGTAGTTCAGCTTCTTCAGAATCTGTCATATATATGGGAAGTAGAAGAAGTTTCCTCCAACCGGACAGGCGGAAAATATTTTCCTCATGAATTATACACAATTCTTGCACATAATTAGTTCAATAATTACATATTATTGTTTTTACGAGTTATACATGATATATCTTTAAACACTGATATAATTTATTTTTATAGTCTTAATTTAAATGTTTTATTTCATTATTTCTCTAAAAGAAAACATTTTATCTCAATGATAATTTTCTGATTTTATTTCAATAATGATAAGTTCAATTAGTTGTTAGTCTAGCTATCTCGTATATTTGAATTGGGCTTAAAGAAACATGAAACAGTGTTGTCAGTTGTCACTTGGAAGTTGGAAGCTATATGAAAAAGATTTGTCAGAAGTTGCTACTGGTGGACGAAATGCAGTACTAGACTACTAGCATCTCTTTGTATTGTCACCGAAAATAAGTTCAGTGGCCTAAAAGACAAATAATGAAAAGTTTGGGGGCATTTCTGAAGCTTAAGCCAGACAGGAAAAGGGGTAAAAATAGGAGATCGGAGACACAGTCCTGTTACCGCCCGCCCTGTTCGCTTCGCAGCTTCTCCTCGCTCCGCCAGACAAACCCGAGGAACTTTCAATATTTCTGCCGCCGAAATGTCCAAACAAATAATCTCCTTAGCCAGAAAGTAAAAGTCTCCTGAACTCGCCTCAAGTAAGAGACCAACTGCTCTTGATTGCTCTGTCTTCTTTTTGTGCGATTGTCCTGAACTTCCTTTCAGTGTGATCTATTGCGCTTCTTCTTGTGGTCGATCGTTTTTAAGGAAATGCAGCCATCCATTTGATAGAGTTTTTCTGTGGATGAGGTTGACGTTTTCGGAGTCCTTAAGCTTAGGAAAGACCTTCAAACTCCAAGGTTTTTTGGGTAGTTCATGATACCCATAGCTCGTGCTAGTTGAGATGTCGAAAAGTTTTGTTTCATGTTTTTCAAGTGGAAAAGCTGTGACCTTGTAGCTTATGTTTAATTCATAACAGCAATGTGTTTTTTGCATTATTGGCAGAGCTAATAAGCTGCAAGGATGCTGCCTCAGAGAATGAAGAATGCCATTACAGATAATCCCAAGAAGCTTGCTAGCCTAATTGACCTCGTAAATCTTCCTTCCACACTTCGAGAGTTTGTTGGTCAGTCTCAGATTTCTCGACTGGGTTGCTTCATGCGTGTTTGGTCTTATATCAAGGAGAACAATCTGCAGGTTCTCTAGTTTTCATTCTGTTAACATTTGCAATCTCCATCGCGCTTTCAATTGTTTGTATACATGTTATGTTAGCAATTTAGCATACCTCTCTGTCATGTAATTTCATACTTTACCAGGCTTTTTTTTTCAAAGAAAAAAAAAAATAAAACTTTCCTGAAAAGTGTAGCCTCTTTAACTGGTTTTGGAGTTGCAAACGTTGTACTGGATCATACTTGTCAAAATTTTTGTGCCTTTTATGATTGGTTTTGCCTCACTGTATATTAGAGAAAGAACCAACAAGGAATTAGCACAAAAAGAAAACAAAAGGAATCGTTTTCTATTGGTTTAGTTTTTCTTAGAAATGGAAAAGACGGCTGCAGAAAATGAAATTCTTGGAATCTAGTTTCTGCCTTTCTTATCCATGTTTTGTAGTTTGTATGTTACTTTTTCCCTGTTCTTTCGAATGTAAGTTATTGATGCTAGAGAAAAAATGATACTTCTCCTTTTCCTTTTCTCCCATGTGATTTATTAAATTGAACTAAGATGCAATCAGATTCTCTTTACTGTCGTGCCTTTCTTTGATCCAAAGAATGCTGCAATGCATTTATTCTCAAATCAGTGCACACTTCTACAACACTTAGGAATTCTTTTGATGTGTAATTTTTTTTTTCACGCAATATATAAATAAAGAAATGCGGAGTTTTATATGGAAGCTGGAATTGTTAAGTTGTTGATGTTTTATATTGTTTAATTCGTACAGGATCCACACAACAAAAATGTTGTCAATTGTGATGAAAAGTTGAAGAGCATTTTGTTAGGAAAGCCTCATGTAGAGCTGGCTGAACTCCCCGCATTAATCAAAATGCATTTTCCCAAAGATAAAAAGTAAGTCAAAGGATGAAAGGTGCTCCCATGAATGCTCCTTACCATGCATCTACAAGACTAATAGCTGCTTCTTGTTGTTGCAGCTAGATGTATGAGCAAGCTATTGAATATTCTGAATTTAAAATTTTCACAAATTGCAAGGGATTTGTTATATGTTCTGTTACATACTGGCAGTTCCAATGAAAGAATCTTAGATATGAATCGATCTATGACTTAACTGCTCATTCTATAGGTGTGTTGTTTGACTTCAGTGAGGATCCTCAAAACTTAATAAACAAATAATATCACCAGATATTTCCAGAGGGTTTTCATTTCAAAGCAATGGCATCTTTTAGTCATTGAGAAATTGGTCTATGTATTTTCTGTATGATATTGGCATATGGTTGATTCGAGTGAGGTTTGAGATCATGTTTGGCAGTTCTCAGCCCTTTGAGCAGACTGAGGATCATTTAATATTGTTTCCCCGTATAGTTATTGTCCACAAAATAGAAGTTGTATAATTATGGAGAAGATGGGAGGAGAGTGTTGGAGGAATGGAAGCATGTCAGTTGTAGCTGCTCACTTTGTGTGTTTATAATAAGCATATTGATGAATACCAAGTTACCTTTAGTACAAAGCAATGAGTTTTCAGAGTACTACTCTCAATTGGAGTCAAAGTTTGAGTTGAAAAACTGAATTCTTTTTTTTTTTTAGATTGACAGTGGCTGATGAAAATATATCAACTGAATTAATCGAGACAATGATTATCGGAATTTAGACAAGGAAGTTCTAATGACATGCTCTGCCACAATTGCATTTGTTTTCTCTGTTGGATGGAAGGAATTCCAGAACACATATGTGCTCGCATCTGAGCAAGTAAATGGGTTCCTTTTATTGCACATGTAACTCATCTCCAAGTATCCAGTCCCACAACATGCTTTTCCCACATTTTCAAATCCTGCAATTCAAAAACTTTATCCAGAAGAAAATTCACCTAAGAGGCTTAGACAGGTACATATGCTAATGCAAAACCAAGGCTGATTTGATGAATTTGCCTTGTAATATGAAGTGTTTATATGTATGCCTGATGCTAAATACTTTTTTTTTAATGCTTATCATGCTTAAATGCTGAGTAATTTTTACTGAATAAAATGAATATAGATGGTGTAACTAATGCATAGAATTCAATGCCTATTGATAGGATAGTTATGTTCGGGATGTATTTCCACCGAGAACTCTAGACAATCTGTAGATTCTAACCACCCATTTGTTGTTAGGTTGCTCAGAAGCATGGTTTGGGAGATTTTAGAGATGCCAAAGAGAAGGATCTTAGGGCGAATGATTCACTTCTAAGATGTTATTTTGATTGCTTGGAATATGCAATATGATGGCCGATGGTGGCATGCCTGTAGGAGCATGTTAGAGTGAATGATGGCATTGAGATGAAATATTTCTGAACACTTACCAAATTGATCTGGATTCTGAATGATTTCGGTGAGAATATCATAAGGGTTTGAAAATGCTAACTGGATTTCATGAAGCTCCTTTTCCAGCTGATTGATCATGTCCAGCAGCTTTTTGTTGAATGTTTTGGCCACGTCATTGTATTCCTCAATGCATGTGCTTCCATAGAAAATATTTGTTGTTCTTTCTAATGGTAAGCACCCCATTGGAGCAAGGCCCGTTATAGATATCTTCCGAGCATCAAGTTGGTATAGATCTTTAATGAAATTTTCAGCAATTCCAACCAGGAAATTATGGTATTCTTCGATAGAGTATTTTGATGATGTGTGTGAAAAGACATAATAGTTCTCGAGGAAGTCATTGGTTCCCATGCTTATCAGGTAGACAGATTCAGCCAGAAGTTCTCTAGCCCTCGCATTTCCTAGACAGTCTATTAGCTTGTTCTGATACCCTTTGTAGTACTCCAGTTCCTTCCAGAGAGGGATTACTGACTGCAATGTGCAAGCACAATCAAAACATCCTGTAAGTGACTCCTTGCTGCATTCTTAGTGACAGTAGGATTGGTAACTCTGTTGTAGTTTATACACTTGAATTGCACAATTGAACTCAGCGAAACATCCTGAAACAGATAACTTGCTGGGTGTCGGTCATGAGAAGACTTGCAGACATCCTATGTTTTAATTTGTTTATCAGAACTTATAATGCGTGGTTGGATGACATTTAGGATTTAAACCCTTGTTAGTTTGTGGAACAATGAATAAGCCTACATTCGATAAGCAGCGGAAAGTAGTGCTTAGACTTACTAGGACATCAGCAGTTGCATTATCATAACCAGTTCCTGCTGAAGCAAAGGAAACTCCACTTGCAAAATCTGCGATATTATATGCCGGATCCAAGGATGCAGGGATTGTTGACTTGATCCCAAAAGCTTCTGAAATGAAATCTGTTGCAAGTTTCCCATTGGAGAAATGTCCGGTTGGCCGCCAAAGAAATTGTGGCCATATGGCTCAAAGTTGCTTTTCAGGACCGTCGAGATTTGGTTGTTGTTCCCTGGATCAACTGTGGAATCCCCAAACACTATAATGGCTGGAACTTTTGCATGTGCCCCTAACATTTGATGAAGAAGATGAACTAAGAGCAGTAAGCAGACAGCTTTAGTTGCCATAGCTTTAGTTTTGTATCTTCTTGGTGGTTTGATAATTTATATGGTGTAGCAGGAATTGGTTGGTGAAGCTGGTTTGAATGAACTTGTCAATGTCATTGTGTACAATGAGGATTAAAGAAGGGGAAAAATAGTCAACGGGAAACCCAGAACAGATGAGTTTGGTGAGAATTAATTCCACAATTAGGTGTTTCTAACCTTTTTTTTTCTTGTCTATAATAAGAGTTCAAGTGAAGGGTCTTGCCTCGATGACTCATGACACACTAAAAAGGTGCTTCTTGCGGCAGGTAATTGCCAGGATGAACTCCCTTTTTCTTGTTCTGTAGCATACCAGCTTTGAGAAAATATTATCTCCCTTAAATGGAATGCCTACTTTTTCCTCCCTATAAAAGAAGCTATGATGGAGGAAGCAGTTTTTTTTATGTACATATGATAGGCAAATGGAATGAATTAACCATGAATCCTAGGTAAAAATTCCAAAATCTTAACGATTGAGCCAAGTTTGTGGTTCTAGTGAATCGGGACAGGTCTGCTTGGGGGTTTTGGTTTGAGGTTTCTTTTGCCCCAACAAGTCAAAAGTGGGGCCGAAGTGGAGATTTGAAGCTTGAACATTGTAGTCTTAACGTCAAAACTAAGGAACTAGTTTTTACAAATGAAGAGTTTTGAGGAGTGAACAAGTGGACTTTATGTTAGATTTTGATTGCTTTCTCAAGTTTTTTTATAAGCTCACGGCTTTTGTTCTGAGACCGAATTGTAGGATACACAGATGTATTATCTTTGACACATTATGTATTGCTCCATGTTTGTTTGGTTAAAATTTTGTGGGATGTTAGATTGGAAGCTTGAGCTGGAGAGCCCAACGTACGAAAAAAGGAAAATCAAAAGTAATACTCTTTTTCTTTAAAACAAATCGTTTATTGTTTAGCAGGCCTTTTGTTAGATTTTCCTTGAATAAGTGGATTCAAAGACTAGAGGTAAAAACAAATGAAATCGACTACCTGTTTTCGTTTCAAAGAAAAATCTTTCGAAGTTCATGTCTTTCCGATCTTCATAGAGTGACAGGCACATTAATCAAGAAGTTCGAAAACCACATTTGAAATGAAGAATACTAACACAACAGTTCCTTCCATTTTTTTTTTGTTTGCCTTGCCTTTAATTATTAATTGATGGTAAAAGTTTATTAGATGTTTGGTTATTTTAGCTTAAGCAATATGTTAGACCTAAAATTGTTGAAAAAAACATTTCTAGCGTCTTGCATCATACACAGGCATATCTGAGAGATTTTTGTTTTGGTGAACTCGGAACAAAGATCATATGATATTTCTGACAAATTTAATAAACTAAAAACCTGAAGTCTTTATTTCTTCTCTAAGAGAAGACACATGACACCATTTATCATCATTCATATTTGGAATATGTTGCACTTTCGAGATTCTCCATATATAGTTATATACAGATATTTGCATTTATAGTTTGTTATACTCGGCCATATAAAGATATCACTTTGTACTGTACCAATATCACTCCTCTCCTATTGCAACATACAACCCCAACTACAAAAATCATTCTACTGCACCTACCAATATCATCCCATCCTGCTAATTAATTGAGTCTGCTCCAACACCTAAATTTGCTTCATAGTCATAGCTATGTGTAACACTTCATTTATTTGTTTTCCTTTCTGATAAATTGAATTAGATAATGATCCATGACTCAGAATCATCAATCAGCATAGAATCCACGGGTAACATACATAATTAGACACCAACCTTTAATTATTGTTTCAGTTTTAACCTTAACCTCCTATTTGTATGTTTAAACCTCATAACTTTGTTTAAATGTTTCATTTTAAACCTTTAGGTGATGGAATTCATCAGTTTTGATAGAAAGCCATGTCAACACAACATTGTAAGGAAAAATGCTAATTTTAACCTTTGAAAACTTTTCCTTCCAATAAATAATCGTTAAAACATTGAAATTTAACAAAAAAAAAAAAATTCCCTCCCCTCTTCGGCCTCTCCCTTCTCTAGCCTCTCCTGCAAGCACCACCAACAGTGTCCATGGCCACTAGTAGTTGTGTCGTGCCGTGCAAGGGGACCAGTGATCACACCAACACTATCCCAAATTGGAATCGAAGACTGAGAACCACGAGATCCCCGACATCAATTCCCTACTGCTACATGGCGAGATCAACTCCTCATCGAAGCTCCTAGGTGAAAGGAGATTTTCCAAAGATTGATGTTGGGGATGTGGAAGAGAAAGTAAATTGACGGATTGACGTTAGGTTTGGTGAATTGATGTTAGAGATGGGAGAAAGGAAGTGAATCGGGTGAGCAAACGGAGGAAAGGGTGAGCGAATTAGGGATAGAGTACAGGGTTGCCGGAGGAGAGGGAAGCAGACGGATGTAGATTTCGGAGTCAAATTTGGGTGCTGTGGCAAATCAGGTGAGGCCGAGAGGGATGGAAGGGAGGGTGACGGCGGCTGGAAGAGGAGGGGAGGCTGAGAGGGATGGAAGGGAGAACGACGATGATAGGGTGAGGAAGGCAAGAAATGGTGAGAGGGACACCGAAGCATAGTGTTAAATACCGCAGTATACCGTGCGGTATACCGTTTATTGTAGGTACGTGGTATACGGTACAAATGTTTTCACGTTTTGTCATTTTATCATTCAGTGTACCACAGTATTTTGTGGTATACCGTATACCGCTCGCTTTTTGTATGCATGTTGTCAAAAAACTGCGGTATACCGCAAATACCATGTGGTACATACTGTGGTATTTTATTTTTTGCGCTATTTTTTTTCATTTTACATAAAAAATATCATAAATAAATAAAACATTACAATATAAATAATACACATATGATAAAATAAACATTTACTTTTATTTTTTTTTTGTTACTTTTCTTAATTAATATAACAATTTAATGGATGGTAACAGTTTAAAGACTCCTGTGATGTTAAACAATATCCTCTAATTGAATTTTTTATGTATGCTATTCCAACTGAATGTTTTTTATTATATATATTTTATTTATATTTAATTATGATGAGAAAAATTAGAATACATATAAAATGTGTAAAAATAAATTATTAAATAAATTATGTCATCTTAAAATAATATTCTAACATTTTTTTTTTGTGAAAACGGTAATGGTATACAGTATGGTATATCATGCGATATACCTTAAAAATTTGATGTGCGGTATATCTAGCGGTAACGGTATTTAACATCTTGGGCTAGAGAAGGAGGTTGAGATGAGGAGGAGATTTTGATGTTAAATTTCAAAATATTTTAGGGATTTTTAGTTAAAGAGAAAAAGTTTTCAGGAGCTAAACTTTGCATTTTTCCCTATAAATACCATGTTGATGTGGCATTTTCTGTCTAGACTAATAACTTCCATTACCTAAAGCTCTAAAATAAAACATCTTAACGAGATTAAGTAGGTAAAATGTGCAACTTGAAAGTTGAGATTAAAATTGAAACAATAATTAAATGTTAGGGTCCATTTGTGCAATTTACCCTAGAATCCACATGATTCAGAAATGACTTACTGGAAGTTGAAAGTTGGACTTACTGCTCGAACTACGGTCCCCTAGGATCATGATGGACCGTCACAATCTCATTTCCCCAATAACATGATTCTTTGACCATTTCTTAACCTCAAATCATGGTGAGTTGTAGTCTTGTAGACATAATAAGCATTGACTTTTACACCGGCATATGTTGGTGCTGCTCTTGCATTCTGCTACGGATCTTGGGCATATTTTTATTACCTTACGGCTGACAATGCAATGATTCATTAATCCAGAAGCAGATAACTACTCCCTCCAGGATCTTATTTGTCGGAGATCCAGCAGGTCTAGTCTAGTTGGGCTACAAAACCAAACCATAGATAGCCATTTCTCTAGTGAAGTCGGGATTCCATTCTTTGATCTTGATTTTAACACCAGAAAACTTAGACAACTGCAAGTTGCTAGCATAACTTACTCCAAACTTGTCTACTGCTTATGATTATACAACAGCTGCCTAAACCGAATAAATGAACATTACATGAAATCAAACTGAATCAAATCAAACAACCAACTACACCATGATAAAGAAAGAAACCAAAAGAGAGAAGCACTTAAAAATTAACCACAAAACAACACTTTATCTTCCTCTATGCTCAAAATGTATTATAATATGATTCCAAGAAACAGAGTGGATTTTTCAAGAGTCCTTTCTTTCATGGTTGTTGCTGGGCATCCATAAAACCAGCATCAACAAGCACCTTCTCTCTATTAGCCAGTTCAATATCCTCATCCACCATCATCTTCACCAACTGCTCAAACCCAACTCTCGGCTTCCACCCCAACACCTTCCTCGCCTTGCTCGAATCCCCTTTCAAATTGTCCACCTCCGCCGGCCGGAAATACCTTTTGTCGATCATCACATGGTCCTTCCACTTCAACCCCACATACCCAAACGCCACCTCCAGGAACTCCTCCACCGTGTGCGACTCCTCCGTCGCCACCACGTAGTCGTCCGGCTTCTCCTGCTGCAGCATCATCCACATCGCCTCCACGTAGTCGCCGGCGAATCCCCAGTCCCTCGCCGCCTGCAGATTCCCCAGGAACAGCTTGCTCTGTAGCCCCACCTTGATCCGCCCCACCGCGCGCGTGATCTTCCTCGTCACGAAGTTCTCTCCCCTCCGCGGCGACTCGTGGTTGAATAGAATTCCATTGCAGGCGAAGAGCCCGTAAGCTTCCCTGTAATTCACGGTGTACCAATGGGCAGCGCATTTGGAGGCGGCGTAGGGGGACCTGGGGTGGAACGGAGACAATTCGGATTGCGGCGGCCGGGTGGATCCAAACATTTCCGATGACCCGGCCTGGTAGTACCTGATGTGGCTCCGACCCGTGGCGGCGCTGTGGGATCTGACTGCTTCCAAGAGGCGAAGCGTGCCCGTGGCGACGACATCGGCGGTGTAATCCGGGATCTCGAAGGAGACGGCTACATGAGACTGAGCAGCGAGATTGTAGACCTCGTCGGGGCAAATCGTGTCGAGCCAGCGGCGGAGTGAGGAGGCGTCAGTAAGATCGGCGTAGTGGAGCTTCATGCGAGCCTTGTGAGCGTTGTGGGGGTCGATGTAGATGTGGTTGATCCGCTGGGTGTTGAAATTGGAAGATCGGCGGATCAGACCGTGGACTTCGTAGCCTTTCTCGAGGAGGAACTCGGTGAGGTAGGAGCCGTCCTGGCCGGTTATGCCGGTGATGAGGGCGATCTTGCGGATCGGATTGGCGTCGCCGTTGGCAATGCCGGATCCAGAGGTGGCAGCATCGTTCCCGGCGGTGGCCATCGGGGAAGGTTGGGTCAGATTTCGATCTGGGTTTTGGAGAAATTCAATAGCAAATGGAAACGACCGAGTCTTTGGGGTTTTATACGGTACAGTGAGGCGGGGAGGAGACTCTGCTGGAAATGGCGATGGTACCGTGTGTGTTCGGTGCGGGTGCGACGTGACTGGTGGATGGGCTTAAGCTGTTCGTTTTGGACTTTTGGGCTAGCACTCTTTCAAGGGTCAATATAGTCGACCGCTTCCAATCGAAATTGTATATCTTTCGTCAGTAGCGGACGTACGCCCAATAGAATCTATCATGCCATTTAGTAACATGGTAATTGAGTCTGTTTTTACTGTTTGAGTGTTTATTTTTCATGTTTCAAAACTCTATGTGTCAGTTATAAGTGGTGCAGATAAAATAATTTTTTTATTTAAATTTTACATTTAAAGAAAGATAATCATATATTTAGAATACATAACTCCTTGAACAGCTAAAAACTCTTAAAATATTATAAAAAATTAAAAAATATTATAAATTTAACATGCCCATTAAAAATTAAAGTATCCTATCCCTTCAAATAATTATATAGAATATTGTAGATTTAAAAAAAATATATAATTTGACGCATTTATCTATTTTTTTCAACTTAAACCTTAAAATCCAAAAAACTCAAAAAAGTTGAATTAAAAACTACTAATTGCCATTTCAAATTAAATCATCCAATCCATTAAAAATTATGGAGGCTATTCTAAATTTAAAATAAATAGAATTTGACACAGTTATCTATTTGTTTCAACTTAAAACATAAAATAGTAAAAAAAATCACAAAATTAGAATGAAAAATAAGAAGATTGTCAATTCAACATTCCATCCAAAATTAAAGCATAAAATCCCTTGATATAATTATGGATGCTATTATAGATTCCAAATAAATAAAATTTGACACATTTATCTATTCTCTCAACTTAAACCAAAAAATAAAATGAAAAATAAAAAATTACCAAATCAATATTCCTATACTATATTAAAGCATAAAATCCATTTAAATAACTTTGGAGACTATTCTATATGCCACATAGATAGAATTTGACACACTTATCTATTTGTTTCAACTTAAACCACAAATAGCAAAAAAACAAAAAAAAAACAAAAACAAAAATTACGAATAAACCACTAACATTTTTGTGCTGGCCTAATTGACCCACTAATGTTTTTTTGGGCCAAATAAACCACTGACGTTTATGAGTCAACTCAAATTGCCCACTTTTATAACTTTTTACATTAAGTTTAACGGAATCTTAGCATAAAATACAAAGTTTAGTCCTTACATTTTATACTTCAACTCCCGACGCCTTTGAAGTTTATTAATCTAATATTTGAATCACCTTCTTGGAACTAACATTGATATTTGGACTCCGTTTGTGGGTAGTAATTGAGATTCCCCTGAACATACTGATAGTGGCCACAATGTTTCTCCTCTTACTCTGCCTTATGTTATAGCATAATATTGCATTAAGCATTAATATAAGTGAGACATCATTTGAAAGTGGTAGTGTGGGGCCGAAGGCATCCCATATTGGGCAAAGGAGATAATACACTTTGAAGGAGCTTGAAAGCAGCAACGAACAGACTATGCCCAAAAAATCTAATTGCGGAAAGTAGTTATGAAATTTTATAAATGGTAAAGGTAATCTATTTGAATTGTTTTAAACCAAGTGGAGCTATTCTGTTAATTTTAAAAATTTAATGATGGAGTTTTGTAATATTTCAAAAGTCAAGTGGCTTAATTGACCTTTTTTAATAATGTTAGTGATTTGTTTGGCTATTTTGAATAAAAATATTAGTGGCCAATTAGAGCTGGGACCAAAACGTCATTATTTTTGCAAACAAAAAATCAAAAAATAGAATGAAAATTAAAAAATTACCAATTCAACATGACCATCCAAAATTAAATCATCAAATACCTTAAAATAATTATATACAGTTTTATTTTGTATGGGAATGTTGAATTGGTAGTTTTTTTTTATTTTTTTCATTCTATTTTTTTTGTTTTTTCTTTCTATTTTATCATTTAAGTTGAAAAATATATAAGTGTGTCAAATTCTATTTATCTGGAATCTAGAATAGTCTCCATAATTATTTAAATATATTTTATTCTTCAATATGGGATGTAAATTTTGAATTAGCAATTTTTTATTTTTCATTCTATTTTTTGTTTGTTTTTTTTTCTATTCTATGGTTTAAGTTGAAAAAAAATGATATGTATGTCAAATTATATTTATTTTTCATCTATAACAGTATACATAATTATTTGAATGGGCTATATACTTTAATTTTTTATGGGATTTCGGATTTGTATTTTATTTTTTTATTCAATTTTCTGGTTTTTTTTTGCTATTTTATGGTTTTACTTGAAAAATATATATAAGTGTGTCAAATTCTATTTATTTGACATCTAGAACAGTCTACATAATTATTTCAATGGATTTTATGCTTTAATTTGGGATGTGCATGTCAAATTGGTAATTTTTTCATTTTTAATTCTATTTTTCAGTTTTTTGCTATTTTATGGTTTAAGTTCAAAAAAATAGATAAGTGTGTCAAATTGTTTCTTTTGGAATCTAGAATAGTATCCATAATTGTTTCAATGGATTTTATACTTTAATTTTGGATGGGCGTGTTGAATTTGTAATTTTTTTTCATGCTAGTATTTTATTTTTATTTTTTTTTGGCTATTTTATTGTTTAAGTTGAAAAAAATAGATAAGTGTTTCAAATTTTATTTATTTGGAATATATAATAGTATCCATAGTTATTTCAATTTATTTATGCTTTAATTTTGGATTTACATGTTGAATTGGTAATTTTCTTATTTATTTTCTTTCTAATTTTTTGATTTTTTGCTATTTTTATGTTTTAAGTTGAAAAAAATAGATAACTGTGTTAAATTCTATTTGTTTTCCATCTACAATAGTCTGCATAATTATTTCAAGGGATTTTAAGCTTTAATTTGGGATGGGGGTTCTCGAGTTGGTAAATTTATTTATTTATTATTATGTTTTTCAATTTCTTTTGCTATTTTATGGTTTAAGTTGAAAAACAAATAGGTGAGTGTATCAAATTCTCTCTGTTTTTTTTTTGGCATTTGGAATAGTCTCCAAAATTATTTCTTTAATTTAAGATGGCATGTTGAATATCTAGTTTTTCATTCAACCTTTTAAGTTTTTTTTTTACTTTTCTGGTTTAAGCTAAAAAAAAATGTATAAGGGTGTTAAATTGTATTTTTTTGCATCTAAAATATTCTCTATAATTATTTTTCCAGTGTTGAATACTTTAATTTTCAATGGGCATGTTAAATTTATAGTGTTTTTGATTTTTATTATATTTTAAGATTTTTCTGCTATTCAAGGAGTTACATGTTCCAAATTTATGTTTAGGGGGTCTTGTGTCTATTTTACTAATGTTCAAGAGCTAATTTTGTGTTTTTTTCCTCAAAATTTTCATTAACACTGATAGAGATAATAGAAGGGGAGATAACAGAAGGAGAGGCATTTTTGCTATAGAACATTATTTTAGTCCAATTTTTGCAATGTTTGACAATTCAAGGGTAAATTTGTAAAATGAGGTATATTTTAAGGGTAGAGCATGCAATTTAGCCTAAATTTAGACTACCTAGTAATAACTTAACAGTTAGTGATTAAATTATCAATTTTCCCTTTGTGTAAATGTTTAAGAGTCTTGTATAACAATATATTTTTTGCACCCAAAGTACTATTTTTCTAGCAGATAAATATAAATTTCTTCAAGATACTATGAAATATTTTTTTTTTGTATTCAGAATCAGATATACAGGTACAAGATTTGAGGATTTATTATATAATATAATGGACAAGAGAAATGTTTACTTATTTGAGATCCAAAGACAATTAAACCAACATTTAGTGGCATTATTTGGGATTAAAGAAAGGGGAAGTGTTTTTGAACCTTGGTAATTGCAAGGGCCAAGAATCCCATTTGCCACTTGAATTAGGTGGTGGGAATCTATCAGACACTTTAGCAGGAGCTTTTCCCAAGTATGTCATTTTCATATACAATACCCAAATACATGAAATAAGAAATTATGGATTAAAGTGGGATAATCTTTATGAATAAGTCTTGATGTTTTCTTGTAGCTTTTATAGATTCACAATGTTTTAACTAATGTGTTTCCAAGAATTTTATCAAACATTAATAGCCAATTTATTTTAACTTAAGTTAATTTAATTTAAAATGACTTATTTTTATCTTCATATCTTTTTTACTTGAAACCAATATTATCTAGGTGGAATAATTCATTGAAAATAAAATTTTTATGATGTTAATAAATTTTTATAATTTTTTAATTTCTAAAAAAATTCATAAAAATGTAATAAAAATATAAAAATTATACTTCCAATGAATTATTTCACTTATATAATACTCTATCCATCCAATAGTCTTTATATTATTTTATAACCAGTTCATTTTAACTTAAGTCAATTGAATCCAAAATGATTTATTTTTATTCTTATGTTTTTTTACCTACAATTAATTTTAATTAAAATTCAAAATTATGTAGGTGTAATAATCCATTGAAAGTAAAAATTTTTTAATCTTACTAGATTTTTATGAATTTTTGTATTTTTCAGCATTAAAAAGGAAAATTTCATAAAAATGTAATAATATCATGAAAAATTACTTTCAAATGGATTATTTCATATACATAATATTGGATTTTAAATGAAATTGGTTTCAGGCAAAAATGATGTGAAAGTAAAAATAAACTAATTGACTTAAATTAAAATGAATTGACCTTTAATTTTTTTTTACTTAAGTTTGACTTAAATTTATTTATATTAATATTTTCTAAAAATTTTTATAAAATTTATATTTGGAAACTACAATACTTAGATTTTTAATATAAGTTTTTAAAAAAATTTTAGTAAATACTAATATAAATAAATTTAAGTCAGACTTAAAATCAAAATATTGAAATGGTACAAAGAACTTGCGATGAAGGTAGTTCTTTCAAGTGAGAGATATAAAAGATGGAGGAGCATATGCAATTGCAAAGCACTTTCTGTTTATCTAAGCAACTCTGGTCTCCAGAAAATTGTTAGTTTCATGACTGTAATGAAATATGATGACATCGCGGAGGACATCATCCAAATTTCTCCCATATTCAAAACAATCAATTTATTATTGAATAATGAAATTTCAAGAAAAAATAGTGACCAATTTCATGTTTCACTTATCTTTACCTAATTGATAACATGGACACATTTTATAGTGAAAGAATGCTTAGTTGGCAAAATCTGAAAATGAGAAATGAATTAACAACTTGTGCTTAGGTTTAAAGCTCATTTATAGTTTGTTCAAGCTACTATCAAGTCGAACATATACATGTTTAATGGTGAGAGAATGCTTAGTTGGTAAAATCTAGAGGTGAATGATGAATGAACAACTTGAACTTGGGTTTCCAGCTTATTAGTGATTCGTTCAAAATATTATCAACCTGAACATAAAGATGTTTTATGGTGAGAGAATGCTTAGTGGGCAAAATCTAAAGGTGAAAAGTGAAAAATGAATGGGCAATTTCGAGTTTGGGCTTAAAGCTCATTCATGATTCGTTCAAATTGTCATCAAGCCAAACATGGACATGTTTGTTGTGGTGAAAGAATGCCTAGTTCCCAAAATCTAGATGCGAAAAAATGAATGAATAGCTCAAATTTGAGTTTAGAGCTTGTTCATGGTTTGTTCAAATTGTTACTAATCTGAACATAAACAAAATTTAAGCTCTATACGAAATTTAAACCAAGCTTGATTGAATTGTTATTTAGCTCGACTCTACTTAATTTTATCTTTTTCACTAATTTAAGCCAATAGCTCGAACTCAACTAAAGTTTGATAAGTTAAAAGTTCATTTATGGCACATTAATATTTTTTTAATCCAAATATGAAAAAGGTATAGATATTTCAAGCCACAAATGTTCCTCTTATTACTCGGCTCATCTTGACTTATTTCATCCCTAGCAAAACCACCCAATATAAGTAAATTTGGCAAAAGTCTCAAAATTATTACTAATATTTTAAGTTTGGTTCAAATTTTCCATTAAAATTTTTTTATCCGAATCTATCACTTATGTTTAAAAATGGGCTTCGATGTGCCACTAAAGTTTCAAATTAAAGGCAGATATGTCACTGCTTATTAAAAAAAATAAAAATATTAAAAGTAATAAGTTTTGATTGTTTTGGGTGATAATGTAATTTTTAACAATCTTTAAGGGCCTAAGACAATTAGTTGTGAGAAATCACTCTCCTTTTCTCAAGGATCTCGGCTAGCCATTATCGGCTATTGTATATAATTTTTTGGCTACTATCTGCGGAAACCAACGATAAAAGATTTTCAATTTTTAAAGGTTTTTACATGGTTCGATTATTCTTTGTCTCTTCTTCAAACTTTTTAAAAGCCATATTTTAAGTTCTTTGAAGATTTTTGTAGATCAAGATTTATAGTTCAAAAACACCTAAACTTTTGTTTTAATTTATGAGTTCTCAATTTCATAATTTTTTTTAGTTTTTTCTTTAGGGTTTTAGTTTTGTGTGTGAGGACAGGGCTTTGACTTTGATCGGTAATTGTGTCTCAGCTGCTGACGGCTGCATGTGAGTTCATGTACCTATTCTGCTAGTAAACAAACAAAGTCTCTTGGGCAAAATAAACTATGAAGTTAAGGGAAAATGAAGGAGTTGTGGCTTAGAATAGCTTGGATAAGCTGTTGCCTGTTGGACATCATTTTTGGACTAGGCTTGTAAAAGGTGCAAGAGCAACATGATTTTGATATCGTGGAGAGACAGTAGAATCATTGCCTGTCGGTGGCAATTGGGTGGCTGGTTGAGTATAAGAAAAAAATTAGTGCCTAGTTTAAGTCCACTCCCAAACATTAGTTAGAAATTTCATTTTATTTGTTTTCTATAAGAAAAAAATACATGTAAAGTCCTGTATATTTTTTAAAAGTTACATAATCATCCGAAGGTTTTAAAATATGCTATTTTAATTCTTTTTCATTATTTTTTAAGGGCCACTGGGGTGGGTATTTGGTTATTTTTTGTTTGGACCGAACCAAATTACTCGGTTAAGTCGGTTTTTAGTTTTTGACCATGAAAAACCGAATTAACTGAACAATCCAGAAAAATCAATCAAAACCAAAACTGAAATATTTCAATTCGATTTGGTTTGAAACTGAAATAACTAAATTTATAAACATCTTCTTGATACATGCTTCCTTTTCTTTACATTTTCCTTTGATTTCTACAAGTAACCTCATCATCCTCACACACAAAGGAGAAGTGAACGTTGGGTTGGGCCATCCGGGCCTGAACAATAAGTTTCGGTAGGTTATAGGCAACAGCAGAAGCAGGCCAACAAGAACCTAAAAATGTTTTTAAAAACTTTGGTAATCGAACTCTTTAATCAAAACCAAATCTCAAAAATTAGGTTCCAACCGAAACCAAACTAAAAAATTGAATAAGTCAAACTGAAAAATTAAATTAAATCAATTTAATAATTTTTTCGGTTTCGGTCGAATAATACACATTTCCAATGGCAAGTGACACATTGAACCAATTTTAAAATATTAGTAATAGGTTAGACAAAAAGGTTTTAATAGTAAATTTGAGCCAACCCCGAAACATGAACCGTAAATTTGAGACTTTCGCCGGTAAATTTCAAAGGGACCCACTTCGCAGCCTTCTAGGCTCCTACTTTCTTTACAGTGAGATGAGCGCCATATCAGCTGGATCCCTAATCATCGAAGCTGTGATCAACCACAAAATCAATTCATTTCTTAATTTAATTCAATCCCGACTAGACTAGTTGCATTTATGGACTCTACATCAGGAGATGGCGATACTTCCGACCAGAACAACCCGCCGGCACAGCCGCCTCCCTCCGCCACCGGCGGGTTATCCTCCTTCACAGCCCCGCCGCCGAGCCGGTACGAGTCACAGAAGCGCCGGGATTGGAACACCTTTCTGAAATATCTCAAGAACCGCGAGCCCCCATTGATTCTGGATAGCTGCAGCGGCTCGCACGTGATTGAATTCCTCAAACATCTTGACCAGTTCGGGAAGACTAAGGTCCACATCACGGGCTGCCCCAACTTCGGGCACCCGAACGCGCCGGCCTCGTGCGCCTGCCCCCTCAAACAGGCCTGGGGGAGCCTTGACTCGCTCGTCGGACGGCTCAGGGCCGCCTACGAAGAGAACGGCGGGAGCCCCGAGTCGAACCCATTCGGGGCCCCAGCCGTGAGGATTCACTTGAGGGAGGTGAGGGAAGGGGAGGTCAAGGCCCGAGGAATTTCCTTCGATAAGAAGAAGCGGAAAAAGCCCGGCGCGGTGGCGACGATCAGCGTCCAGGTGGCTTCCGGTGAAGGTGAATCTGTGGAAGACGTCTCCGCCCAACTGAAGTTGACGGAGAAGGAGTTGGATTCCGTCAAGAAATCAGTGGAAGATTGCCAGGAGAAGTTGCAGGAAAAGAAGGAAGAAGTGTCCTCTGTCGAGAATGAGCTCGAGTTGAAGAAGCAGGCACTCAGTTCGGTGACGAATTTGGTCCAAAAGCATCAACAGGAGCTAAGGACAAAAGAAAAAGAGCTGGAGACGGTCAGCATAACCCTTGATGGTTTGCAGAATTCACTTCTGGAGTGTTGTAGGGAACTTGAGTTGAGAGAGATGGACTTGGATTCAGAGAGGAACATGGTTAAGGCATGCGAAGATGATGTTGATTTGAAGAGAAAGAAGTTAGAATTGTTGCGAGAGTTAACATGCAAAGGGTTTATGGAGGAGTTTAAATTGGGCAACTTTGAGGTTGAAAATTTGAGGAAACAAGTCGAGTCCAAGGTTTCTTCGATTGTGCTTTTTAGCCTTAAGTTGATAGATTTGGAAGAACATTATGAGAAAGTTCAAAAGGGTCTCGAGGAGAAAACCGGGTTGCTTCAGGAGGAGGCCGAGACTGCAATGAAGGTGCTTGAAGAAAGACACATGGAGATCGCATCCAAAGAGAAGGAGTTAACATCACTAGAAGCCCAAATTGCAGAATGCAGTGGACAGCTCGAAGCCAAGAAGAAAGAAGTTGTTCTGGAAGGAGGACGGCTTCATTCATGTTCACAGCAGTTGAACTGCAGAAAAATGGAGTTGACGTCAGTCATGAGATCTGTCAAAGACAGCAGCACTCAATTGAAGTTGAAGGAGGAGCAGTTAAATTCTCTGAAGAAATCAGTGGCAGAATGTCACGGGAAGTGGCAGGGAAAGATGGAGGAGCTGATCTGTGTCAAGAAAGAGCTGATTTTGAAAAGGAAGGAACTCAGTTCAGTGATAAATTCCACCGAAAAGCACCAAGGTGAGCTTAAGACAAAAGAAGAACAGCTGAGAATGGTCAGAGAAACTCTTGATGGATTTTCCGTTGAGATTTCTGAGAAAAAGAAACAAATTGATGCGTTGCAGACTTCACTTTCTGAGCAGTCTCGGGAGCTTGAGTTGAGAGAGAGGGACCTGGAGTCGAAGAGAAGCTTGGTTAAGGCATGTGAAGAGGATATTAATTTGAAGACAGAAAAATTAAAATTGCTGCAAGAGTTAACAACAAAGTGTTCAGGTCGGTTGGGTTTGAAACAGGAGGAACTCATAAGTAGCAAGGAGTTGATTGAAGGAGAGTCAACAGGCACTAAAGAGAAAGAGCAGCATGTTAGTTCACTGAAGATACGAATTAAAGGTTCCTGCAAAGAACATTCAGAGAAACAGAAAGGAAATGATTTGATTAATGAGTCTATGGCTAACTTTTCCACAAAACACAAGTCCAAAAGGCAGGAGTCAATAGAATGCTGGAGGTACAAAAGGTTGAGAAGCAGCTTGTGTGCTGAACGAATGATTGATTCAGTTAAAGAATGTGGCAAGAAACTTAGGGTGAAGAATCTGCAACTTGCTTCAGTTGAAAAATCCATCGAGGGGTGCTTACAGGATGTTCAGTTGAAAAAACAGCATCTAGAATCATCGGAAAATTCTCTGGAAGAACTCTATGCTTCTTTACTCAGATTAAAAAGAAGAAAGAGTTTAATCTAATTGTAAAGACACATGGTGAACGAGGTAAGGAGCTGGAACTGAAGGAGAAAGAGAATCTTCTCTGAAAAGATCATCGGAGGAGCATTTGAGAGAAGTAAGATAAAAGAGAGGGTACTCAAGGATCTTGCCAATAGCTGGGTGTAAAGCAAGGAGCAGTTGAAGAGCGAAAGAAAGAGCTAGAAATGAAAGAGGGGCAACTTCAGGAGCGTTCCAGGGAACTTGAGTCAAAAGAAAAACAGGTGGATGCATTTCAGTTGGCAGTTTAAGAGCAAAGGAAAACATTGGAACTGAAAGAGCAGCAGCTAGCAGAAACTCATGCTTCTTATTGTCTTTTGCAGACAGCTCCTAGAGATTCTCAATCTGAAGGTATAACAGAAGTAAGCAGTTTGCAGCTCCTGTTGAAGGAATGTCTAAGGAAGCATGATCTAGGTCATCAACAACTGCTTCCAATACTGCAAAGTTAGTACTAGATGCAATGCAAGGGTTATACGCTCCACACTAGAGAGAAAGTGACGTCAAATCTGATGCTGATATAACTAGGAAGAATTATATTCTGTTGCTACGGAGAAAGTGCATACCTTTATGATCATTCTTGTCTGCATTTTGGAAAATGACCGGGGTGGATTGGCTGTGGGTTTGATGCTTTTAGTAATTCTTGCGACTATTTTGCTGAAGGGACCAATTTAATTACTTATTATGCAATGTCTTCCTATATATTCCACTTTTTCTACTGATTATAGTAAATTTCTATTTATCTGGTTGCAACTGTTTTTGTTTATAGAGATTTTTTCTCGCATCTCAAGCATTGTAGTAGTGTCATTGGGAATGCTACATTTCAGGGACAGATCTCATGTTGAAAACTTTAGTTGCTTATTTGCAAATTTCCTTTATTCGGCCATGGTCTGCTGAAACTGCCTGTTTCATATTTTGTTCACAGGGAGCAACATCCCTCGCCAAATGCAGACAGAGGAGCTGGATCATTTGAACTCAGTAATGCGGCTGGAACTTATTTCTTCTGATCTTGAAACTTGTGCTGCTCCAAGTGGAGGGAGCTTGTGTGAGAAACCGTCTTAATAAATACCTAATCAATTTCTTAATTCGGCTAAATTATTTTGTTATCTAATCCAAATTCTTAATTAGGCCAGAATTGTTCCTTATTTCCAGGATCTGTTGCCAAGTTTTACTATGTAGATCCTAGCCACTTGTCTAGTATTTAATATTTACTTGAGAGTTAAGAAAAACATTTACTTAGTTTCAATAAAACATTTAAATTTATTAAACTAAGATAGTGGTTTGATGAAATTTAAAGAAAACATGAAATAAATATGTGCGGCCGCGTAAGAAAAATATTTTTAATGCTCATGCATGTACAAATAATATATCATGCCAAACTATGGATGGAAACTACACTCATAGCAAGTAAATACTATGGCAACACAATATTTAAATGTTTTGCCTATCAACCTAAGCAAGTAATGTCATGGGTTGATAAGCCTAACTTGAATTAATAATAATATATGCTACAGTTATACCAAGTCAAAGTCAATACCAGTAGACCTCCTACCAGCTACTACCATTGTGCTACAAAATAGTTATGACCCAAATAGTCGCCAAGCTCATATTTGCATGGGAGAGAGAAACCCAAGCGAGGAGTGACTCAAGAAGTCCTTGCCCGATTGCCTTGCCATATAAGGCAAATAAGTTTGGAGTTAGACTCTGACCATAAGTTCATGCAACATATGAAAAATGAACATGTAGTGTATGCAAAATGTACCTATGAGAAACTAACAAACAAAATATCAAATAATCATTGTGGATTATTTGTATCCTGAACGATGTTATCTGCAAATTAACAATAAAGGTAAGTATATAAAATACTTAGTAAGGCATTCTAAAACAAACACTACATAACAACATCATACATAATGGACCATATGCACACATTGCCATGCATGTATAAACCTTGCCCATAAACTATATGAGCGTGCCATGAGCTCATATGGCGTGAAGTATTATATAATGATCATCATATCATGCCCCTTTGAGTGCATGACTCCTCATACTTCTCACACAAGAAAACAAAAAAACAAAAAAATAAACAACAAACAAACAAAATACCCATTGGTCCATTTTTGCCCTTGAGCTTGCCAAATTTCGCTAGCTCAAAAACTCCATTGTTGTATGCAGCAAGGTTTGACCCAATTTGATGTGTGTCCTAGTGCCCTTGGATGTATTTTGTTTCATCTTGGGACCTATGCCCCATTGGGCCGATGTGTGTGCTTATTTGTGGCCCAAATCATTTAGTAGGTTTAAGTACTATTTAGGCACTTAGGGTTTCTACCGTAGGCTCTCTTTTCATGGGTCATGCCCAAAGCATAACCAAGGCTTACATGGAAACCAAGCCCTAGGGCATGCCTATACGATCTCTTATATGCACACAACCACGAGCCCGTAGGCGTATGCACACACGCACCCCTGGGTGTGCCATCAGAAGCCCTTGGGCACACACGGCTGTGTAACCCCTTGGGTGCACGCATGTGCACCTTGCCACACCCAATTCACGATGCTCCTAGGCACCCAAAATACTCATGCACCTAGGAGCTCATACCACACATGCACAACCACATACCGATCCCTTGAGCTCGATCCCAACATCTACACACCTAAACTGAGGCACACATTTCTTGTGCTTGCCAAACCTTAAAGGTTCAGTCACCCTCATCTATCAAGCACCCAATGCTTGATCCACACACTATTTTACAGCCCATGCACCAAGGACACCACCTATTTCCCAAAACTGGGAGCTAAGTCTGACCTTAGTGCCACGTGAGCCCTCTTTGACTCTATTGGTCACCTCGTGCCCTTTTTGCCCTACCATTTGTCCTAGCTTTTAAAAAGCTAAAACATGGCCAAAGCTTCCCAAAGAGAGAAGGGCTAGGACACCTTACCCTTATGTAGATCACCACCTTACAAGCTCAAGTTTCAAGCACCAAGAGTCCTTTCCTAGTCTCCTTGGAGTCCCTTAACTACATAGTAAAATAACCACTTGACCAATCAACATTTTTGAGCCTAGGGGAAAGGTTTTTTACTGCACATAAACAAATCAAAATGACCTCCTCACCTTGGTAGAAAATTTCAAACCAAAACTCATTTTCGAAGCTCCATAGTTCTCCTCCATCTCACAAAGCTTAACCTTAACAACCAAGGGTTTTTATGAGCAAAAAGGTTGTTGTTTAAAGAAGAGGAAACTAAGATCTAGTAAAATAAAGTTTCTCACCTTAAAATAAACAGCCCAAAACTGTGGCTACCTCTTGGAGAAGAAAGAAACCAAACTCCTAAGCCCTTTCTTACAACAAACACACACTCTATTTGATTTCTTACTTGCAAGCTCATTTTCTCGTATTTTTGTTTCATTCTTTTGATGAGTTTTTATGTTTTAAGGGTTTAGGACGTGCTAAATGGGCAAAGGAAGACAAGAAAGTGAGCTGGAGTGTTTGGGGATGAATAATGATGGAAAATGGGTGAAAAGGTTAAAATGGTAGAGGATTAATGTCTTTACATGGTTAGTAGTGGTTTAGGCTTTTTAACCAAGGGAAATGGGGGCTCTTCCACATTTTTGGAAGCTTATTTCCTGCTTCAAAACCAGGTTGCCTCATTCCCTAAAGTTTCTAAGAGGTGCTTGGGATGAAAGTGTTTTTTAGGCCTCATAACCCTTAATTAAAAGGAAATTATCTCCATAAAATGCTCAAATATGTTTCCATTTGCACTTAAATTCATAGATTTTCTTTCCTCCACTTCTAACCATGTATTCTTCTACCATTGACCAGGGTTGACTCTGTTTTACCAGGTTTGACTAACCAAAATTACCAAAATGCCATTTTTAGCTTCACTTATAAGAAAAGTGTCAAACTTGGTCAATTTAACTTCAAACTTTACCAAATTTCACCAATGGTTTCAAATACCATTTATAACATTCCTAGATCAATTTTGACCATATTTGACCTAAAAATTATCATTTTGCCCTTTATCGCTTCCTTAGCAAGAAAAAACCAATCTTTGGTTAAATTGAGTTCAAATTTCATCAAGATGTTCATTTTACCTCTAGAAGCTCAATTCACATTTTGACCTTTGACATGAAAAATTACCAAAATGCCCCTAGTTGCCTTTGTGGTCAATTTACCTTAGATTTTTAATCCTATGAACTTTAAGGAAAAATTGACTTATTGACTTGACTTAAACCTAGCTTGCAAGTGTAATCTTATCAAGGATTATGTAAATAAAATAAAGTAATTACCTGATAAAATAGGGTTCTCACAGCTTGCATTTGTATGACCTTGCTTGGGCACAAGAAGACATTGTCTACATTTTGAATAGCTCTAGACAAAGCTAGGTTTGTTCTTGAGATGATTCAGGTAAGTCTTTAAGAGTATATGAAGAAGGATTGGAGTCTTGAGGCTGGATTTCAGCATGCAGCTCTGTAGATATATGCTATTTGTTAGAACTGCTCATGCAAGTTCCGCCGTTTGTTGTACCTAATATTAAAATGAATGGTACAAAGTTAGCAGTTGAATGGAAGGAAAAGTTGAAACCATAGAGTGAATTTTTTGGTGATTTTGTTGTTTTTGGAGCTTTTTTCGGCATATGGGTTGGGATCTTCTCTTGATAAACATGAGGACCTTGAACTATTACAAATTATTGCTCTATACTAGCAGGCTACTACTATCTGTTAGGCTCTTAACTTTGTTAGCATAGTTTCAGGCAACTTTTCTTTCTAAAAACTAAAAGTGTCTATTGCTATTTTCTTGTGACTGTATGCATATGCTTGTTGATGGATTCTTCTGCTTGATTGCTACATTTAAATCATAGTTAATGGACTTTCGTGGGTTTCTTAATTCAATAAATTACATTTGCACTTGTTGCTTGCACGTCATTTTTGTTTGTTTGTTTGTTTTTGTTTTTTTGATAATTTTTTTTTCCAGTTATAGTTAATTTGACAACTTATTGTTTAAACTTTTCTTGTAAGTTTCATAGTTATTTAATCACTTGAAATTCTTGTGCTTTAGCTTGGGTTGAACATAAGAGCTAAGTGTTCATAACATTAGTGATCAATTTTCTCCAATTGATGTTTGGGTTTAACACTACTGAACAAGCATAGGCCAACAAGCTATGTATGTCCTCATTAACTGTCCTTCACAGTAACCCTAAATTAATGACTTTGAGAAAGAACTTTTATGTGCTTATATTCTTCTTGATAGGCACTGCTCAGTTGCTAAACAAGTCTTAGCAAATCATTATCTGCATTTGATAAATATTGGTTTTGTCATGCAACAGATGCCAGTCAGAGGCTAATTTTTGAGAGATGGTAAATTGGAGCAATTAGAGATGTGCATGCCTTTGAACTTCTTGATAAATTCTTGACTTTATAGCAATTGGAAAATCTAATAACAATTTGGCTTCTGATATCTCTAATAAAAGGAAGAATTCAGTAGAAGTCTAGGTAAAGTCAAAGTTAATATACTTGTTCGTTGATCCATTTTTGTATCAAGTTTTCTATGAATACAGGTAAGATGAAACATAGATGTGAAATATCTACTGTAGTGTTGCGCCATAAATGGAAAGAAGGCTTTATTGTGAGAGATTATATGATATAAGATGTCACATCAAGTTCTTGAGGAGTGCATCATTAAACTAGGCAAGGAAAAGATGAAGCTGTGATGGTCAGGCGCAGCAAGCACATACCTAGTTCAACCACATGTTCTAAGTGGGGATGATCATCCTGTAAATACTTCTACTTATGGGGATCAGCATTTAAGGTCAGTTAACAAACGTCTTTGGACAGGTTGGCCTCTTATTACTCCATACCATATGCACCGGAAGTTCCATATGCTATCTGAACTTGAATGTATTTGTCGTTTATCTTAGAGAGTACATGTTTCTCCTCAGGTGTCATCTGCTTGGTTTGGTTTTGAGTGTTAACCAATTCCGGCTTGCACCAAATGAATATAGTAGGTAGTTTACGCCCAGAAATGAAAGTTCTAGGGAATGCTTCCCTTGGATCCATGCTAAACAATGGTGTTTATAGAGGGTGCAAATGTTCATTGTAGAAAATGCATCTGTCTTATGTATGATTCATTTAACATTTTCAACTCCAGTAATACTTCTTTCATTGTTTGGCTGAAGAAGATGGGAGAAAAACACTCCCACCAAATCAGTGATGCAGTCTAAGAAGCTTCTAGTGACAAGAAATATATGATCAATAGAGAGGGTGTGAATGAAAATTATAAAGGGTTGTTTCTCAATTTATCTTGATTTCGATTGTGACCAACTATTTAAGTATGCAATATTTTTTGTTATTCCAAGCCATGTTTCTTTAGTGGTTTATTGGTTTAGAAGCGAGTCAAAAGCAAAAATTGTTATCAAAGTATTTGGATAAATAACTTATAAATAACTAAAAAAAAAATTTAAATCCATAATTAACCTCGAGATTTTGTTTACTCGGACAGTTAAATCCTTTAACATGACTCCGGACAACTTAGCTCTCAAGTTTTGCAAACTGGGACATAGATCTGTTTGTTGATTGAAAATCATCACACTGTCACGTAAATGTTCTATTTGGTTTCACAGGGACTTAAATGACAATAACATTGAACAAGGAGACTAAACTTGGCATCTTAACACCAAAATTTGGTCAATGAGCTCTGTCTGCTTTAATTCCAATGATGTAGGCCTCGACGTTGACCACTGCAATGTCCTTGCCAATATCGAGCAATAAAGCACCAATATCTCTTAGGGTGTCCAAAGCCACCTAACCAAGCACCTTGAGGAAATCGGCACTAGAGAACAGGGTTACACGTTCTAATATGCCACCAACGAGACCCCTGAATTGATGCCTCTCGGCCATGTCTTGGCCACCCAGCTGGGTGTTTGCCTTACTCAAATTCGCCCACTAATCCTGGCCACTAGATTTTTTAGATTAATTACAAAGTTTTGGTTCATTTTATTGATTACTACAAGAGTAAATTCATTGCGTCCCCTCAATATGTGCCATGTAATGTCATTTCAACATATAGATGAGAGCCAAAATTGGGTATGTGAAATCAAGCTATATGAAGATGGTGAAGGTTAAGATCAGTGAAAATCAAGAAGACTAAAGAATAAAATTAAGAATGGAGTAGAATATATTTGTACTATTTTTCTGAAAATTGATATATTAGGCATAGTTGTAACAACATGAAGCTCAACAGGGCTTTCTACATTCTGTCTAGGCAAAACCAAACATCAAGATAAGGTTCTTCCTTTCATCTTTCATGGTCAAGGGATTCTATCGAGTAGTGTTGTACATATTAGTTTTGGAGATATGAAAGGCTTTATTGACGCTAGTCATGAAATAAATCAACTCTGAAACAACTCTTGGATCGCTAGAGTGGCATTTTCTATACATGGGAACTAAAACGTAAAGCCATGAGTCATCATTATTGACATACCAATTTGCAATAGTCTCAAATCTCAATAATCTCTTTTAATTGTCCCATTTATCAGTCATGCTGATTGATATATCCTTAATTTTAGGCTACATCGAATCTTTATTTATTGCAAATACAGCAGTTGACTTTGTAGGAGGCATTGGTGTTATGCTGGAGGTATACATACAGCAGCTGAGGTGCTCAATGGTGGCGGGCCCAGTAATGTCTTCTCCTGCTAAGTCCTATGTTAAAACGTCAAGTTTGGCTTATCTTTTCAATGTTTTTGTCAGTTAAGTCTCTGTGAAAATAAAAAGAACATTCCCGTAATGGCGTGATGACTTTTCGTTAGCAGAAGGGGTGATGTGTATTTGTTTACAAAGTATGAGGGTAAAGTTACTCCGAGTCATAGTTGAAGGGGTTAAGTGTCCGAGTGAACAAAGCTTGGGGGCAAATTATGGATTTAGGCAAAAAAAAAAACTAGGGGGCCCGTTCGGCTATAGTTAACATATACTCCTTCCGTCCTAGAAGTATTGCTCCATTTAGAATTGCACAGAGTTTTAGGCAAAAGGCTTTTTTGCTCCCATCTTCTAGATTTGCCCTTGTTTTACCCCATCTATCTTCTCGGCTCGGCTTTTGTTTAATTCTCTATTGGTTGAATCGTCCATTAGTCATTGTCTACTTATTGCCTTTGCCCTCCCCTTTGACCTCCTCACCAGCCCAACCAAGTCACCCTTGCTTCTGCCCTAGTTGACCAATTCGCCTCTAATCCCTTTCCCCATTGTCATCTTTGCCTAATTTCTCCCTCAATTCGCTTGGGCCTCCATCGATCGTGGCGGAATTAAGACTGTCAATTGCACAAGCCTTTGCCTCACCCTTTATTGATTATCTCAGCCTTCGTTAATTGCACCAGGATCAAGACCACCGATCGCCTCGGCCTTTGTCAATCATGGTCATTTTATTTGCCTCAATCGTCAATCGTTGTTACTCGCTCGCTGGCCATTGCTCAATTGTTTATCGATTACCACATGGGCACTGTTCAATCACTGTTTAGATGACGCTCGGTTGCTGCTCAGATGCCACTCAATCACCTATTGGTCACCGCTCGATTACTGCTTAGTCGCCGTCCAATCGCTGCAAGGTTGTCGCTCGGTTGCCGCTTGGATGGGCAAAGATCAGAAATTGGGAAAGAGAGAGTTTGAGGGTAGATCTGTTGGGAGGAGAGAGAGGGAGAGAGATGAGTTAAATTAGGGGCATAATAGTAAATGAGGTGTAAAAAGTTACTTAAAAGGGAAAATGTGCAAGAGTTTTGGGACTACCAAAAAAGGAAAATATAGCAAAACTTTTGGGACGGAGGGAGTACTAGTTTTCAGGTTTTTTAGGTGGGCTGGCTGAGCTGACAGGTTTGACCAAGTTATTGTTTTCCAAAATCCCCCTGATTTTTCTATTTTCTTTTTACATAATTTAGGTAAGCTGGTGAGAAAGTTAATCCCATGTGTGTGTTTGGCTGCTATTTTCCCCATCTAACAACTCTCCCAGCTCAAAGTGCAAGGTCAGCTGTTGTGGATCTCTGCTCATCCTCGTTCCGTCTGTCACTTACGTTCGTCCGTAGGGAAGGTGAGTTCAGTTTCCCATTTCCTTTACCGTGTAATTGGTTTGGTTGTTGGGATTCGCTTACTTCGTTTAGGGCAATGTTGTTAATATCAGATGGTTCGTAAAGGTCTTGGTTTCCAACCATTGTATAGTACCACACTGGTTGGCAATGGTTGTCATCCGATTGTTCATTGGCAGTGACGATTTATGATGCAACCCTAGTAGGTGACAGTATGTGTTAATCCTCGCCCCTTGCCCTATAAATTATGCTTTCTTTACTATTCATGGTGTCTTCATTGGCTGACGATGTTGCACCAAATTTTGATACTACTCCCCTAAAAAATATAATTGCTGGCATTTTTGTGTAGGCATTTGTTTTCGCATGAATGCATTGAGATATTGTCTTGTTGCATGTGTTAAGTTGTGTGTTAGAGTGTATTTACAAAGTGGCCTGATGATGGAGACCTATCATTGATAAATGTTAATTTTGTGGTCAAACATGTTGACTTTTTGTCAACTTTGACCACAATTTTTTACCTTACCATTCAATATTTTTGGCCAATTCTTGCTTTAATCCTTCATTTTGTAGGTTGGAGAAGCAGACCATAGCATTGGAATGGCACCGGGACACGTGGAACAAAAAACGGGAACTCAAAAGTTAACGAAAATTATAACTGTGAGGCATAGGCCCCAGGAACAAGGCCTAGGCGCCACAGTACAAAAGCTTACTACCTGAAAAACTCACCCTGGAGGCCTAGGCGTCAACCGAGGCCTAGGCCACAGGCACCTACGAGCCTGGAGGCCTAGGCACCCAGGCACCCCCTCTTGAGGCCTAGGCGCCAGTCGCCCAGGAAAGTGGTCCCCTACCTCAAATTTGAACTCAAGCTTGCTATTGGCCAAGGATTTTTATCCAAATGGTTTGGTGAGTGAAAGGGACATCTCCAAGGAGTAGAAGAACCTGGAACCTAGCAAAAGAATGGAGCTTCATCTTCATTTTTTCTTCTTAGAACTAGTTTTTCCATATCCACCATAGTTAGTATTCTTAGCTTTTCTTAGTTTTTCTTGGTCACCATTGGAGCTAGTTTGGAGATTGCTTGGAGTGCTCAAGGAGACTAGCTTGGAGACTTTGGATTCAAGAGCTTCTAGCCATCTTGGGTTTACTCTTTCATCTTCCTTGTAGTTTCTCATGGATGTTATTATGTTTACTTTCATGATTATGTTTTATTTAGTTATGGAGTAGTCTTCTTTTGCACTTTCTATGGATGTAGCTACTTGGATTGATTATGTTGGATGAATTCATGGTTATGTGATGTTAGTTTTCTACTAAATGTATGTTTATTCTTCTCTTGAGCTTAATGTTGTGTTAGCTAGTTGATGGCCACAATTGGTTGCACTATAAATTGCCTCTAAACTCTTGGAAAAGATTAGAAGCTATTGGACCTAGGAGAAGAATTTAATGGCTATGGACTTGTTGGAAAATTAGTCTAAGTCATTAGGTAAAGGTAAATTGAGCTCTAATGCCTCTTTCTAAGCTTGTAATCGGATGGAAATCCTTATTAAGTTTAGATTAGAGGGATTAATTCTTTCACTTGGAAAAGTAAGAATTTAATTGAATAACTTTATCAACATACATTGGAGATTAATCCACTCACCTAAGTTCACCAACTAATCAAGACAAGTAGTGAACCAATAGGAAGTGTTCTTTCATAATTTGATAAAAACTACAATTTTTGTTTACATTGCATACTTGCATTCTAGGTTAATAGTATTCCATTTAGCTAAGTTTAGTCACTTTTTTAAGTTGCCTACATTTCCATCCAATTTTGATTGTTTAGCTAAAGTTTACTTTGAGTAGTGGTGCTTGGCAATTAATTTAATCAATCCTTGTGGGAACGATGCTCACTTGCTCTATCTACACGTCCACCGTGCACTTGCGGATAGTGGTTTCAAAATTTCACTACAAGTTTTTGGTGCCGTTGCTGGGGATTGATTGCATTGAATTGTTCAATATCATTGCTAGAAGATTGACTCTAAACTAAACCTTTATTTCTTTACTTATTTGTTGCCTTTGTGCTTGGATATTTCTTTGATAGGTATAATTGGTGTATGACCCGTTCCCAACATTCAACTTTGTTGCCATTCATTCCGGAGATTGAAAGACATTTTAGAGAGCTTAGAGCAACATCACATTTGGGAGAATCAAGTTTCACCTCTACATCCATGGAAGGTGGGGGTGATAATCTCAATGGTAATGGATATAATGGTGGCAATGGAGGAAATGAAGGGATGGATCATCAAGATGGAGTCTATCCAAGAAATCCACAAAGGCCTATTAGGGAGTACATCCGACCCTTGGTGATGGAGAATTATTCGGGTATTGTGAGGCCACCGGTTCAAGCCAACAACTTTGAATTGAAGCCGGCCTTGATTTCTCTCATCCAACAAAACCAATTTGGAGGCTTGGCTTCGGAGGATCCCAACACTCACATAGCGGATTTCTTGGAAGCTTGTGACACATTCAAGGCTAATGGAGTCTCCACCGATGCTATTAGACTCCGATTGTTTCCTTTCTCACTCCGGGACAAAGCTAAAGGGTGGTATCAATCACTTCAACCGGGGAGCATTGCTACATGGAATGAAATGGCCGAAAAATTCTTGAGCAAGTTTTTTCCTCCATCCAAGGCCGCCCACTTGAGAGCTTCAATTGTGACATTCAAGCAACATGAGATGGAGTCTATTTCGGAGGCTTGGGAGAGATTCAAGGAGTTGCTTAGGAAGTTCCCACAACATGGATTCTTGGATTGGCAACAAATCCAACTTTTCTATGAAGGCTTAGTACCCACTTCAAGATTTATGATTGATGCTTCGGCCGGTGGATCCTTGATGTCAAAGACGACCGGTGATGCTTTCCAAATTCTAGAGCAATTGGCACTAAATGGAGAGCAATGGCCGGGAGAAAGAGCTCAACCAAGAAGAGAGGTACTTGAGGTTGATCAATTGACAGCCTTGTCGGCACAAATGGCTTCACTCATGAATCAAGTGTCCAAGTTGACTAACAAAAAGGAGCCAACTATTGAGCAAGCCGCCGCCTCTACCTCCAACACATATAATGGACATATGGATATGGAGCTTGAAGAAGCAAATTTTATGGGCAACCAGAATTTTGGGTTTAGAGGCAACCAAATGGGAAATCAATATAACCCAAGTTGGAGGAACCATGAAAATTTCTCTTATGGTAATACAAGGAATGTGCAACAACCACCACCACCTCCCGGCTTCAACCAAGTCTCAATGGAGAAAAAGCCTTCTATGGAAGAAATTATGTTGCAATTCATGAAGGAGACAAGAGATAGAATGGAGAAGAATGAAGCCAAGACGGCTAGCTTGAGTGCTAACTTAGCTAGTATGGAGGCAAATGTGAGTGCAAGCATCAAGAACATGGAGAATCAAATTGGGCAATTGGCTTTGGCGGTGAAGACATCTCAAAAAGAAAAATTTCCTAGTGACACCGAGATAAATCCAAGAGAACATTGTCAAGCTATCAAACTTAGAGGAGGCAAGCAACTTGAAGATCCTTACAAGAATAGACCTTCTCAAGTCACTCCTATGGTTGAGAATGAAGAGCAAATGGGAAAGGAACAAGTGGTGGAGTTGCCTCAAGAGCAACCATCTAAGGTTCAACAAGCCCCACCCAACCCACCTTTGCCTTTCCCACAAAAATTTCAAAAGAAGAAGCTTGAAGAGCAATATGGGAAATTCTTGGAGAATTTCAAGAAGCTTCACATAAACATTCCTCTCTTGGAAGCATTAACTCAAATGCCCAACTATGCCAAATTCTTGAAGGACATCATTGCAAAGAAGAGAAAATTTGAAGATTATGAGACCGTCAAGCTTAGTGAAGAGTGTAGTGCGGTGCTACAAAGGAAACTTTCTCAAAAGCTCAAAGACACAGGAAGTTTCGTAGTACCTTGTTTTATTGGCCCATCTTCTCATAATATGGCATTGTGTGATCTTGGTGCAAGCATTAATCTTATGCCATTGTCATTTTTTAGGAAATTGGAGTTGGGTGAAGTTAAGCCATCCACCATATGTCTTCAACTTGCCAATCGATCATTGACATATCCAAGAGGAGTGGTGGAGGGTGTGCTTGTAAAGGTTGGAAAATTTGTATTTCTGGTGGATTTTGTGGTACTTGATATGGAGGAGGACCGGGACATTCCTTTAATCCTTAGAAGACCTTTCTTGGCTACCGGCAAGGCATTGATTGATGTTGAGCAAGGCAAGCTAACATTGAGGGTTAATGAAGAAAGCATAGACTTCAATATCTCCCAAGCTATTAAAGCTCCGGATGAGGTTAGTGCTTGTTTCCTTCTTGATGTGGTGGATACTTGCATTGGTGAAGTGAAGAAAGAAATTCTATATGATGATTCACTCTTGATGACTTTGTTGAGTTATGATGATGCTACTGGGAATGATGTTGATGATATGTCTATTTCTTTGAATGCATTAGTGGATGATAGGACTTTGGTGAATACATGTGAGAATTTATGCATGCTCGATGTGAATGAGAAAGGTACACCAAACTTGGATTTGAAAGTGTTGCCTAGTGATTTGAAATATGTGTTCTTGGGTCCCAGTAATTCTTATCCGGTGATTATCTCTTCATGCTTAACCTTGTTGAAGGAAGAAAAGTTGCTAAGGGTACTAAGGGAGCACAAAGATGCACTTGCATGGTCTATAAGTGATATCAAGGGTATTAGCCCTTCCATTTGCATGCATAAGATTAGAATGGAGGACACATACACACCCTCGGTTGAACACCAAAGAAGGTTAAATCCCGCCATGAAAAAAGTAGTGAGGGCAGAGATTTTGAAACTCTTGAATGCCGGTATAATTTATCCCATCTCCGATAGCCAATGGGTTAGCCCCGTTCAAGTAGTGCCTAAGAAAGGAGGGATAACCATAGTGACGGACCAAAGCTTGGATATCATTGCCACTAGAACTGTCACCGGTTGGAGAGTGTGTATGGATTACCGGAAGCTCAACAAGGCCACAAGAAAGGACCATTTCCCTTTACCTTTCATTGATCAAATGTTGGATAGGTTGGCTGGTCACGAATTCTATTGTTTTCTTGATGGATATTCCGGGTATAACCAAATAGCCATTGCACCGGAGGACCAAGAAAAGACAACCTTCACTTGTCCTTATGGCACTTATGCATTTAGAAAGATGCCATTTGGGTTGTGCAATGCACCGACCACATTTCAAAGGTGCATGATGGCCATCTTTGCCGATATGGTAGAGAAGATTATGGAGGTATTCATGGATGACTTCTTAGTTTTTGGCTCTTCCTTTGATGATTGTTTGGGAAATTTAGTGAAGGTATTGAAGAGATGTGAAGAGACCAACCTTGCTCTTAATTGGGAGAAATGCCATTTTATGGTAAAATCCGGCATAGTTCTTGGACACAAAATTTCTTCCAAGGGTATTGAGGTAGACAAAGAAAAAATTGTGGCCATAGAAAAATTGCCTCCACCAAAGAATGTGAAAGGTGTGAGAAGTTTCCTTGGACATGCGGGCTTTTATAGAAGATTCATTAAGGATTTCTCCAAAATTGTGAAGCCTTTTTTTTCATTATTGGAGAAGGATGCCGAGTTTGAGTTTGATAATTGTTGCTTGGAGGCATTTGAGTTGATTAAAAAGAAACTTGTGGAAGCACCCATTGTTGTCTCACCGGATTGGAGTTAACCATTCAAGATTATGTGTGATGCAAGTGACTTTGCGGTGGAAGCGGTGCTTGGCCAAAGAAGAGAGAAGATTTTTCGGGCCATCTACTATGCAAGCAAGACCTTGGACTCGGCACAACAAAACTATACCACCACGGAGAAAGAGATGTTGGTGGTGGTGTTTTTTCTTGGTAAATTCCGGCAATACATCCTTGGCACAAAAGTGGTAGTGTTCACCGACCATGCGGCTATTCGGTATCTCTTCACCAAGAAGGACGCTAAACCAAGGTTGATTCGGTGGATTTTGCTTCTACAAGAGTTTGATGTTGAGATTAGAGACAAGAAAGGAAGCGAGAATGTAGTAGCGGATCACCTTTCAAGACTTGAGTTGGAGAATGAGCAACATTCATTGCCCATCAAGGAGTCATTCCCGGATGAACATCTTCTAGAGGTAAAAGCAAGCACTCCTTGGTTTGCCGATTATGTGAATTATTTGGTATGTGGAGTATTACCTCCGGAGTTGAGTTCCCAACAAAAGAAGAAGTTCTTAGTGGATGTGAAATACTATTTGTGGGATGAGCCCTTGCTATTCAAGAGATGTGCCGATCAAGTCATTAGGAGGTGTGTTCCTAAGGAGGAAGTGCCGGATATTATCCGCCATTGCCATTCATCTCCTTATGGTGGGCATTTTGGACCAACAAGAACCGCCGCTAAGATACTCCAATCGGGTTTCTATTGGCCTTCTATTTTCAAGGATTGCTATGCTTTTGTGAAGACTTGTGATAATTGTCAAAGAGTGGGAAATATCTCTAGAAGACATGAGTTGCCACTTACTAATATTTTGGAGGTTGAGATATTTGATGTGTGGGGTATCGACTTTATGGGACCGTTCCCACCTTCTTTTGGTTGCTCCTACATATTATTGGCTGTGGATTACGTCTCTAAGTAGGTTGAAGCCATTGCCACACCTACAAATGATGCCAAGGTAGTGGTCAAATTTCTCCAAAAGAACATATTCTCCCACTTTGGTACTCCAAGAGCCATAGTGAGTGATGGAGGGTCTCATTTTTGCAACAAGATCTTTGCACAATTGATGGCTAAGTATGGTGTGAGACACAAGATGGCTCTTCCTTATCACCCACAATCAAATGGCCAAGCGGAGGTTTCCAACCGAGAAGTCAAGCAAATTCTTGAGAAGATGGTCAATGGAACAAGAAAGGATTGGGCAAAGAAGTTGGATGATGCTCTTTGGGCTTATCGGACCGCCTACAAGACACCGATTGGAATGTCTCCTTATAGGCTTGTGTTTGGCAAGCCTTGTCACTTACCGGTGGAGCTTGAACATCGTGCATATTGGGCAATCAAGAAGCTCAACTTTGATTTGAAGAAAGCCGGTGAAAAATGACTTCTCCAATTGAATGAGCTTGATGAGTTTCGTCGGGAAGCTTATGAGAGTGCCAAGTTGTACAAGGAGAAGACAAAGATGTGGCATGACAAGCTTATTATGAGGAGAGAATTTGTTCCGGGTCAAAAAGTGCTTTTATTCAATTCAAGGCTCAAATTATTTCCGGGCAAATTGAAATCAAGATGGTCGGGCCCATTTGTGGTGGAAAAGGTCTCGCATTATGGAGCTATCGAGTTGAGGACGGATGATGGAAGAACATTTCAAGTGAACGGGCAAAGATTGAAGCACTATTATGGAGAGGAGCCTCAAATTTCCGACAAGCTTCGCTTGGCGGAGCCAACCACTTGATTCACCAAAAAAGGGAAGTTGTCTAGCTAAAGACATTAAATTTAGCGCTTTTTGGGAGGCACCCCGTTATTTCATTGCATTTAGATAATGTTTTGTTAATTTAAGAGTTATTGCATTTTTATCTTGAATAATGGGAAGCAATTTTATGATTTTTGTAGGTGGACAGAAGAGTGAAAGAATCAACACTTTGGAAATTTTTCGTGCATGAATTTTGGTGAAAATTAAACTTGAGGGTAAGATTGAACAAAATAAAAAAGTTGAAGGCCAAAGGGAGGAATATGTGCGCGAGCATGGGCGCCGCAGTGCCGCTCGGAGCCTAGGCGCCAGGATGCGAAAAAACACACAGTGGGTAAAACTTTCTGGGTGCCGCGGCGCCAAATAAGCCACTCCTGGCGCCTAGGCGCCAGACGCTCGACAGGCAATTTAACTCCTCTTTTTCCCCAATTCCCCTGCACACACAAAACACTCACCTTCTTTAAACCTTTCCACCTTTGAACCCTAACCTTTTCGTGCACTCCACGGCTCAATTTTCTTGTCGATTTCTGCACAAACAAGGATCAAGTAAGTGATTTTCATCATTCTCTCTTCAATTTTCTTGTTTGAAATTCTTGAAATCATGTGGATTGGTGTATGTGCGAATTTGGGCAAAAATGGAGGTTTGTGTTGATTTTGTGTGGATTCTTGCTTGTTTTTGGATTGTTGTTGATTAGGAAGTGATTTTATGCTTAAAAACAACAATTTAGCACCAAAATCATGGCTTGAAAACCTCACCCATGGAGACCCACGAAATTTTAATGGTGAATCTTGTTTGATGCATGTTCTTGATGATTTGGTTGTTGTAATTGCTTGCTTCTACCTTATAATGAATGGGTCTAACAAGAATTGTGAGTAATTTGAGCTACATTGTAAGAATTTGAGCTTGCAAGTTTTCCGGAAAATCAAAAACATGAGTTTGGGCGATTTTGCCATATGGGTTTTCAAAGCATAATGTAGCTTTATGTGAGTGTTCTTGGCATTAGTTCTTTGCTTTTATTGCATCTAGGTGTTGCATAGTATATGATCCAACCTTCCATTTTCACCCGGATGCTTGTTTAATTGATGAAAAATCATTGAACTTTTGCTATGCCATCATGACTTGTTTTGTTCATACCATGTTCATGGACTCACCTCTTCACATGTGAGCTTAATTGGCTAGACATATTAGTTCAAGTTGCATCTAGGTAGTGCATAGATAATGGTTTAAGCCCCCATATTTGATTAGATGCACATTTGTTAGTGCCGGTAGCTTTGTGAAGTTGGTATGCCATATTTTGTAACAAGTTCATGATAAGCCTTTTTGCCTAAATAAATTCATGCCTTGAGGTGTATAATTTGTCCAAAGTGATTGCTTGTGGATGTGTGTAGTGATGTAGACTTTTATCTTGGATGGTGGAGGTATTTGATTGACTATATGTGCCTTTCATTTTAGTTATGAGATTTTTATATATATGTTGTTGCCTGGTGTAGGAACAATGGCACCAAGAATTTTGAAATGGAGGACTACCGACAAAGGAAAGGCAAGACGGCACGGGAGGAGCATGCCCAAGAGCCGGCCATAGAGTACCCCCGCTTTGTCAACAAGAAGGCCGAGGAACTATTTGAGGGCTTTGTGAAAAGGAAATTCACCATTGAGAGAGGATTTGATCTTGGAGCGCCGGAGAATGCTAAAATCTTAGCGGTGGTGGAGCGGAGAGCTTGGAGGACATGGTGCACTACACCACGCACCATGGTCTCCCGAACACTTGTGGCGGAGTTCTACACCAACTTGAGCGCCACCCAACCCAAGCGCCATTCGGCCATGACGGTGACAGTTCGAGGGAGGACCGTGAACATTGCAACAAGCGACATCAACAACCACCTTCGGATCAATCCCGAGATCGGAAACCCTCCTCATGATGGTGGCTTTGATTGGATGATGAGTAGGATATATGGGCGGGTTGTGCCTTGGATTCATAGCAAGGATAACCCCGAGTGGAAGATCCATTTTGCCTCTTCCTTCCTCAAGCCAGAGATGAAGGTGTGGCATTACTTCATCAACTCTAGGCATATACCATCCACTCATCCGTTTCATGTGACTTCGGACCGGGGTCAAGTCCTCTTTTGCATTGCCTTCAACTACCAAGTTGACGTGGGAGCACATATAGCACAAAACATAAATAGGACGGCAAGAACAAAAAGAGGTAACTGCTGCACTCTAGCAGTTATAACCCAACTACAGATTGTCAGTAATAAAATCTCGGGAGTCCGAGTGTTGAACCACAGGGAAGTGAATTAAGAAATACAAGTTATAGATTTGTTACAAAGGAAAGATCTTGATAAAGAAAGTTTTGGTGAAAGGTGTGAACAAGTATTAATTAAAAACTCAAATTCAAATAAAATAGCTAAAGTTAGGGGATCCACTTTTAGTATATCGGTTATGATTAATTTTAGCCTATCTTACCACTTAATTGAGATCTACACATAAAGTAGTTCCTAATTGGGAAATTTAATTAGTATTAACATTCATTGATCTTAAAACACCAACACTTGCTAATGGGTTTAAGTATCCATCATGCTAACCTTTGTCGATAATAACTCAAGATTCCAATATAGTCGACAGAGCCATGTTCTACAAAGGGAATCAAGCAGCTTTTGTGCCAATGATTTGATTATGATAAATCAAGACTCCGACTTAATAAGGAAGGAAGTGAAGTTAAATAGATTAAGGAAGAAAATACCGTTAAAGTTGTGATCCATTCAAATCAATCATATCCTCTATACCAAAAGCTTCACCCTTTCACCTTAGCAAAAAGAATATTAGTTAGACATAATAAAAGTAAACAATATATAGAAAGATGAAATAAACATAGATCAAAAGATCAAGAACAAAGAAGAAGAAGAATGGGAAAACACTTGGACAGAGCTTCAGTATTGAAAACTAGAACAAGAACAAAGGAAAAAAAGCTAAAGATGATACAAGAACATGGAAATGGCCTAAGAAAAATGGCCTCCCTCACCCCCCCCAAGGTGCCCATTTATAGAGTTTTGGGGTGGGTGAAATGGTAAAAATAAAATGGTAAAATGTAGGTAAATACAAATCACTAATGGCAGGCCGTAACGTATTTTAATTTTTTGGCCATTGTATACATTAGATCAGCTCTTCCTCAAAGCATAGAAGTTGTAGATCTCCTCTTTAGCTTCGAATCGATAGCTTGCTCATTCAAATCGGACATCTGTAGCTCAAGTTATGATTTTTCTACCAAAACTGCTCCTCAGCACACGAAATAATGAAGGGTCTCATCTATAATTAGATTTCGGCAATGAAAATGATCAAACTAGCTTACAGAATGAAACAAAGTTAAAGATCTACGTGTTGGCTTTCAGATGAATTTAGAATCACTCAGTTCCGATGCCTACAGCTCCAGTTATGATTTTTTCTCGTGAAGGGCCGCAAAGTGATGATTTTTACCTACATAAAAAAAATTATTATTTAATATATATAGTTTAATATTAATGAACAGTAAACCGCGTATGTACAGTGAATATGCATATGAACAGTGAAATATGTGTATGAATAGTAAAAATGCGTGAATAGTAACCCGGTAGAAAAATGTTCAAAATATAGAAATTAATCATACTTAAAGTGTATAATGATGATATAAACCCTTGATAATAATACACTTATGGGTATTCATCACACACCCCAACCAGGTTCTTGCTAGGCCCTAGTAAGAGTAACCTAAGAAAATAAACAAATTACATAATTTAACAACTCATGACAGATTATGCTATGAATATATAACACTTGTAAACTTGACTTGCAAGTAATTAATGAAAGGAGAAAAAGCTAAGTCCTTATTACCAGAGGTAGAATATCACTATCTAAGTATTTGCACTTATTTTAAGGTGGGTTTGTGAACAGCTTATTTTGTGTTTCTCAATCCGGAGCTTACAAGGGGATCCAACTTCACCCTTACTAGATTCTCGAACGGGGACTGTATGTAAATTTAAGTTCAATGGTCTTTATACAAGGTTGTAATGAGGCTGAGTTTGGTGAAAACGGGAATCGGATGGAGGCTTTTTAATGGTGGAGTTTAAGAAAACTAGTAATATAATGAACAATAATTATGGGCACATAAAACACTAAATACCCAAATCAACCCTAGTCTCCAAGTCCTCTCCAAAACACAATTCCTTATCAACACATGAATTTAGAAAACAAATATACTTGAGTTTTAAACTTATTAAATTTAACACTTTTTTTTCTCTGTTTTTTTTTTTAACCTCTCTCCGTTTCAAAATAACTTGCCTCATTTGACTTGCATAAATATTAAGGCTGAAGTTATTATTATTATTTTTATTTTTTATTTTTCAAAATTGTCCCCCATGTTTATCTATCCAAAAAAGATAAAAGAAGATGTCTTTCATTTTTATTTTAGTACGGATTCACATGGGTATGAGCATATATAATTTTATTTGAAAGGGAAAGAGAACACTTTTTTTTTAGACGGCCATAAAAGAAACAGAGGCCAAGTATTATGAAACAAAAGATTTTTTTTTAAATTTATTATTATTTATTTTTTTTAACTTTATTTTGCGAGGGCTTTTTCTTATAATCTCGCTTTTTGCCTTTTTTTACCATAAATCAAAATTTCTTTAAAACTCAACCATCCAATGATATACACTCAATTTTAATGATTTAAGTTCAACTCATCCTAATTTTTTCACTATGACAAATTAAGCACAAGGTAACCTAACATATTCTGAAGTACACACCATACTTATTCTTTATTTTACCAAAAATCACACATTCATTTTAATTCTCTAAGCCCATAATCACATAAGTATCATTAGTTCCAAGGACAATAAAGAATAAAAATGAAGTGGTAGTGGTTAAACATATAGGGTTCAAACAAATAATAAGACTATATGGCTCAAAGGGGCTCACTAAAGGATAATGTACATGGTTAGCCTTTTGGTAAGTGGTTGGCCCTAAAATACTATTTTCAACCTTAAATTTACATACAAGAAGTGAGGTTGCATGGGTCCTTAAGACCACTCATCCAAGCAAAGTCTAGCTCAAAACACAAAGTAAGCACTCTCAACAAAGAAATTCACATATCCTAATAAATACTAAGGCTCAAAAGTGCTCACCAATTATTTATTTTCCTTAGGTAATAAGTAACATACTTTAACTGCTTTGCAAAATGAACAACCATTTCAAATTTACAAGGTATACATCCAATGATGATATTTCCATGAGTTGGGTTCCTAAATGCAAACAAACAACCTAAATTAATGCTAAATGTTGCTACATGCAACTATTTATTCTTGTAAGAAAATGTTATGCATGTCACATAAAATAAGATGCGTCTCAAGAGTGAAAAATTACTTTTTACTCAGCCATCATAAACTAAGTGCTTTGTCTAATGGTTTTAATATCAGCATGGGAAAAACTATCCTAAAAAAAATGAAAAACAAATGTGACAACTATCCCTACCCCCAACTAAATTAAGACATTGCCCCTAATGTCAAAACATAGATAAGAAGAGTGAAGAAGAAATTACCTGAAATGGTAGTTATTGAAAATGAAAAACTTGAAATAACTTAAATCAAAATAAAGAAAATGCTGATAGTAAAACTGAAAGACAAGATAAACAGATCCACAAGTCCGATTACTCTTTTCCACAATGCTTCACCACTTATTAAGGGTTGACAACCTGTAAAAGGAAAAAAATAAAAATAAAATGACATTAATGTATAGTAGTTGTGATTGTGGCTCACATCTTTCACTGGTTTTACGTCCAGTAACGGCTTCAACGCCTTCTATGAGTCGGGGATATGCTTCATATCCAGTTTTTTTATAAACTGGCAAACAGAGTCGTTTAAAGTCAGATTCCCAAGACTATAACGCTCTCATTCTTTATGAAAAGCCCTCCATAAGCCAAGAATTTCATGTTGCACTATTGCACAAGAATGCGTTTCAAGAGTCAATCAGATATCATCCAAAGATTCCTTATTCAAGCCATTCTTAATGAATTTTCTTTTATCTTCTCGATTATCGGACATCATCCCTAAAGAACGACATTTAGTATCACAATTCCATCAACCGCAATTGTGACAAACGCGTAACCTTTTTGCTCTTCACTTTTTGGCATAGGAGCTTTTGCCTAAGCTAGGCATGTCGGGCACAAATGCAACTGAAATTTCACCAGTCAAAAAGACCTTAGCTTCAATTAACCACCGCACATTGTCAAGAATGCCTTTGTGCATAAAAACTCTGAATCTTTCATATCTAGCTTGATAAATCTTTTTAAGAACATTTATTGGAAGAGAAAGAAAGTATTTTCGCAAAGCAGAAAAAGTAGAATCCATTCGTGAGAAAAAAATTGAGAGAGAAAAGAAAGAAATCAGTTATTAAAGGAAAGTGAGATAACCGACTTGAGAACCACGGAGTACCGTATCCGCCACTTAACCGGGAGGAAATGTGATGGCGGGGACGGGGACCATCAACATCACTGTGTGTCATGGTGAAGGCGGTAGGGAGTTCAGGAGGTACGGGTGAGTCCCAGCAGAAGGTGCTCTATGGGTATCACTTGTGATGGCCGGCAAAATGATGGCGGGGACGGGGACCATCAGCATCACTGTGTGTCGTGGTGATGGCGGCAGGGACTTCAGGAGGTATGGGTGAGTCCCGGCAGAAGGTGCTATGTGGGGATCACCTGTGATGGCCGGCAGCATCCTCGTGTGGGGGGCACGGTGAGGCCGAGAAGGGCTTCCGGTATGGGAGAGAGCCCGAAACGGGGATTCCTCCGGAGGACCTGCCTGAAACACTTAGAAAATAGGGGTTAGAAGGTCCTCGGAGGGATTTTCCGGGGAGGAGCCTCCGACGCCCAAGTCAGTGCTTTGAGAGGTGGAGAGGGAGTAGTAAGCACAAGAGACTCTTGCCTGCCGTGTTTTCCTGGGGGCTGAAAGGAGAGGATTCAGGGCGGAGAGAGGAGAGAGATCCAGCCCTCCTTTTTTCCTCCCTCCATCTGAGACCATTCCCCTGATATATATAAGAGGGGGTGAGCCCTTCGGATTGTGACACGTGTATGGACGGATGTCATCCGTACTTCTGGGCGTGGGGGCCCCTAGCCGCCTGCAGGCTCCTCGGGCCACGAGCTGTGACAAGCGTAGCCCTACATGACAGGACGTGGGCAGTGGCGGCGTGTCAGAGTGCATATGAGGGCGGCGTGCAGGGTGTGCGGGCGGAATGTCAGAGACTCCTTGATGGCTCCTGCCGTACCTCCGAGGTCCCCTTGGTTGATGTCTCCCTTCGGAGTGAGGGGCCTTTTCCCGGAGTCAGACTGGTACTTCGGGGTATTCCCTGGCTCCGAAGTTAGTCCTTCGGGGGACTTTCTCCTGCAGAAGGTGGCTGGTTCTTATCCCCCGAAGCTGGTTCGGTCGCCTTCCCGAGGGAGGCGATACGCTAGTTTCCCGAAGTTGGAATTGGCGGGCTACCGAGGTCGTGTACCTCAGGTGTCTGGCTCCCTCCTTTCCGGGGTCGTTAGGTGACCAGGGCGATAGCACTTCGGCTATCACATGCCCCCCTTCGGAAAGCCGGAGTGGAGGCTTCGGCTAGTGGTCCTTTTGGGGGCGCTTTTCAGGACTCGGAGTGTGACGTTCGCAGGGGAGGCACTTCGCCACCTAGGGGATATGCTTTGTTCGGACAGGTGTCACCTGTCTGCCCTTTGGTGTTCTCGAGATACCCAACCTCTTTACTTTTCCTGCCATAGGCTAGTGGACCGTCACGTCTTGAAACTAGGCGTGTCAGTCTGGAGCGGTGCACCCAGGTTTTCAAGATGTCAGAAAACGCGTCCTAGTTTCTCATGACGGGCGACACGTGGCAGGTGCTGGTTGGGATGGGTACGTCTTTTCACGCACGAGGGGCAATTATGGCGACGTTTCGCCTTCGCGCAGCAATTATGACGCCCTTCCGGCTACCCTTCCTCGATCTATATAAGCCTCCTCCTGTCATACTCTTCATTTGTTTTTCTTTGCTCTCACTTTGCTCTCGTCTGCTCTTGTGCCTTCTCTCCCTTTTTTGCGGCGGTATTAACGGCGGCGCTTCTTCCGGCCACCTTTCACGACGGCGTCCACAAACCCTGACTTCGGCAAGACTTTTGGTGGGTTCTGACTCTAGAGATCCTTCGGTTTCTGCTTTTCTTTTAGCTTCCCGAAGTCATTTTTCTTCTTTTCGAAGTCTCTTTTTTGGCCAACCATGTCTTCGCCTATTCCCGAGAGCTGGCAACCTCTTATGTCTCACCCTTGCTGCTCCACTTCTGAGAAATTAGAGAAGTGGACAGCCAAATTTTTCCTTCCCTCCTACGCCACCACAAGGTTACCCCACCTCGGCCACTTTAGCTTTATGAACCGGGACGACGAGGTTACCGTTTTTCGAGCCCAACTGAAGGCCGGACTTCGGTTTCCTCCGCCGAAGATGATTTGCGACTTCTGCCAATTTCATGGCATAGCCGTGAATCAACTTCCTCCCAACTCTTACTGCTATTTCAACGCCTTTCTCTGCATGTGCGGGGTCTTCGGGGTAGAACCCCATTTTATCCTGTTCATGCAGTATTACAAGCTCTATCCGGTTCCGAAGGGTGGCTTTTATTTCATGCTACCTCAGGGATCTGGGAGCAAAAAATTCATGTTCACCTTCGCTACCAAAGATAGCTGGCGGGGGTGGCAAAGGAAGTTCTTCTTCCTAAAGGTGGCGGAGGCCTGGTCGCATGTTCCGACTAAGTGGGCTCGGGGAAAGCTGGAGACGGATGTCGTGGATCCCAAGAAGTTGCTAACTCCCGAGTTGGCGGTGAGGTTTGAGGACTTCGACAGACGTATCCGGGCTGTCACCGACTGGGATGCCGAGGTCCCTCCACGCTCTCTCTACCCCTTCCCCATCATGTGGAAGCTCATGACCGAGGAGGTCCTTCGGGAGTTGGGGGTAGTTAAGGAGCATAAGATGGATCTCGGCATGCCAGCTCCTGCTACCGAGGGGAAGGACTCTTGGCTAGTGAAGCTCCTTCGAAGCGAGCTCACTTACGAAGCCTTTTTTGAAAGTAAGTTTCCTTTCAAAGTTTTCAGCATAAGTGCCTGTCTGGACTCACACTGATGTTTTCCCTCTTTTTCAGAGATGGGCGACGAATCTGCTGCCTACTATAAGTCTCTCTTCCTTGGTCAGGCCGAGAAGGGGGAACAAACGAAGAAAGGCGTCTCCAAGAGGCGCAAGACTACTGGGAGCGGACCGTCTTCGGCCAAGAAGGCGAAGCAGGACACCCTTCTTCCACCCCCGGAGGGTGTGGCGGAGGTCGGCGGTGACATTGCAACTTCCACCAAGCCTGAAACTCCCGCCGAGCCTGAAACTCCCCCCAAGCTTGATACTACCGAGGTTCCTGCCGGGGTGGTTACTGTTGCTGCTGCTTTGAGTCCCACCACGTCGGTGGATCTTTTGGGCTCTTTGGCAGGGAGTCCCTCTGCCGAGGAGTTGGAAAAATGCCGAAGGGATAAAGGCAAAGATATTCCTGCTGACGTGGAGGAGGTCCGGGACTCCGATGACGATGTTGCTGAGGTTGCGCCTGGTTTGTCTCTTACCCCTTTTTAATACTCGTATCCTCATAACTTGTATAGTTAAGGAGCTTTGTCTGACTTACGCTTTCAACTTTTCAGAGGATCTGGCGCCCTCAGCTTGGATGGTTGAGCATGCCCGAAGGCGGGCTCTTCGGGATTCCCACATCCCGAAGGACAAAGTCCCAAGGGAGCCGTTCTGGTCTTTCACGGAGGACATGAACCTGTTCTCCGAGGATTGCCGGGAAATGGCTCCCCAGATGGCGAGGGGCGTGCTCACTCAGGCTTCCTTCAAGGCAGTTGCCGAGGAGTGTGCCTCCAAGGATACCCTTGCCGCTAAGGTTTCCGAGCATGCTGCCCAGGTAGTTCTTCAGGCCTCTTCATTTTTCCTCCCACTTTTTTGTCTAAGTGTTTTGGCTTTCCTTGTGTAAATTTCACTAAGTACCTTCTTTTTTGTAGCTCCTGGGGTATAGTGGATACCTTCGAGCTTGGGCAGCAAAGCAGTCTTCGGTCCGAGCTTGGGCCGAAGATAAATTAGCGAAGGCCAAGGTCTTCTGTGCTAACTCGGTTGTGACGAACACCGAGTTGAGCCGAATAGCCAAGGAGAGGGTTGCCAAGCTTCGGGAGGAATTCTTGAAGGGCCAAGAGGAGCTCTTGAAGGATTTCTCCAAGAAGATGTCCGACCTTGGTGAGAAGGTTGTGAGCTTATCCTCGGCCAACGAGGCCATTCAGAAGGAGAAAGAAGAAGAGGCTGCTCTCCTGACGAAGGCTCTTGCTGACAACGCCGAACTTCAAGCCAAGGTCGACTCGCTGAAGAAGGATTCAAAGAAGAAGAAGAAGATAAAGGAGCTGGAGAAGGAGGTTGCAGATCTTCGGAAGGAGGTTTCGGATCTTCAGAATGAGGCGGACGACTTGGACGTAGAAAAAGACAAAGCCGTTCAGGCGACCAAGGTTGCCTTTCAGGACGGCTTCTGCCTAGCTCGTCACCAATTTCTGAAGAAATATCCAGACCTCGACCTTTCCTTCTTGGCTGCCCTGGATATTCCCGAGGGTCCTCGGTGGACTTGGTCGAAAGTCGAGCTCCTCAACCTGCCATTTGCCCCTCCTCCTGCACCGAAGGCGGCGGCCAAAGACACAGGAGCCGGAGCTTCCCATGACGCCGGGGTCCCTTAGATATTCTAGGGCCTTTGCCTTCTTCTTTTTTCTTTGTGTTTTTCTTCTTGTAACCTTCTCCTTGTACCAAGACCTTCTTCAATGAATTTTCCTTCATAATTTGGTTAAGTCTTTTGAGCAATTTTTTGTTTCCTAGTTGCCCCGACCACTTTCGGTCAGGGGACTTCGGAGAGGTACACTTTGCTCGTTTCATCGGCCAACCTTCGGGTAAACGTTCGTTGTTGGCGAAGTTCCCTTAGGCAAATTTTAGCCTGCCCTCGTCGGCCGTATTCGATAGACTTCACCTTTTTTTTTTTTGGGCATATAACCCAACCAACTTCGGAAGGAAAACGTGACCTTTGGGAGCGTGTGCTTCAGCTTTGTTCGGCGAGTACTTTCAAATAGGGGAAAACTTCTGTACTTAGAGAAATTTCTCACTTGTACAATTTCTCATCTAAAATTCTAAGTATAGAATTTCTTTAAGGCATCCGAGTGCCATGCATTTTTCAGTTTTCCTCCTTCGGTGTCGCCAAGCTTGTATACTCCATTTCGGACCTCGTCTAGGACCAAATAAGGCCCTTTCCCATTTGGCCGAAGTATCCCATGGGACACTTTTTGGGGTTCAAACTCGGTCTTTCAGAGAACGAGGTCTCCTTTCCTTGTTCCTTTTAGCCTAACATGCAGGTTTGTGCTCATGGCCACCTTTTGCTGAAAGGCCTTTCTTCTGAGCTCGGCCATTTTTCTATGTTCGTCAACTAGGTCAAGCTTAGTTCTCAACCCAAAGTCGTTTCCTCTTTCGTCGAACACTCGTATTCTAACTTGTGGCCGTACTACTTCAAATGGATAATGGCCTCTGTACTGGAGATAAGTGAGAAATGTGTCTCCCCCGTGGCCCCTTGGGGAGTTGTCTGATAACTCCTTGGTACAGTAGGAAGTTTTCCTGGCCATTTTCCATTTGCTTTCCCCAACCTCTTTTATAGTCCCTCGTTTATAGTTCTGTTGGCTACCTCCACTTGTCTGTTGCTCCGGGGCTGAGCTAGTGGGCCGAAGTGCAATTTTATTCAGAAGTCGATGGCGAATTCTTGGAATCCCTTGTCCATAGACTGGGAACCATTATCGACCATTATCACCGTCGATATGCCAAATCTGCATATCATGTTACTCTAGATGGACTTTTGTATATCTTTTTCCGGAATGGTCGCTAGGGGTCCTGCCTCATTTCGCTTAGTGAAGTAGTCCACTGCTACTACGCAGAACTTCACTCCTTCGGGTGCTGTCGGGAGTGGCCCGATGAGGTCTATGCCCCATACTGCAAAGGGGCAAAAGTAATCTTCAGGGGTTACCCACTCTGAAGGCAGCCTTTGGGTGCTGGCGTGTCTTTGGCCCTTTTCACACTTCCTGGACGAATTGTCTTGCACCCTTTTTACCGATACATCTCTGTAACGGACTTGCGTACCCTTGCCGGTATAATTCCTCTTTAATTAGGGAATATCGTCCGGAACATCTTCGCACTTTTCGCCGCTTCATGAGGATTTTTGGGACTCTTTAGTTGCAAGATACCTCTTTGTAGGATCTTTCCTCCCTTTGTCCGAGGTTGCTGTACCTAGCGTTGCCATGCTCGGATGGCCCAACACTTTGGTAACCAAATTTGATGGCTTTGGTGGCCTCCCTGCCCTCGGGCCCCCGAGGGGCTACTCCAGCGCCCTGCTGTTCTGCGCTTGGGATTTCTTCGACAGGGAGTTTCCACTCTGGATCTACCTTCGCTCGGTCTCCCTTCGTTGGTTTCAGCATTTTCCATTTCTGGGGTTTCGGCAATGAAGTCTGCCAGTGCCTGGGCTTTTATTGCCCTTCTAGGCTCATACGTGATGTAGTACTCTCCGAGTTCGATGCACCATTTTGATAGTCTTCCCGAATGCTCTACTCTTTTTCATGACGTCGCGCAGAGGCGGGTCACTCCGGACAGTGATAGCGTGTCCTTGGAAGTAGAGTCGCAGCCTTCTGCCTGCAAGTACCAAGGCGTAGACGGCCTTTTGGGGCAATGGGTATCTGACTTTGTTGCCGAGGAGACGGCGACTTTTCTTCGGGTGCAGAACTCCTTCGACGGGGAGGTCTGGGTCATCTTGACCCTGTTTTTCCCGTAGGTCGCGTTCCGAGGGGTATGCTTCCCGTCGAGGACTCATCTCGTTAATCTCCGCTTCCCCAAACTCCTGTGAGTTGACATGGGACTCTTCTCCCGACGAGGTACTGATGAGGAGGGCCTTCGGCCCGAATTTGGCTGCGGCCATCTTCGGTCTAACTGCTGCGTCATTTCGGCCACGACAGAGCATGGGAACTCGCACAGGAAAGCCATGGTAATAGTCAGAGGACGTTCGTCCTCGGGCAGGGAAGTCCCTGCTGCAGTTGTTCGGTTGCCGGTTGAACCTCTGGCGCGGACGGGGACCTCGGAAGTCCCTTGTCCTTAGAACGCCGAGTTTCAACAACGATGACCTGGGAGTGTTTCCCACAGACGGCGCCAAATGATGCCCATCAGCATCATCTCCACTGTGTGTCGTGGTGAATGCGGCAGGGACTTCAGGAGGTACGGGTGAGTCCCGACAGAAGGTGCTCTGTGGGGATCACCTGTGATGGCTGGCAGCATCCTCGTGTGGGGGGCACGGTAAGGCCGAGAAGGACTTCCGGTATGGGAGAGAGCCCGAAATAGGGATTCCTCCGAAGGACCTGCCTGAAACACTCAAAAAATAGGGGTTAGGAGGTCCCCGGAGTGATTTTCCAGGGAGGAGCCTCCGATGCCCAAGTCAGTGCTTTGGGGGGTAGAGAGGGAGCAGTAAGCACAAAAAACTTCTTGCCTGCCGTGTTTTCCTGAGGGCTGAAAAGAGGAGAGGGCTGAAAAAAGAGGGAGAGAGCATCCCCCCCAAATGATGGCCATTCCCTTGATATATATAAGAGGGGGTGAGCCGTTCGGATTGTGACACGTGTATGGACGGATGTCATCCGTACTTCTTGGCGTGGGAGCCCCTAGCCGCCTGCAGGCTCCTCGGGCCACGAGCTGCGACAAGCGTAGCCCTACGTGACAGGACGTGGGCAGTGGCGGCGAGTCAGAGTACATATGAAGGCGGCGTGCAGGGTGACTTGGGCGGAATGTCAGAGATTCCTTGATGGCGCCTGCCGTACCTCCGAGGTCCATTTGGTCGATGTCCACCTTCGGGGTGAGGGGCCTTCTCCTAAGGTTGTACTGGTTCTTCGGGGGATTCCCTGGCTCCGAAGTTACTCTTTCGTGGGGCTTTCCCTAGCAGAAGATGGTTGGTCCTTCTCCCCCAAAGTTGGTTCGGTCGACTTCCCGATGGAGGCGATACTCCGAGGTTGGTATTGGCGGGCTACCGAGATCGTGTTCCTCAAGAGTTTTACTTCCTCTTTTTCGGGGGCCTCTGGTGATCGGGGCGATAGCACTTTGGCTATCAAAATGGATCCTACTTTTTGACAATTTTCAAAGGCTTTACAGAATACATGTGCATCTTTAAACAAAGAGGGCCAGTGAAATTGAGACTGCAAAATCTTTACAGTTGTTTTCTTTGACAAAAAATGTCATCCGTATGTTTTAAAATGAGATAATTCAATGGCACTTTTTACCTTACCCTCAGGTATGCATCTCGTAAATATCTGGTCAGGACAGTATTTGAAAAGATAAGAGTCATCCCAATAAGAATTTTTCACCTCATGTAGAAATTTCTTCTTATCTTGAATACTCTATTGAGCTGGCATCCGTCCTGTCACAAAAAAATTGACAATATTAGCAAACCAAAGTACTGTAGTGACAGAAAATAAAAATTTATCAGGAAAACAATAATTTATGGGTGCAACCGCAATTGTTCAATTCGTTGTTAGTCTTGACAAATAGTCAACAATAACATTTTTGGAGTCATTCTTATCTTTGACCACAGCGTTGAATTCTTGGAGCAATATGATCCAGTGTATCAGCCTTGATTTAGCACCTTTCTCTGATATTAGGTACTTCAATTATTTAGGCAGGAGCTTCAACTTTGTTGTGTGAATTTTATTTTACTCTTCAATTTTCGGTTTCCAACATGTGTTTCCTTTCACCTGTGAAGAATCAAGTAATGCACATATGTTAGAAGTATCCTGATCGATTTATATACTTGATTCAAATGAATTAACTAAACACTTTTCAAGAGGATCAGAAATACTCCTTTCTTGGATATAGTTTTCTGCAATTTCACTAATGATGCAGACATCTTCACTTTCATCTTCTTTTTTAGGAGGTTGCTTAAGCAAATTGAAAAAATTTAGCTCCAATGTCATATTTTCAAATGACAACTTCATCAGTCCATTCCTGCAATTAATCAAAGCATTAGATGTTGCTAAAAATGGACGTCCCAAAATAACAGGTATTGAATTTTTAATTTCCACTGATGGTATGTCCAAAATAATAAAATCCACAGAATATATGAATTTATCGACTTGGACTAACACATTTTCAATGACTCCTCTAGACACTTTCACTGATCTGTCAGCAAGCAAAAGAGTTACTTCGGTTGATTTTAACTCACCCAAATTTAGTTTTTGGTAAACTGAATATGGAAGTAAGCTTACACTAGCCCCCAGATCAAGTAATGCTTGCTCAATTTTATGTTCTCTAATAAAACATGAGATTGTTGGACAGCCAGGATCCTTGTATTTCAAAGCAGTATTATTTTGAATAACAGAACTTACCTACTCGGCCAAGAAGGCTTTCTTTTTCACATTCAGGTTTCTTTTAACAGTGCACAAATCCTTCAAAAATTTGGCATAAGAAGGTACCTGTTTAATCACATCCAACAAGGGGATATTAATCTTTACCTACTTGAAAATATCCAAAATTTCAGGATTTCGATTCACCTTCTTAGGAATAGTTAACGCCTGAGGAAATGGAGATGCAGGTGGAGATTCAATTTGTTCTTCGCTTGATATAGGTTCAACCCCTTCTTTACTTTTAGAAGTTGACTCATCGTCTTCGTCATAAGGATCAGGAATGGATTTTTCAATAACCTTACCGCTACGAAGTGTAATGATTGACTTCACTTGATCCATAGTTTGACCTTTGGGATTCGCTTGTGGTTGAGAAGGAAAATTTTCTTTCTCCTGAATGTTGAGTGCAGATACAAATTTTTTAAGAATATCTTTCAAATTAATCATAGTTTGACTTGTTTGAGCATTAATGGACTCTTGCTTTTCAATGAATGAATGCAATGTATCTTCAAGATTTTTCCTAAGAAGAGGAACATATGGTGCATACCCTTAAGATTGTTGAAAATTTTGTTGGGTGTGCAAAGATAGTTGTGATGGTTGAGCATGATTATCATTTCTCCAACTAAAATTTGGGTGATTCCTCTAACCAGGATTGTAAGTTTGCAAGTATGGATTTTGGGTTAGCTTCTTGAAGTTGTTCAATGCATTGACTTGTTCATGGAGACATTCTTTGAAAGAGGGCAAGGTTGGTCAATTGCCAGTGGAATGGTTATTGGTCTTACAAATGTGACAAACAATTTCTTCAACAAATTTTAAGTGACCTGTTTTCTTTATTTCTAAAGCCTCAACCTTTATTGCTAAAGATGCAAATTTTGCTTGAAGGTCATTATCTTCCTTAAGATGATAAATGCCTCTACTAGATGCAAGGGTTTGAGTCTTACCTGGGGCCTCATATGTACTAGCGGTATCCCAATTTTGTGCGCTTTCTGCTAACATGTCTAGGTAATCCATTGCCTCATCAGGATCTTTATCCTCAAATGTTCCATTGCACATCATTTCAACAATTTGTCTTTCCTTAGGTGTCAAACTTTCATAAAAATGTGTAATTATTCTCCATGTTTCAAAACCATGATGTAGGCATGTATTAAGTAAATCCTTGTATCTATCCCAACACTGGTAAAAATTTTCTCTTGATTTTTGTGTGAAAGTGGTGATTTGCCTTTTGAAAAAATTTGTTCCGTGGGAAGGAAATTTTTTTTTTAAAAAAATTGTTGTTGCAGTTCATCCCATGAATTAACAAAGCTTGACCTAAGATTTTGTAGCCAAGTTTTAGCTTTATCTTTTAAAGAAAAAGGAAAAAAACTTAAGCATGATGGTTTTCATGCTAAAGTTTAGGTTGTTATATGTGTGACAGACTTCCTTAAATTCTCTCAAATGAAAGTATGGATTTTCAGAATCAAAGCCATGAAAAGTTGGTATAAATTGAAAAATACCTGACTTGAAATTAAAGTTACAAGCATCAGCAGAAAAAATTAAACATGATGGTATGCTATTTCTTATGGGGTTCATGTATTCTCTAAGTGTCCTAGGCCGATATTGGCTATTATGAAGAAAATGATTATCTTCTTGTTCATTAATGTGTTCAGCCATGTTTGAAGAAGATGAATATTCTCTTACCAGTTTATCACTTGATGTACGTGACCAAGCTTTCATGCATTAACAAAATAACAACAACAAAAAGCAAATATCAATAACAAGTTAGGTGGGAGGCTAAGCCTTCCATACAATAATAATAAGAAAAATAAACAAAAAGAAAGCAATATGAACAAAAAATAAAATGTAGGAGGCTCAACCTCCCATTCAACAATAAAAAAATAAAGGAAAATAAGATTAACACAAAATAAGAGGAAAGAGGCTCAGCCTGCCATATAAAGAACAAAAGAAAAATAAAATAAAAAGGACAAAAAGAAAAAAAAAATTAAACTTGTACTCTAATTTTACTTCCCCAGCAACAGCGCTAAAAACTTGCTGCACTCTAGCAGTTGTATCCCAACTGTAGGTTGTCGCAAGTAATAAAATCTCAGGAGTCCGAGTGTCGAACCACAGGGAAGTGAATTAAGAAATACAAGTTATAGATTTGTTACAAAGGAAAGATCTTGGTAAAGAAAGTTTTGGTGAAAGGTGTGAACAAGTGTTAATTAAAAACTCAAATTCAAATAAAATAGCTAAGGTTAGGGGATCTACTTTTAGTATATCGGTTATGATTAATTTTAGCCTATCTTACCACTTAATTGGGATCCACACATAAAGGAGTTCCCAATCAGGGAATTTAATTAGTATTAACGTTCATTGATCTTAAAACACCAACACTTGCTAATGGGTTCAAGTATCCATCATGCCAACCTTTGTCGACAATAACTCAATATTCCAATATAGCCGGCACAGCCATATTTTATAGAGGGAATCAAGCAGCTTTTGTGCCAATGATTTGACTATGATGAATCAAGACTCCGACTTAACAAGGAAGGAAGTTAAATAGATTAAGGAAGAAAATATCGTTAAAGTTGTGATCCATTCAAATCAATCATCACCTCTAGACCAAAAGCTTTACCCTCTCACCTTAACAAAAAGAAAATTAGTTAGACATAATAAAAGTAAACAACATATAAAAAGATGAAATAAACATAGATAAAAAATCAAGAATAAAGAAGAAGAAGAACGAGAAAACACTTGGACAGAGCTTCAGTATTGAAAACTAAAACAAGAACAAAGGAAAAAAAAAGCTAAAGATGATACAAGAACATGGAAATGGCCTAAGAAAAATGGCCTCCCTCACTCTCCCCCCAAGGTGCCTATTTATAGAGTTTTGGGGTGGGTGAAATGGTAAAAATAAAATGGTAAAATGTAGGTAAATACAAATCAACAATGGCAGGCCGCAACTTTTTTTAATTTTTCAGCCATTGTAGACATCAAATCAGCTATTCCTCAAAGCATAGAAGTTGTAGATCTCTTCTTTAGCTTCGAATCGATAGCTTGCTCATTCAAATCGGACATTCGTAGCTCAAGTTATGATTTTTCTACCGAAACTGCTCTTCAGCACATGAAATAACGAAGGGTCTCATCTATAATCAGATTTCGATAATAAAAATGATCAAACTAGCTTGTGAAATGAGACAGAGTTGAAGATCTATGTGTTGGCTTTCAGATGAATTTGGAATCACTCAGTTCCGATGTCTACAGCTCCAGTTATGATTTTTTCTCATAAAGGGCTGCCAAGTGATGATTTTTACCTACATAAAAAAAATAATTATTTAATATATATATTTTAATATTAATGAACAGTAAACCACGTATGTACAGTAAATACGTGTATGAACAGTGAAATACGCATATGAACAGTAAGACTGTGAATAGTGACATGTGAATAGCATAAACGTGTATGAATAATAAAAATGCATGAATAGTAACCCAGTGGAAAAATATTCAAAATATAGAAATTAATCATACTAAAAGTGTATAATGATGATTTAAACCCTTAATAACAATACACTTATGAGTATTCATCAGTAACCTCCCGTTCCCACAATTGATCATGGAGCTTTTGGCAGAGGCCGGAGTTCATTACCCGAAGGACCCACTCATCTTTGTTCTTACACCCATGGACATCTCCTTGAGTAAGCTACATAGTTATGAGTTGGCAGGGGGTGAAGAGGCCAAGGACCACCAAGGAGAAGATGAAGAGGCCCATGACCCACTAGGCCCGGAGGGAGAAGCACCACCACAGGAGGAACCACTTATCGATCCTACTCATGCTTCTAATGAAGCCCTCACCATCGCACTTAACAAGATCCATCTTGCTATTGGCGGGTTTCAGGATGAAGTGATTTCTTGTGTTGATCACTTGGAGGAGCGATTCACCTCCTTTGTTATTGAGGCTCGGGAGGGATACTCACTTTTGGCGGGGTGTACAGAGATGATTTTGGCCCAAGTCAAGTGGGGGGCCATGCAACAAAACCCCGACCTTCCTCCTGACTATCCACCTTTCCCATAAATCCTGTCTCACCTCCACCCTTTCGCCCACCCGTGGTATACCCCTCACCCACTAAACCATCCTCCCCCCTTTTTTACCCTCACTTCTCTCAGTCTGCCCTACAAGACACATCCACCGTTCCTCCTTCTCATCCACCAGCCGAAGAGTCATCCGGCGCACCTAACATGCCTGAGGATTAGTTGGAGGCGGGAACATCAGCCTCCCCGGGTACGATTCTTCATGCTCTCTCTCTAGCTTTTCCTTTCTTTTCACATTGAGGACAATGTTTGGTTTAAGTTTGGGGGGATTGTTTGTGGATGAGTACTTGTCTAGTTCTTTGCATGATAGTTGCTTAGTTGATTTTGTTGTTTCCCTTGCATGGCATTTAGCTTAGTTATCTGCACATTTTAATTCCTAGCATTCATTAGAGTTGAATGTAGAAACATGTAGTTGCATTTAGGTTGTGTACATTTAGGGAACCAATGCATACTCTTTATTATGATTAGAGAAATTCACTTACAAGTTCAACTTGATTGTAAATTTTGTTAAGTAAAGAAAGATTTTCACTTGTCATTAATGGTAGAAACCATACCCGGTGAGTCTTTGGACCTTGTGTGGCACACTTACATTATAAATTATTTCATTCATTGGAGTGGTGCGTGTAAGAATGCAAACAAGTTTAAAAAGTGTGAGATCATTATAAGATGGAGGAGGAAGTAATATTGTTGTAGGGGCATGGCATTGTCTATTTGTTGCGGTTAAGTTGAATGAACCTTACTAGCTTAGTCAATAGGGATTAATAAATAATGCATTAATGTGTATACACACATAATATTTATATGAATTGTATTGAACTCTACAATTTAAGAATTTTGGTAAACAGTTTAACGATATTCCCAAAAAATTTTAATTTTTTTTTGGGTTTGTAATCTAGAAAAATTCATAAAAATTTAAGTTATATATATATAGCTTTTAACTGTTCTAAATAAATAAAAATGAAAATATTGTGCTTTTAAAAATGGAAATCAACTTCATATTAAACTCATGTGAGAAAAAGAAAACCTTTGACCTTCTGGATGGTAGTATTCTCTCAAGTTTTATGGGTAAATTTTGTTCGCCTTTAATTGTTGTTTCTTTAATGTACTCAATTATTAATTGTTTTCTTTTTATCATAGTTTTTTTTAAGAAAATTGTGTATTAGTCCAGACGATTAACTTAAATGAAAGTTGTCATATAAGTGCAGATATAGAATATAGATCGTGATATAAATAGTCAAATCGAAAGATTATTGCCATAAGTGGGTTAGAAATGGATAAACTACGAAACACAGAAAAAATTGGCTCTTCTTCCGTGACCCAAAAACCAAAAAAACAAAAAATCCTAGCCACTCGTTCAACAATTTCGCAGCCACAACTGGATTTGGCTCTTAATTTAAGCGTGACCGGTTAAATTACTATTTAATGTCACTCGATTGTTCTCATTGTTAATATTTTCTTCATCTGTTCTTCTATATTTGGCATTTCATATCCTTATGATAAATTTATCAGTGGACATCGAGCATCATGTCTAGTTTGATAGTAGATGTAATATGTTGTTTTGTCAATGATGGTTTGGCTAAGCCCAAAAAAAACAATATGAAGTTTATAACAATAATGAGCAATATCCTAATAATAAATTGGGGATCTTATGTTACTTTTTAATTTTATTTTTTTGTTTTTATTTTTGTTAGCACTCGTTCAAGTGTTATGTTTGGCTTGTGGTGCATTAGTCCAACTGTGTATTGGTTTCAGTCAGTACGTTGATATTTTTAGTTAGTTTGCTAATTTGCTATTTTAGTCTCTCTTCATATCATAAGCATAAATATTGGGATTACCCAAATTATTCATGGAAGATTTCTTACCAATGCAGTATTTTTTAGACGCTTTATAAGACCTATAATTGAACCCACAGTCTTCCATATCTTAATATTTTATTTTTATTGTAGATACTATTTGGTCTATATTTAGTAAGATGAATGATACTTATTGCTATTATTGTAAATTTAAGGGACAACGTATTACAGGCGAATTACTACCCTAAAATTTAATGCCTGTACATGTGGTCAAGATCGCACAGAACAAAATGATGGGAATGATGCTTAAAGCGGCAGCTTACTTAGACACTCCATATGTCTGATTGAGACATTTCGACAATTAGATGTTCATGTAAGGCGCTGGCACTATTATATGTTCTGTCACTATAAAAAAGAAAAAAAAGACTTAATTGTCACAATAATTGCTATTGTATGTTTTAAATATGTAGCCCACGGAGCTAAGCACATCATTTTACAAATAGGCCTAAAACCATTTGCGGCCCGAAACTTCAAAGACTCACACTAATTTTTTTTTTAACTTAAGTTAATTGACTCTAAAATAATTTATTTTTATTCTTAAATTTTTTTACCTAAAATTAATTTTAATTAAAATTTAATATTATGTAGATGTAATAATATATTAAAATGTAATTTTTGTAATCTTATTAAATTTTTTATGAATTTTTCTAGTTTAAAGAATTCAAAAAGAAAAATTCATAAAAAATTAATAATATTATGAAAATTTACTTTCAAGTAGATTATTGTATCTATATAATGTTGACTTTTAAATGAAATTAGTTTCAGATAAAAAATATATAAAAATAAAAATAAGTCAGTTGATTTAAGTTAAAATGAATTGACTCTCAGATACTTAACTCCTTAAATTTCAAGGATGAAGCCAGAATTTTAAGTCATGGGGGTCAAGCTTCATTTTGAAAATGTAAAAAATTTAGAGGGTGCCATAGTAAAGATAATGAGGTTTTATTGGTTTGACCTTTACATATATACAAAGGTAATATACATAGTTTGCAAACCCCTCCTATTGCCTCCATCGTTGTTCAACTTGGAACTGATCTAACTTGCCCTATGAACTTCCCAAAGAGGGACATTTTAGCCCTTTTTACCTCATGTGGTCACTCCTTTAGTCACTTCACCCAAATCTGACCATGTGATTGGCTCTAACCTTGGCTCAGGCCTCATCCTCTGCCCCAATAAAGAAACATACAAACCATGGAATTGCCTCGAGGCATGGTGTGACCTTGCCCTGGTTTTTTGCCAAACAAAAAAGCATATAATCTGAAAGTACACTAAATGGCATCACCTTTTGACCCATAACCTTTTTGTAGTTGTTTCAAATTCTTAATTAGAGATGTGCAAAAGTTTTGTTGCCACAATTGGGCTTGGAAAAATTAGTGAATTAGACCGATTTCAAGTTGAGGGAGTTAAGTGTCCAAGCCATTGAAGTTTAGGGGCCAAAACAAAAATTGACATCATTTCACTTTCAAGAAAAACTTATTATATGTGAATTTTTCTTTTGCATCAAATCGCTATCACACTTTTACAAATACACCCATAAGCACATCATTTCCAGTCGTGGATTGAACTTATATATTTATACTTATTTAGACAATTGAGATTTAAGTGTATTAACTGAAAAATTGTTAAAGCAAAAGTGTAGGTTTTGCAAATCTTAAAACTCATGGAGAAGTTGTAAAGTTTTTCCCCCTTGGCAACTCTTCGGTATTTTATTTTAAACAATCTTAAATCTTTATAACATGTTCATATTTAGTAAATTAGTTTACCATATAACCCTTTAAGCTATCATTTTCATATTTATTCTTTTAACTTTTTTAATTTACATCTAAAAAAATTAAATGTAAAAGTGGAAACAATATAGAAATTTTTCCTATTTGTCTAGGCTAAATCAAATGATTTAGTAGTTTTGGAAAAAATAAGGAATAAATCCAATAATTATCAGTATCAATTTTGTGTCACTCTCTTTTTTAGAGTGCTTATATTTGAAGGGGTTATGGTATGGACAAGAAATTTCTTCATTTTATCAATTAAGGCATCAAATTAGGTACAATTTTAATAGTTAAGCTGTCAATAGATGAATACGTTAACTCATGCACTACAACCAAATGGTATATAGGTGACATACTTTTACCGACGTTTTCAAAACAATGTTGGAAAAAATATATTATTACTGACATGTTTAAAAAAATGTGAGTAAAGAATTATTTAAGCGTGAGAATTTAAAAAAATGCAGCTAAAACAACATCTTATGCATGACATTTTTAAAAAATTACAGCAAAATATCTATCCAAGCCCAACAAGGTTTTAAAAACACAGTTAAAAGTCCACCTAAGCTTGACTAGTCTCTAAAATGTAGTTAACTGGTTTGGCCCATTAACAAAGCCCCACCTTATCCAAAAAATAAGGAGAAGGATGCGGGTGGCCCGGGGGAAGAAAGGGATAGAGGGGAGGGGAGGAGGAATGCATACAGCAAGTGTCCAGTGTCTAATTTTTACCCCACTGCAACCAGTCAGTGGCTTTCTCAGTTGAAACCTTCCTCCGTTGATGCTTCGTTCGTTCTTTCCACCGCCACTTCATCTGTTCCTCCTGCCACCGCTTTGTCTTCTCTTTCCACCGCTGCCACTGCTACCTTTAGTTGTTCTGCCGATCGGTTGTGCTACCTCCAGTTGTTTCGCCAAGCCGTTCACTCATTCTTCATAGGTTTGTCCAAATCTCTATCGCACTTGTCTAATACAATGTTTTCATTTTTACAATCATCTTTAGCATTATTTTATGTCTCGTTATAACTATCCTGTAGCACATTCTATTGATATGAAATGTTTGCTAGAGTTGTTTATGATTTAGGAGAAATTATTCAACTGATTCTTTTTATGTATTTGATAGTAAAAGTATGTAGAATAAAAACGCATTAATCTTGCTGTGTCCTTAGGTAGCTAAGTATGAAGGTCTTGAATAGTAAAATTCTTGATGGAATGAGAATGCATATTACTTGTTTTTTTGATCATAGAGTAGATAGGCATTTAGGTGTTTTTATACCAAGAGCTAATAATAGGGTTTTGGTTCGTTGATTTGATTGGGGTAGCAAAAAAATGGTGTTTCTTGGTAGAACCTTGAATCATAGAGTGTTTAGGAATTGGCTTTGCTTATTTCTGCATATATGTTTTAGTTTATCCCTTTATAGTCTCTACTTAAATTTTATCCTAATTCATACTCAATGAACATGTAATATTTGTTAAAGTGATTAAAAAGAGAATCAAGCAAGACTATAAAAAACTAGAAGTGTTGGTAAAAATTCTGGATAAAAGGGCTTGGAAGTTTAAGAACTAATTTTATGATATACTGATTAGTTGGTACCTTTTACATTTGTTTGCCTATCTCCTGGACCATCAGTATAAAAAGGTCACCTTTAGGAAAAAGTTGCTCATCATGGAAAATTTGAACATCTTTCCCTACTTTCTTTTCTTGGTTAAAACCATAAATATGATTCTGTTTGGCTTCATTTTGAGTTAAAATGAGCCAATTAATCAACTGAACAATGATTGGAGTCTTGAGATTTTATTTTGGCAAATATTAATGCAGTAGTTTACTACATTTTGGCCATTATTTCACCGTTCTTCGTAGGATCTTGTATGATTTGTGAGTTGATTGAGTAGAGCATCAAATTTTCAGTACTTAGCTATGAACCACTTGTAATGTTTATTTATACAGTCCACATAATAGGTGGTTCAAGAGATCTGCGGTCAGTTACAAGCTTAATGGTTAGTATCATTATTCAAGATAGTAATTGCAAAACCTTGCTTTGATTGGGAATTTTATCGTTGATGATGTTTTCATTGCACATCATTATATCTTTAGCATTTCATGTCATCTTGGAGAGTTTGGTCTCAGTTGTGTTAACGACTTTTCGTTGTTGGATAACTAGTATGGAGGCCATGATTCCTTGATCAAATGAAGCCAGTAAATCTCCAATTGCTCCTAACTCTGAATACTCTTAACGATCTCCCATTTCTGTAGGCAATTGAACTTGACTTTTTCCAATGAGCAAAAGGTAGTATTTTGTGCCTTTAACTATTCCTAGAGTTCTTTCAATGCTTCTCACTTTTTTTTTTCTTCATAACGTACTGATGTTGTAACATTGTCTTGCAAGATCTGTTTCACAGTGAATCGAGGTTAGATTCATATTATGTAGGATGAAGTAGTGTTGCGTAAATTTGTCCACTACCTTCTACCCTCTTGGTTGGTCTATTTTTAGTCTTAGACAGGTTAGTTGAAAGGACTGTTGTTCAGTCATTCTTCCTTTTAGCTCCAGAATTTCTTGGTCATCTGGTCCTCCAACAAGCAATGCAGCAACTCTCTTGAGCATAGGGGTGGAGGGTTTGTCAGCATTGTTTGATCATCGGTTGAATCCACGGTCTATAAGCATCACAATTGAGCATATTGCATTTTCAAGCACTCGCTGAGTGACCTCCCTCGGTGGCCTATGTTTCTAGGCTCTTGGCCCCCATCTGCCAACTGTTTATGGAAGGGGATAAGTAAGTCTTTAAAATAGTACCAGCTTGTTTCATCCTTATATTCTTTTTGGGTTCTAGCCTTTTTAAATAGGAATTATGTTCCAATAATACATGTTATCTACGTTTGACATACATTGTTGGAAGGCCCCCTTATAGATGGTTTATTTTTAAGCTTGTTATGCATTTTGATTCAGTTAGAAAAATGATCATTATGTATTCTTTTTCTTAGTTACTTTGTAATAAGTAAATATTTTAACCTTTTTAGCTACTGGGACGATTAGACTTGAAAATAATTGTGGGTGGGTATAACTGTATAAGGAGGGCCTAGTTTATGTGAGTGTGTTTGTGTATACAAAGGAAGTAAGAACTAAGAATCATATGTGAGGATGAAAATGCATAAAAATATACTTATTTTTCAGCAATTTTTTGTTGATATTTGTTAAGCAACATCAATCATTAATTTTTTTATTTATTTGCCTGACTCTTTTCAAAATTTTTTGTAGATTTTGGGCATTGATACAGTAGGAATTGATGCTGTACTTATAGAGCTTTTGGAGATGGATGTGTATTTATGGAGATCCAACTTTTAGTTTAACTTTGACTTTTTTGTAGACATATGGATTCAAGTTCTAAAGGCATGACTACAACAATGAAAAAGAATCATATTTTCATATCTAGAGTTTCTACATTTATGAATTTGTTGCAATATTTATTAAATAAAAATTTTCATTATTCAATATGAATTTTCTTGCAATTTTTATTGATGATAATAATATAGTATTTTGACCTTCTACTAAGAAATAAGTGAACAATGATATAGCAGGAAGGAAATTTCAACTACCCTTTAATAACAGCGTTTTCTAGCAAAAATGTTGAGAAAATTCAATGTGATTTGTACATTGCCAACATTTTTTCAATGGAAAACTTACTGAATGTAATACATTAGTGACGTTTTAAAGATAAAAAAGTGACTAAATATAATAATTTTACTAGCGTTTCTTGTCAAAAACGTCACTAATAGTTGTACTTTACCTGTATTTATAAAACACAGGGAAATCCCTGAAACCTTTACCAGCGTGTTCATGTGTAGTTTTTTTTTTTGCGGTGTTCTTAAATTGTCGGCAAAGGTTTTCCTACATTTTTGAAATGCCAGTAAAGGTGAAAAAAATGTAGCTAATGATCTTTTTTGTTGTAGTGATGCTTCATTTCTTTCATAATTTGTAGCAAAAGATTTACAGGTTTGAGTAGGTGAAGTTAAGGCTTTACTTCATATGTTAACAATGTAATATTCGATGTTAATGGGTTATTTGAGAATTGAGACTATGGAGACAGTTGAACCTATAAATAAAGATAAGACTAGGGGCTCCAAAGTTGTATGTCCAGTAAGACCATTTGATAACTAAGTAAGTATGGGCTTGAGAAAAGAGTATGAAACTTAAGGAAAGCTTTTGCACAGAGTGTAAAACCTACCTCATAATCTCGTGAAGAAAACCTATTATAGGCCTAAAGATGTGTTGGTCATGAGGGGAAACTTTCTCTATTTCGTGATGAACATAATGCTCATGCAAATTGCCCCATTAACTCAAGCCAATCACCATAACGGTCACCCCACTATTCTCTAGCACATGAGTAATCACTACAAGGCTAAAAGCAAAAAAGCTACTGAACTTCCAGTCACATCTCAGTTGCAAAGAGTGACAAGTTTAGTTGCTACTAGAGTGACTTATATTCTAGTTGCTTTATTACAGCGATTAAAAGACAATGTAAAATAGTGATTGAGATATTCAGTCAGTTAATGGGATGGATGCCAAGAGGGAAGCGATTGAAATTTCAGTTGTCAGGGTTAAGTCGCTCCCTAACATTCTATTTTTATTCTAAATTTATTTTAATTATTAGTATTAAAATTAAATTATTTTAATTCGGTAAAGATAAAAGGCTAAGAACTTTGTGACACCTTTTTATAGCTATGTTGTTAACTTGGTCAACCTCCTCTATACACATCTAATAGGCTTATTGTTTTCATTTTCTTAAATCCCTTAACAACCAAATGAAAATAACTTCTCAAAGATAGGTAGAAGAACCATCTGTACTCTTCAAAATATTCCAAGAAACCTCTTGTTATAGGCTGTAAATCTTTAAACAATACTTTAAACAATTACCAAAAAAGGATTCATGAAGTGAAAAAGAAATGAATTGAGGAATAAGGAAGAAAAATGAAACAAAAGAGATTTGAAGCTATAAAATGAGAGAAAAAGAGTGAGGCAAACTTGAGATGGAAAATGGAAGAATGACAAAGAATGAGAAATGGAAGTGGTATTATCTTTTGGTAGGAGCGATTGATAGACGACTAAAATATAGATAACCACTAAAATGTGATTAATTAGAAAATTGTACTTTTGAATGCTACCAAAAAAATCATTAGTAATGGCAACTGAAATGTTTAGTCGCTTGAAAAGCAAACCCCACCAATTACTGATTAAAGGGCGACTTCAATTACTTTTTGTTTTGTTACATTTCTCTTGTAGTAAATGCCCCAATGAGCTCATTCAAGCTGAACCAAGCCTATGAATAAAGTTTCATTAGAACTTTCTAGGACTAGGCCAAAGTCCATTATGATATCATTGAGTCTCCCCAAATTAACCCCAAAGTAAAATGAAGGGAGTGGGGTGCCTATATTTTGGAATTCGCAGGTGTGGGTGTTATGTGACAATCTCATATTGGGTCATGACTCGTGGCCTTTCACTTACCAATTTGATAAAAAATTTCATATTTATGTTTGGTTTAATACTCATTATCATTTTGATAAAATTTAGGTCTAATGTTTATGAAACAGTTATATCTTCTATATATTTTTTAATGAGGTTTTGGTAAAATTATATGATTCGATTTTATGATTTATGAAAAAATAAAATATAATTTTAGATAAAATGTTGATTTTTATAATTAACTTGTCTTGCTGCCTTGCAAGTTGCAACAACAGCTTTTGCCATACCAGCATCGGTGCTAAATTTTATAGGTAAGCTAATTACTCCCTCTGTCCCATAAATTTTGCTATATTTTCCTTTTTAAGTAGTCCTAAAACTTTGCACCATTTTTTTTAGTAACTTTTTCACATTCCATTTACCATTATACCCATGTTAATACATCACTCTCTCCTTCACAGACCCCACTTTCTTTCTCTCTCTCTCTCCGGTTAGGTTTTGCCCCTCATCAACCAAACATGCCAGTTGTCGACGCAAACAAGGACAGCATCTGATGAGATGGGTTATAAGGGAGCGACGCGATGAGGAGGTGAATCAAATAGAGGACATGAATCGAGGACGAAGGTGAGTAGGCCAATGCGAATTGAGATCGGAGGTGAAGAGGTGACACAAATCGAGGTCAGATGCAGAAGGGTGACGTGAATTGAGGTTAAAGGCGGAGAGGCGATGTGAACCATGGTCGGAGGCGGAGAGGTGACACGAATTGATCCTGGAGGCAGAGAGGCGATGCGAATTGAGACCGGAATGGAAGAATGACGACACAATTGAAGATAGACGGATGACGGATGAAGGAACGTGACAAACGGACGACGGACAGATAGACAGAGGACAAACGGACGACGGACAAATGGACAACAAATCGATGAACACACAGACACGAGAAGAAGAGATAATGGAGGGGTAAAAGTGTATATCGGTGGACTTTTCTTAAATCACGCACAAATATAAATGGAGCAAACCTTCTTGAACGGAAGGAGTAGTATACTATGTACATGCGTTACCAGTAAGTACCAATATGTAGTATATACTCGGAAATCCTCCACCTCACCACCGAATTCATGGCGGACACGCTCATATTTTCCGATCTCCGGATCGCATCTTCTCCGTTCTCCTCCGTCCAGCCAAAGCGTCATCAAGGCACTCAACCTCGCCATCAATGCCCTCAAAAACTCCATCTCCGCCGCCCAATCCTCCTCCATCTACCTCGCCCACAAGCTCCCCCGCTCACGACTTAGCTTAAAAGTCAAAACGATGCTTCAATTTCTTTTAAACCGTCAGCGAACAACGCCGAATAAGTCCCCATCTGATGCTTTTTCATAGCCAAGCCGATCTCAATCCCTCCGCTCCCATCCTTGCTCTCCGCCATTGCCACCGCCCCGCTCCGGTCAGCCGAAATAATTTCCACTTTTTCCGGCCGTCCCCACCCGAAATCCAACCCGTACACTCCAAATCGAGGCGACCCGGCTACCGTGAAAATTTCCTCTATTTCACCCAACGCTTTCGCCCTTATCCAGCTCAGCATAATCTGTGCCAATTTCTCCCACCCGGCGTGCGGATCCGATTCCATACTCTCAATCATGTCTGTTATTCTGCTCACTGTTAACGCCAACCCATTCTCATCGTCGATGAAGCCTTCGGCTGGCTCGATATGCCCGAAGATGGGCGCGACGCAGTTCCCGAAATAGTGACTCGGAATCGGCGGATCCAAACGAGTCCTGTAATCCGCCGTGAACGCGAAAGCGATAGGCCGATCAGCTTCCACTCCTACTGCTTTTAGCTTACGCGTTATCGCATAAGCAAAGGTAAGAACAAACCCGGACAAGCGACGCCGTTTCGAATCATCTAGCTTAGCCGACACTTTCTTTCTCAGCGATTCGATGTTTGCTTTGCTTAGCAAGAACGTGCCCCACGCCGTATCCGGCGGAAACTCGACCACCGTTTCAAGGACCTTCAGGCTTCTTCGTGTCGGATCTTCTTGACCCGCACCGATGAAATCTATCCATTGGTTCAAGTACAGCTCCGCCAGCCCGGCAGGGTCTTTGATGACGGTTCTGTCGAGGAAGGGAACCAGCTCCGATGGCAGCGAGGGATCGTCACCGTTTCCTTGTCCGCATAAGTAAGCCCATGATTTCAGAAACGATGTCGTGGATTTGCCGTCGAGAACTGCATGGTGGGCCGTGACGCCAATCGAGAAGCCGTGGTCCTTGAATAGAGTGATTTGAAGAGAGATGGGCTCGGTTCGTTCATCGGACGTGCTTAGTTTGGGGATGAACGGGTGCACGTCCACGGCGTTTCTGATGGCATCGCTGCAGAGGGCTTCGAAATCGGCGTCTGACTCGGCGACGGTAAAGGAAACACCGTCTTTTGGGACGTAGAGAAGGATGGGTACTGGGGAAGAGGAGGGCCAGATGAGGTTGCCGGCGAGAGGGAGGTAGTGGAGGAGAGCGAGGGAGAGAGAGTGCTTTAGCTTTGGAAGGACAACGGAGTGGAGGAAAGATGGAGTTGGGTGGGCGAGCCGGAAGAAGAAGAGGCGTTCGACGGGAGGAAACTTGAACCAGAAGGTATCGAAGTAAGTGGGCGGAAGCGAGAAGTCGGCGGGTGAGTTGGGAGGGGGAGTCACCCGGCAAATTTCTAGTATCTTCATCATCATGTGAGCTTATCGATCGGTGTGGAGAAGAGAAGCCGTAATGAAGAGTAAGAGTAGAAGTAGCGATGATAAGAGTAGAGGCTGTTGTGCTGATCAAGCAACAAGCTATTTACATTTCACAGGTTCAAAGACGATGAAAAAGAACATAGTTGAGGGACTCTTCATCAGGTTTGCCCTAATCTGAACATCGAAAGCAAATTTGAAAGTTGAAACTATATTAAAGAAGGATAAAGAAGAAGAAACAGCAACGTTGTCTTTGTCGTCGATAGCGATATGCTTGTAGTTTACTTGTCTTAGATCCAACAACCCAGGAAAGTACAAAAATCCACAAGTTGCGGTCAAGATTGGCTACCATCCTATTCGACGACCATCCGGCTGTACGCATGGCGGCCCCGGACATGTTATATGTAAGGGTAAAATAAATATATATCTCAAGATGAGATCATTTACCGAGTTAACATATAAAACATACTTCAACTACCTAAATTAAATTTTATTTCATAAGTTCTTGTATCTAAGATTTGTGATAAGAGTTGCTTTTTAATTATGAGATTTTTATCACTCTACGATTTATTAAATTAAAAATAAAATTGAAGCACCTCAGAACTCAAAAAAGAAAGAAATCTTGCCTTCTATTCTCGAGTATGCATCTAGCTAATAACACATATGCATGAATATTACTACTCAAAAAATTATAAAGCTATATTATATGAAGAACACAATTTAATGTATAGATTATTAAGTGCGACCTAACCAATTTGAATGATGCTTCCTGCATGCGCCATTAACACAATGGAAAAATCAATAGAGAAAATATAATAAAAGATTCAAAACTAAACGAGAAAATATAAGAAAATGTCAGTACGAGAGAAACTATAGTTGCATGTAATAAAATTAGAAAATGAAGAACAAATCAACAATAACTTAAAAACGAGATGAGTCAAAGCCGAACCTGAATGTCCAGTCTAATCGGTTCAACCGCAAACCAGTTCATATTATATTTGATCAAAGCAAAAAAAAAAAAAAATGGCTGAAACCACTAAATCGATGAATCGTCAAACCATAATCAATTGGTCGCCTGAAACAATTATATTTAAGAATTGTAAAAAACAAAAAAGGATTAATAAAATAACAAAAAATAAATAAAAACAAAATAAGGAATAGGAGGAGGAGGAGGAGAAGGAGAAGAAGAAGAAGCTACAAAAAAGTGACATTCAGGGATGCCAGATTTTAGTGACAAGGGAAATTATTGTCACTAAATACCGTTTACAGGGACAGCTAACAAGAGCGTTAGTGACACTAGAGACAGATGATGAAATGTGTCCCTAAATTTGGAAGACTAGCGATGGATAACAGAACCTGTCCCTAAATTATGGAGGTCGGCGACTCCTAAAGTTCGCTCGTTGGTACATACATAGCCCAAGCCTCTATAATCAAAATTGTAGTGACAAATGATGGATTCTGTCCTAGAGAATGAGCTAATAATTTTTTTATTGTTCTAGGCTATCCCCTCATCGGCATCAATATTTGTAGAGCCTGACTAGGTCATTTTGAAAATTTATATTTATTTTTTTATTTCTGATATTTAGACATGTTCTTTAAAAGTAATTTAAAAGTGATTATTTATCTTATACTAATTATTTCCAGTATTACATACCAATTGAAAATTCTTGCTTTAGGATGCTCAAAAGTACTTATACCAATTGAAAAAGTAATTTTTGGTGAAAGTATTGTGGTGCTAGGCCTATTGGAAAAAGGGTTTTCAGTGATTAAGCTAAAACAAATTAGGCTCTGAGACGAGCAGCAGAAGATTCCTAATTTTTCACTTGAAGAAAGTCTTTCACGTTCCCACAAAAAAATGTTTTACGGAATTAGTTTTTTTAAATTAAATAAGTATTTATTTTGTTATAAAAGAAAATAATTTTTTATTTAACCAAAAGTTTCGATATGTAAAATATACTTGTACTAATTTTTTTATGTTAAGAGACAACATGACATTAAAAAATGTTATAATTTTATGTCTTCTATTTGATTAAAAATTGAGACGATCACTTATACTAATTGAAAATGGAATTCACCCCAAACTTGTGTAGAAGGTCATACATGAATTTGATCAGGGGTGAATAGAATAAAACAATATGAAATTGGATTCACAAGTGAAATGCATTAGAACTTTGAGTATAGGTTCATGGTTAGCTAAATATACCATAATGTTTTTTTGAGCCCAATTTGATCATCTATACTAGTTACCATTGAAATTACCCACAAATTTGGAGGGAAACTAGTAGAAGATATTGAAAGGTCAACTAAATTAAAACAAATTGAAATTAGGTTCATTAATTAAAGTTACATAAATTGCTAATCCAATTTCATAAATTGTAATATAAACAATTGAACTCATGATCAAACTTAAACTTTAAGTGTTTTAAGATATTCTTGTGTAACTGAATCATAACATTATGAGACTAGGTTTGTTGTAGTAAAAGTTCATTATAGTATAAGCTATATATAATAACTTAGATTTGAATATTATTAAAAATCTTAAACTCATTGTTAGAACTTAGAAGAATAGCATTCAATCCTTTATCTAAGATGTATAACCTTTTCAAATTGAATTCAAATTAATGAACTCATGTGCGTTGTACTTAATGTACTTGTGAGAGACATGGAACCTTAACTATAGCATTTGGCCAATTAATGTTATAAAGTGACTATATCCACCGTTAGAAATTGATTTTAAAGTTTACAAACAACTTAGATTAAATAACCTAATCAAGATTATGCTCAACATCAAATAACTTCAATGTGTTTAAGTTTATTTTTCAATGTATTGGCCATTAAAGAACCTGTTGAAAATATAATGTTATGATGTTTCATATTACATTGATAGCATTTGCCTGGTAATAAAATAATTTCAATGTCTTACATGTGTTTCAATTATTCAAACATGAAACTTTAATTTTGGACACCACCCTTATGATAAATTATGATTTTCTTCGGATAAAAAACATGTACTTGGTTTAATTTTTTGCCCAACTTTTTTAAACTATGGAATGCGCTACTTTTTAGTTTTCTTTATATCAAAGCGTGCCTTCCAAAAAATTTTCCCTATTATTTTCCCAACCATAGTAACTTTCTATTCACTTTCTCTTCTTTATATTCCAAAATCCTTCATAGTTCCTTTATCCCCAAAAAACCTAAGCCATCAAAATTGTTCCATTGGTAGTGAACTTATGTAACTATCAATTAGGGGAATTGACAAGGGTTTCATCTGGATTAAGGTTATCTTTATTCAATTTCAAGAATCTGAAACTGGTAAATTGACAAAGGAAAAGATTGCTTTCTATGCATGATTAATTGGTTCTTTATTATCTTCTATCTCTATGTGTGATATATCTTGAATTCTAATTCATCTTTCTCTATGCATGATGTTCCTTCTATACTTTGGTTAAATAACCCTTAATACTAGTTGGACACGGAAATTTGATTCAATGAAAATTAATGAAAAACAAACTTATTTATATATTTCATTAGACATTTTACCCGGCATTGTTGTTACTATCGAAGTAGGTTAATTGTATAATGATATGCCTTAGAGGTTTATCAGCTTATGAAAATTTTTAATATTTTTAGCATGTTGGCCACTTATCTACTTTTTTTTTCTTCCTTTTCTTTAAAGGATGGCAAACCGTAGACATCTTGAAAAAGTTTGCATCGCCTCTTCAAGTGCTGCCTCTTTAAGAGTTGGCAATCATCGATCTGAAACCAAACCTCAACAATAGGTGTAAGCATCATCTGGACTTGAATAATAACAGCTATCCTAGTTTATGACACAACAACCACTAGTTTCTACAAATAATCAATTGCATAGCCAATCACAACAAGATGGAGTACACTCGCAGATTCAATCACAAGTTCAGCAACAACAATAACGGTAAGTGCAATATTGTGGGCTTTCTCAAACCAGTCCATCAATTCTAGAACGTAGTAAAGAATCACAACCAATAGGTATGGAAGCCAGATTCTAAGTTAAATTTTTTTATTGAAGCAATTGGCCAATTTAAAATGGGTTCCATGTTGATCTATTTCTTTTATCATGAACTAAAGATTAAATTTGTAATGATTGACAAGTGGTTGTGTTGCATCAAAGATTGTTGGTTCTTAGTGAACTAATAATGATTAAGATATGATTACTACATTGACTTTTCTTCAAAAGTGAACAAAGATTCTTTGTTTCCAAGTGCTTAGTTGTATCTTTTGCGTAATTAATTTGTTACCAAATTGTATTAGTATTTCAACCAAACTTTTCTATTGGCAATAGTTAAGATATTAATAGTTTCATGTAAGATCTTGTAAAATATTTTATTATAGTAACATAAGGTATTATAAGTGGTAAATGCTTGCACGTTTAGAACAGTAACACCATTTAGAATTTGTTGTAAGTGATATGTTTGCTTACAGGTTTAGTTGTCCTTATAACTAATTAATACAATTAAGTTAATCAAACTAGAGTCTTTATATGAAGTAGGAGACTTTGGTCAGATTAATTGCACACAATAATGTTGTAATTTAGCTACTTCAATTCAACAAAATAGTGAAAATTCTACAGTGATATTTTGCTAAAGAAATTTTTGTGTACCTACAACATACATTTTTTTTATGTACATTGCTAACATGTTTCTTGTATCATGAACTAATCTGAAGAACTATAGGACACTTGTGTGCTTGATGTTGGGGATCTTGAGGAAGGAGAAAAAATTGAAGTCAAATTCAATGTTTTAAACAAATCAGTTGGTATTAAAGGTGGAAAATTCAGTTAATTCCTAAATAGCATGGTTAGAAAATCACAGCTTGCACCTTTTAACTTTCTAGGTTGGAAAGCAATACCACCTAGCTATAAGGAAAAAATGTAAAAAATAATAGAGGCTTGTATAAGATTTACATGTATTTCTCTGCATACTCTTAACTTCCCATCCTTACATAATCTTTTGGTATAGGATAAGTTTTAAATTAAGCCATTTACTGAAAACGTAAGGAAAGCTGTGATTGGTGATATAGGTGATAAATAGAAGTACTGGAAAGGAGAGGTGTAGAGTAATTCTAAGTTTAATATGAATATATCTACAAAAGAAAATGTCACATGACTTATAAATGATCAAGTAAATAAGGAACAATATAGGGCACTTGTGGACCATTAGCTAATAGAGGAAACATAGATATACCTTTTCATATATTTAGTATTGTTTTATACAATGATTAATTTATTCTTTTTTTTTTAACTATGCTTTGAGATATTGTGTATGCTATGCAGCGTCAAGCTAAGATAATTTCAGAAAATCGTTCAAAGCTAAAAGATCCTTATTGTGGAAGAATGAAATCCTTGGCTAGGTGAATTTAAAAAGGGGTACTTATAAATCTTATCAACTTTTAAGAAAAATGGAACTTTGTAGTTTACAATTTACCAGTTCATTAGTAAATCTTGTTCACATTTCTTATGTTAGACTTTCTCATATAATATCTGCTTGGTAAATTCCTACAATTTAAATTGCTTGTTAACAGTGAACTTGATGTATGAAAGTTCACTTGAAATTAAAATTTCAAAATGGAATATTAGTAAGAAAACTAATAGATTATTAAGGTTTCATGCTTACTCTAGTTAATTATTACATTAAATATGTTACTTTGGTTATGTTGTATAGGTTGATAAAATTAAAGTTTTTCCCTCTCGAGCTAAACTCTATATTAACACAAAGAAAACCAAGAATGGAAATTATGGTAATTTGTACACAACAGAAATAGTGGTATGGAATATTTAGTGACAATTACGATGGTTACCTAGAAAAAGAATAATTTACTAAATATATAGCCTAATAACAGCTGCTTTAATGTGCACGCTTAGGAACGCATGAAGGATAAAATGGCTAAGAATAATAGGGTAGAGTCTGCATTAGATCCTAAATCATGGAATGATGATGCATATGCTTAAGCCAAAGGGCCAAAGAAAAGAGGACACGTAGCTGGATTGGGAAAAGTTCATGTCACTACTAACAAAAAAGATGTCCAAATACAAGAACTTAAAGAACGGAATACAATGGCTCTAGGACAACTCAATGCTATTTTGGAAAGGCTTGAATACTATAAGAGTTTATTTCAACAATGTTTTCCTAACAAGGATGGTTATTTTGATAATGCTAGTGCTTGAAATCATCAAGCATAATAAATATTTTCTTGCATATTTCACTACAAGAGAAATGTTAAAATGCGACTAATTTATGCGACTAAAATGTTAAAATACTATTAACATTCAGTCACACGTTAGTAGCATATATGTGGGCCACAATTTTCTATGCACCTGAAATGTTCAGTTGTATAAACGTTAGTCACATGTCAGTAGCACATTTTAAAAAATATTAAATTTCAATCGCACATCAAGTGTGCCATAGTCATTTATGCGACTGAAATGATCAGTCACATAAAGGTCAGTTGCATGCCAGTAGCATGATTAAAAAAATATAAAAATGTCAGTAGTATGTCAGTCGCATAATTTAAAAAATATTAAACTGTCAATGGCATAGTAGTCGCATAATTTAAATTAATTTCCTTGTTAGTATCGTGTCACATATTAAATATATTTTTCTTTTCCGTTGCATGGTAATCGCATAAATTAAATATATTTTCTTTCAGTAGCACATCAGTGACACAAAAAGTATCAGTGGCAAATTCAGTAGCACAAAATGCCTTTTCCTACCACACTCATTTCTCTTCTTCATTTCTACATCTTCTCTGATTTTCTCTTTCTTTGCTCCATCTTTGCTCTTCGTCTTTGCTTCTACTTCTCCAATTTTTCATTCTCTCCGGTTGAAGCTTTGCTGCCTTCAAACTTCATCATTTCAATCTCTAGTTATTAGCATAGAGGTAACCCGTATTTCTAACCAAGTTCTTCCTCCATGCATCTTGCTCCTTCTTCCCTGCTCATTTAATTTTCCGGTCATTATTTATCCATTTACCACACCATTTGCTGCTTCTGGTAAGGAAATCAATTTTTTTTTGTTTTCAATTCGTTTTCTATGTTCAATGTTACTATTGCATCTTTAAATTTTTTTTACTGTTCATTTTCTAACTTGATTTTTAGTGCTATCTCTTTAATTTTTTTTAATTCCTTTTATTTTTTTTTTTCATTTTTTTTTCTATATTGAATGTTAGTGCTAGACCAATGTTGCTAAAATTTTAGTGTTGTTTTATGATGAAATTTTATTGCTGAAATTATGTTGAAATTAAATTGTACGATTAAATTTAGTTTTAGTATTATTGATAAATTTTAATGTAAATTTACGGGTTAATATCTAAGGATTAATTTTACAGTTATTTAAGGGTTAATTTTAGTAATAACTCTATTGTTAATGTTGGTATTAATTTTAGTACTTACATTTAGAACTTAATTTTAGTGTTAATTTTATTATTAAATTTAGTACTTAATTTTAGTGTTAACTCTATTCTTAATTTTATTGTTAATTTTAGTCCTTAAATTTTAGTACTTAATTTTAGTGTTAATTTTAGTTGTTAATTTTAGTACATAATAACTTAGTAGATAGTTTTTTCATTATTATAATAATTATAATCCAATTTTAATTAATTTTTTAATTAATTTTTTTAAAAAATATGTATAAGCTATGCAACTGAAATTCGGTCGCATCATGCAACTACCTTTTGTTAGTCGCGTTATTGTTTATTAATGGCATGTTTCAGTCGCATGACAATGGCACAGCTCGTGCGACTAGTATTTTTACTGCTGAATTTTCCTGTGACATTTTAGTCACATGATGCGATTGAATGCTACTATTTCTTCAGTCGCATCAGCTCATTTTTCTTATAGTATTTTTTCCTCAAGGTAAATGTTTATTTATATCAAGTTTTCTCTATTGTTTTTTATGATTAAACCTTACTAATATGTAGCAGGTTCCTGATGCTCGAAGTGATCTAAATAATTTTCATGAAGGTGTGTAATGCTCTTTAATGTCGAGTGCATATGTTCATGAAGACTAAGATAAGTATGGCCTTAAACTTTAAACTTTTTTTGTTGTAATTTAATATACTTAACAAGAATAAGCTACCAAACATCCAAATTGAAAATGAGTCCTCAATTGCATCTCCGTGATTAATTCTGATAATTGATTGAATTAGAAACTTTGTTTATAAGCATCCCCTATTAAGTTTTTTTCATTTTATACCTATCTGTGTGCAAGATGTGTATGGTTTTATGATCATCCCTAAATTAGTTGTTTTACATGCTCATGTGAACTAAAAAATATTTCTTGGTAGATAACTAAGTGTCCTAATTCTCAACTGATGGTAATCCACTAATTAATTACTTGATAATATGAATCTATATTATTGCAGATCCCAAGTTTCCTGTCATGTTTGTTTCTTCTCTACTATGCTGACTTGTGAGTGTGTGGATGTAATTGTATTACTCATGTATGTTTTCTTTAACAATGATTTGATCAAAAGTTATTTTTATTATCATACTAACTAAAAAAATTGGTACCAGTAGGGAATGTATCATTAGTGAGCTAATGCTTGCATTCATACTAGTTGAATTTGTTAAAGTAGTTGCTATGGAACTTGTTTCATTTGATACTAGTAAGGAGTGTATATGTCTTCATGATATGGGGTCTTTGTGGTGAATATTGTTTTCTTTGTATATGTCACATCCTATTTTCAATTTGCAATGAATAATTGGTGAAGTTAAGCTTGTGATATTTTAATGATGATCCATGATTATATTCCTTTAGTGTGGCATGATTGTCAGTTACTTTTTATTTCCCTTCAGTGATTGCTTTTAAAGTATTTGCTTTTGCATTAATGGTTAAATTTTAATTTTGGTATTTATAGATAAGTTAGTTGATACAAATTCAAGTATGGTGAGGATTCAAGTATGGTGGAATAAGATAAGCTAAAAAATGTGATGGAGAAGTAAACTATACTTTTCATTTTTTCTTTGTTGGTCTGAACTTTGTTTTTCATTGATTCTTAATTAAGTGTGTTCTTTTGTTAGTTAGATTTATGTTCATGCACTAATTCTGGAATAAAGTTGTTAGACATCAAGTAGTTGGTGATTTTAATTTGTTGTTACAAATATCTTTTTATCACTATATATTTATAATATTAGAGTTTGATTCATTTTAAATCTTGATTTATTAGATATTATATGGGTTACTTCACTTATTTCAAATTGAAAAAATGATAACTTAGCTCAGTCATCTCAAATAAAAATGTGAATTTATTTATATTTTGTAAATACAAAGTTATCACTATCTCATGTAATGGTTATAGTAGATTAATAATAGTTAACAAATAAGCCATATATAATTATGGCACGGTTAGCCGTCACTGACTTAGTGACAGCTGGTTGCCACTAACTTAGCGATGATTAGCTGTCACTAATTTAGCGACTGCTGGTTGTCACTAATTTAGCGACAATTTGCCTTTGCCAATTTTGTACTAGTTTGTGATTGTATGCCTTCATTAGTTTTTGCCAACATTTCTATGGATTCCTTGATTTGCCTTTGGACCCCTTCATATCCGAATTGATGCATGCAAATAAAGGATGAAAATGACAACTTAGGGCTAACTACATACCTAAATGGCTAACGATTTCTTATAATCCTTAGTTGACCTCTTTGAGCCTTTAAGCCATGTTTGTTGTTTAACCCACATAATTGAGCCATATCCATTGTTATTTATCCTTTCTTGTCCTTGAAGTAAGTTGAGCATTGCATATATGGGCTTGGGAAGGATAAAAAAATTATGAGTTGTGTGAGTGAGCAATAAATAAGTTTGGGGGGAAAATGTTGGTTTATGAACTTATTGTTGAGTTTATGTAGCTATGGTTTGAATATACTTTGGATAAATCATGCACATGTATTTGAACTTTAAAGATTGGGTGAATTTTTAGTTGCAAAAAAAAAAAAACTATCTTTCCCTTAATAAAAAGGTAAAACGAGTTAACATAAAAAAGCCCTCATTAAAATAATAATAATAATAAATAAATAAATAAATAAATAAATAAAGAAGGGGAAAGGTAGAAGTACTTTATTAATTTGAAAGGAGTTCACTCATGTGTTTTGTCAAGATTGTGCATATGGGGGTTACTTGAATTGTTGCTTGGAAGTCAAGAAAAGCATTTTTAAATCAAAATACCTTGGGTGGGACTTTAGATTTGATTATTAGAATTGCCCATGGTGTTTATGCTTAACTTACTTCTTTAGCCCTACCTCAAAAGGCCTCCATCCGATTCCCGTCCATACTAAACCCGGCTACGGTACAACCTTATATATATATGTCATTGGACTTAAATTTGCATGCATACTCCTTAGGGACAATTCATGGGTAGTTTGGGTCTTTTTGTAAATTTGTGGATGAAGTGGCATTATAAGCCTAGATACACTAGGCAACCATAGATTAGGGAGTGAAACACTTAGTGAGCAATTACCTACCATTAATGACAAAGTTCTTCTTTCATTACTTACCTTAATATCTCTTGAGTTGAGCTTGTACTTTAAATGACTTTATGATATGATATTGAGTATATGTTGTTAGCTTCTATGTTTTGATTGTTTTATGTTTTTAGGTTAATAAATGCTAGGGACTAGCATTTTTCTAAGTTTGGGAGAGTTTGATAAATGTTAATTTTGTGGTTAAACGTGTTGACTTTTTATCAACTTTGACCATAATTTTTTACCTTACCACTTAATATTTTTGGCCAATTCTTGCTTTGATACTTCATTTTGTAGGTTGGAGAAGCGGACCATAGCACTGGAATGGCACCGGGACGAGTAGGACGAAAAATGGGAACGCAAAAGTCAACAGAAATTATAATTGAGGCCTAGGCCCCAGGAGAGAGGCATAGGCGCCACAGTACAAAAGCTTACTGCCTGAAAAACACACCCTGGAGGCCTAGGCACCAGCCGAGGCCTAGGCCCCAGGCACCTGCAAGCCCTCTCCTGGGGCCTAGGCGCCAGAGCACCTTCGACCTCGGAAGCCTAGGCGCCCAAAAACCCCCTCTTGAGGCCTGGGCTCTAGTCACCCGGGAAAGTGATCGCCTACCTCAAATTTGAACTCAAGCTTGCTATTGGCCAAGGATTTCTATCCAAATGGTTTGGTGAGTGAAAGGGACATCTCTAAGGAGTAGAAGAACCTGGAACCTAGCAAAAGAATGAAGCTTCATCTTCATCTTTTCTTCTTAGAACTAGTTTTTCCATATCCACCATAGTTAGTATTCTTAGCTTTTCTTAGTTTTTCTTGGTCACCATTGGAGCTAGCTTGGAGACTTTGGATTCAAGAGCTTCTAGCCATCTTGGGTTTACTCTTTCATCTTCTTTGTAGTTTCTCATTGATGTTATTATGTTTACTTTCATGATTATGTTTTATTTAGTTATGGAGTAGTCTTCTTTTGCACTTTCTATAGATGTAGCTACTTGGATTGATTATGTTGGATGAATTCATAGTTATGTGATGTTAGTTTTTCTGCTAAATGTATGTTTATTCTTCTCTTGAGCTTAATGTTGTGTTAGCTAGTTGATGGCCACAATTGGTTTCACTATAAATTGCCTCTAAACTCTTGGAAAAGATTAGAAGCTATTAGACCTAGGAGAAGAATTTAATGGCTATGGACTTGTTGGAAAATTAGTCTAAGTCATTAGGTAAAGGTAAATTGCGCTTTAATGTCTCTTTCTAAGCTTCTAATTGGATGGAAATCCTCATTAAGTTTAGATTAGAGAGATTAATTCTTTCACTTGAAAAAATAAGAATTTAATTGAATAACTTTACCAACATACATTAGAGATTAATCCATTCACGTAAGTTCACCAACTAATTAAGACAAGTAGTGAACCCATAGGAAGTGTTCTTTCATAATTTGATAAAAATTACAATTTTTGTTTACATTGCATACTTGCATTCTAGGTTAATAGTATTCCATTTAGCTAAGTTTAGTCACTTGTTTAAGTTGCCTACATTTCTATCCAACTTTGATTGTTTAGCTAAAGTTTACTTTGAGTAGTGGTACTTGGCAATTAATTTAATCAATTCTCGTGGGAACGATATTCACTCACCCTATCTACATGTCCATCGTGCACTTGCGGATAGTGGTTTCAAAATTTCATTACAATCATTCGTCCAGTAGAACGACATTTTGCATTTGAGTAGCACCCTATTTACAAATTGATCTATTCCTTTTGTTAGGTATATTCATGTTCAAACAAAATCATTCGCATAATCTAACCATTTTGTTATTGCTATATCAGAACGTAGATCAATGTCAGTGAAGTATTTCCTTTGTTTGATCCGAATTAGGATGATGCTGCTATTCCTTACATTATGCGTCACACACAAAGATGACTAATGTGGACAGACAAGTTTGTGAATTATGCATTGGAGGCATATAACAGAGGCCAATATGATGGGGAGATGCTTACCGAAGCTGGGTGAAAGGTGGTTCGCTATCGGATGCATGAAGCTTCTGATTACCCATGAACCATAGTCTATATCAAGAACTTGTGGAACCATCTTACTGGCCAATACAAGCACATTCTCCAGGCCATTGGTTTGTCAACTGAATGGAGGTATGACCAAAGATCGATGAAAGTTGTTGCATCGAATGCTTGGTGGGCAAGTAGACTTGAGGTAATTGTAATCTAGTTATATATTGTTGATTTGGCTAGCATTGTAAATTTTTGTTATATCATATGATTTATGATCCACTATATAACCTGTGTTTGTATATTCATTTTTGGCATTTCTCTAATTATGTTTTAACTATCGCATTTTCTTGGCCACATCTTCTGTCACTGAATGCATTTTGTATATTATCAGGTTCACCCAGAGTTGGCTATGCTTAAAGATTCAAAGGTGCCTAATATGGAGTACTATGCTGCTCTATTACTTGACAATGCACCTTATTTGTTGCCACCTGTTAATTGGTGTTTGTTTACATCTATTTCACGAGCAGATACGGAGGTTATTAATGTGCCATCTGATTCAACTGACCCTACGCCAGTGTGGCCAACTATATACGTCTCATCTGGAGGTTGGGGTCGACATAAGGTTCAATGTGCTACCTCACCTTCCTCTATTGTGGAGACACAATGCTCGAGTAACAACCTCCCACCGACTACATCACTGATGATGCGTTGTTGCATGGACATTGCCTGACGTGCCCCTGGTGTTGTGGAGGGTGATGTTTTCTAGATCAATGCGGCATCTTTCCTTATCTAGAATAAGGCCGCTCGAGACATGTTGATGAATGGGACGAATAATGATGAAGCTTACTTTGCTTGGCTTTGCCATGAGGTGGCTAAATTTACTTATCAGTAGCCATGCACGTTACCTGAACCATTTGTTGTGTTAATGTTATGGTATCGATAAATGCCTGCTTTCAATTAGGATTAGCTTTGAGGTTGCAATTGCTAGTCCTATTTTGTTGTTGTGCATAGAAACCTATTGTAGGTTGGGCCCCAAGGGACAACTTATAACTCTAACTTAAGTCCACCTTATTTTGTGGTTGTATATGCTTATGTGTTTTATTCTATGGTTTAGCATGTATGATAATTACTTTATGGTGCTTACATAATGTATGGTCCATGATAAATGTTTGCTCGTACCAAAATGTTTACAATGTGCAATGCACATGTTTATAGGGATGACACAAAAATGCTGTGATAAGGATGGTTTAGGGTTTAATCAGACATACTTGTCTTTTATAAATGTTTTGGACGTCCAGTAATAGGACATAGTCTACAATTGATGAATAACTATGATGCCATACTTGTGTTATACAAGTGGCCATTTTATCGTCTGCGGCCACCTATTTTGCAACCAAGTTGGTTTGATACAACACTTACAATGTGGTCCCTAACAGATGCCATAGTTGATGTTTCTAAAAGTAATGTTTCATCATCCATGGCTACATCTGACCCCTCAGCAGTATGTCAATAGTACTCAGATCTTTGGAATGACAAGATATCCTTATTTCAGCAGTCACAATAATGTACATAGTTGCGTAAGACACAACAAGCAATGACAATATCTGATTGCAATTCCAGCTTGAAGTGCCCCATCTTTAATAGTATCTTCCACTTCATCTTAGTCGCACCAATTACTCGCTTTATCACATTTCGCAATGACCCATGGCAATAATTGAATATTTCTTTCTCACTGTTTGGTCTCCTACCAACGAAATCATTATGTTGATAATCCACACCCCTATATGGCGCAAGAAAACCCTCAATGTTAGCATACCCAGAATCTACCAAGTAATAACATCCTACAGTAAAAAATATATATAATGTTACATGCAACACTGAATAATAGATGTTATGTGATGGTGCAACTATAGAAACATACCTGGCAGTAGGTTTGGAAAAAAAGACCCTGGTTGTTCAGGACAAACATGAAGAACATAACTGTCATGTGCTGATCTTGGGGTCCGTGCATAGACGTGAGTATACATCATGTTAAAGTCACAAGCAACCAACACATTTTGCATTGGTCGACCCCACCGACCACTATAAAATTCCCTTTTAATTCTCTAGAATATCCTGCCTACATGAGTCCCGTCAATTGCCCCAACCACACCGGACGACTACTTGACATATGTGGATGCATATCAATATCCTACTTCTCGCTAAGCCGTATAATAACGGCACAAAGTAAAATGACCGAAGCGAGGACTCAATGAAACCATCTACAAATTGTGTTAGTCGAGTGTGGGAACATTTACTTAACATCACGATATTTTAAACCATAAGTGTAAACCATAAGAAACATTGCCAGACCCTCATAACTAGAAACTCGATGGGAGCTCTGGAAATGGTGTCAATTAACCAAATTGGAATAAAGCCGCCAAAAACATTGGGCTGACATGCAAAACCTTTCATAAAATTCGCGCTCATTCTGTCCCAGGTGACATAAGTACTGAGTCCCCATGAAAATGAGCTCCTTATGTTAGGGATCATTAGCTTATCCCACATCACCTGTATACCAGGCAACCCTAACTACAAGTTGGATGGGGTAGTGGTGCCATGCCTCCTTGAGATTGATGTAATTGTCCGTCTGAAATCTTCCTTTTGGAGAATTAGGGGGTGAGTTAGGTGAAATGTCTCATGGAATGTCTAAATCCATGCCCAGCCCTAGTGGCGAGGACATTTGCATGAATGCACCAAAATTGTTTTAGACCACTGGGAAAAGTGAAGGTTTACCAATATGCCAAACATACATGCACTTATGAAGAACAAACCTACACACTTTAACAACAACATGCACAATAAGATTTGTGCCACGCAAGTTTCAAGATGCTCAAAGTAGGAAGATAGAGGTAACATAACCCTCAACTATAAACAACAACACCAACCCCTAAACCAAGTTTAACTCTCAATACCAACAATGAAACTGGATAACTCTAACCCACATAGAATAATACAACAAGAATGACATCACATCCTTAGAACTCCCTTGAAGAAACCCACCTCCTTCGCATGTCCAATCTCAGCCTCCAACCAAGCTAGACGGACGTTAGGTGTCTTGCAGCCATACATGAAGCACTCCCTCAAAATAAAGTCCCTAGTAAGTAATATAAAAGCTGCAATCTAGGTACGATCCCCAACTATAATACCATGAAGGTAAAAAATAATGGCCATGACAAACCCAATGGAAATGTCAGCACATCAAGCTGCAGAGGTGCTAGATATCTCACTAAGGCAGTCCTGATTGGTACATACAATATTCAACATTTGACGTATGTCCTCGGGATCTCTGCCATAAAAGGTTCGGGCCCTCTTCCCACTACTAGAGCATTTCGCATAAGTGATAGCGTATCCAAACATTCCCTCTAGCAGACAGAAAGAAGCACTATTGCTGTGACTTTGCGTGAGTAACAGTGATCAGTTAGAACATTAAAGGCGAGGAGTTGACGGGTTAACCAAAGGAGGGGTGCCCCAATTATCAATAGGGGTGCTCTAGTCTGTAACATCAGTAGGGACATCTAGAGGAGGTGCTTGGGAACCATCAACCATAGTGGATGTCCTGACCTCGGACCCTCGAAACTCATGATGTTCCCCCGTATGAATAACGCCAAAAGGTAGCCTCCGCTCGCTTGAACCAATAGTTGGAATGTCATGACATGCAAAGCTGACATCTTCGTCATTCTAAGGTTAGGATGACCGACCATATGCTGAGAAATCTTTACATAGTCCAAACATGCAACATAAGTCCTCCCAATTCGGCATCTTCATATGGCGAAGCGCTGCAACATCGGGTGACACCTACATGAACATGAGAAAAAAATTCTTTCAATTTTGTACCCAAACAATGCACATCCCAACACATGAAAACAACGTTTGTTAGCGTTAACGAAGACCTTGCAATATCCAAATGAATCATAATACCTGAATCTGGCTTACCCACAATTCCTTTTCAGCTGAAATGGTGCTACTTGTAGGGTCCTAATCGAGGCCAGTTGTGGAGCCAAAAAATTGCTTCCAATACCGCCACTAAATCTTCAAAGACCGAAATTTTTTTTTTTATCTACACTTTATTGCCTTCTGGTCTCAGTGCAGAACTAGTGAAGAATCATTCGCTAACCAGACTTGGTTGAATTTCCACCATCAACACCCAGACTAACAACATGTGCGGCTATTCAATAGAACACAACAGTGGCCGTGTGCTTCCATTTTGCCTTATCATGACGGGAACCAGATTGTGCCACTGGCAGAAAAGAAAGTGGAGGAATTTGGCTATTTGACATGGTAGAACCTAGCCCAAAGTGCCAAAAACATTTCTCACATATGTTTCACACTAGTCATACACGGCTTAGATTAACCATGAACAGAGCATGAAAATGAAAAAAAGGTCAAGCCAACAAATGCATCGAGTTACTCAATTCTGTTCCTAATGGACAAAGCTTATGGAATGACATATACGCAATAAAGGGCCAAACATAAATGGGATGTCTTTATAGCAAATATGGAGGTAGCAACGCATAAACAAATTGAAACGTTTAAAAACATTTGAAAATAGTAAATCCTCACCTAAAACTGCAAAAGAAGAGTGTACTTGGACTAACTCTTGGCCGCTGGTGACAGAACTTAAGTTTTGAACAAATGGACGAGCAATGCAGGTAACAACGCACGGGGAACTCCATTAGCAGCTCAAATTGGCTTTCTCATCCCTCCCGAAGTTGATCTCCACCTTAAAGCACCTTCAAAATGCTGACTGACACATGCTACGGCCAGTAACAGAGAATGCGGCACCCCATGTCCACTAGTCAGTGAAGTATCCCCCAAATCCTAATCGATGCGTTAACGGCTTTCCCCTCTCCTCAACCCTGTGAAGTGCTACTCTCCATTTCCCAAACTGACACAAATCGCCAAATGTGGCTGAACTTTTACCGATCAGTAAAGCCATGTACCTACCATCTGGTATTCATGGTAATTTTCTCCAACTTCATGGCCTCTTAACTTATAACCATTTGACTAGAATATCGGCCAGTCCAAAAAATGTATTAACATAAAGTTGTGCTCACAAAACAATTTGGGTCTAGATAAAGGACAGGATAAATAAAAATAATAATGTACGATCATCCCAATCTATTATTTGTAAATACCTCATCATTTAAGTCTTAGCTTCTTTTCACACCATATTCAATATTCTCATAGCCACCAATTTCAAAATCGGGTTACCTAGATCTACTCACCATAAAGTGTTTGATGAACTAGATGATGATATTATCGATGATTGTGGAGGAATTTTGTTAAGGAGGAAGAACATTGCAAGTAATTGAGGATAATTGGGGTGGAGTAATGGTGAAAAATCAACCAGCTAGACATAGATTAATATCCAAGTCTGGCTGAATACACAGAGAACGAAAAAGAAGAAATGATTAGAGGAAAAGAAAGTTTGTAGTTAGGTTTTCTTTCAGAGAGTATTGGCTTCTTTTTGCAACTCGAAAGTTTTTGGCTTTGAAGAGCTAAACAAACTTGAGTTATAATTATATTAATGAATCATTTTTAATTTGAAACATACAAAAGTTAACCTGAATTTGGTAATTTTAATATTTGTTGGTTTAGCGATAATATTGGTCTTAATAATATATATATTATTTTGGAAAACTTAAAAAATTTAAAATTTTGAGGCAACGTTAAGTATGTAAACTAGTTTATGTAATTGTTGTAATAAGGCATTTGTCAAAAATTCTTAAACCAACCCATATCCGACTGAAACCATTTCAGAATAAAAAAATTGTTGGAATTTGGTAAAACTTCTTCTATCAAATTGTTATCATTTTGGAATTAAATGTTCGTATGATTCATTGATAGAAAGAAAT